>VZRF01003198.1:731765-799588 GCA_013396875.1 Vireo altiloquus
AAAAAAAAAAAAGAAACCACCCAAAACCAAACAAAAAAACCCCAAACAACAAAAACTCCACAAAAAAAACCCAAAAAAAAACCAAAAAAACAAAAACACCACCAAGAATAGTAAAAAATTCCAGCTTGTCTAAGTGACTCTATACACCTGTGATGAGATTTATGGGTTTATAAAACCACTGAGGTCAGCAGAGGGACTAAAAGGTTCAGTAAACCTTCATAGGTGGTCCAATTCAGGGAGAAAGCAAGCTGAAGGGTAAGACTCAGCAGAGGGGCAGGCAGCTGCTGTGACCTCAGCCACGTGCAGCATGTCCTACAGGTCTTGCCCTGCTCCCTCACACCCACAGGTGCTACAGGCACACTTTCACCTCCCCTTTGGGAAACAAGGCTCTCAAACAAGCCCAGGAAATGAGATCTCCACATCTTTCTGTATGCTAAACAGCATAAATAACTAATCTGTGTGAGGCTGCTTTCAAGGCACCCAAGTAGGGAAGAGAAAGAGCATCAAAATCAAGTGTCTGCTTTTAGAAACGCACTAAACACACTAAAAATACAGTCTGCTAGAGGAGATGGCACAAGAGCTAAACCACCTGCTAGGAAAATAATACTCAATTGCTAAAGTGCCTAAATACAAATATACATGATTTAGAGACTCTAATTTGGATAAAGATAGTTGGGATGGGCCAATTTTCAGGAAGGGTCATTAACACTTCAGCGATGGCAGGCACTGGTTTTGCTGCCCAACTTCTCTTTCTAACTCCCCCCCACCCCAGCTACCTCTGTCCTCTGTTAACCTCACATGGGTGACAGGGAATAAGGCAAGAGGATCTCCCTCTCTGCTCTATCTTGCAACTTTTTTAGGACACCACAGTGCCACACTAAAGAATACAGCACAGCAGCCTGAGCCCTGGCACCATGGACTCACACTGTTTTTGACAACCCACCTGCAGGCAGAGCTCTGGGCCATGCTGCTGGACGCCCCTGGAGCAGTTCCTTGTCTGGAGGCTCTGGGAGAAAAACCTTGTTCACCTGGGCTTGCTAGACCCACAGATCCTTTTTGTGGCAGTGCAACCCATCCCTCTTCATCCTGTGGGCAGCTTGGTCTTGCACAGTTCAGAGGAGACAGCACTAAAGTTGTTCCTGCCAGGTGCAGCAGGCACCAGTGGCTCCCTAAAGGACAGGAAAGCCCAAGGAGCTCAGCTGCAGGGATGAGCTTCTTAAAAATGGTGCCCAGGGGGAGCTGAGCAGGACCCTCAAGACCCATCAGTGCCCCAGGGCCCAGAACCTGCTGCTCCCCTCACAGCAAAGCCTCTGTTCTGTGCCATTGGTAAAAGCTGGAGCGTTCCAAGCTCTCAACCCTTCTCTGGGGTTTGTAGATCTCAGCACAACAGGGCCTGAGCTGTGTCCTGGTTTTCACTGCTGTCTCCAAGGGTTCCCAGATTTACAGCAGCAGGACAAATTACTGGGTGTGTAGTATGTGTTCCTGCTGCTCCAGATTCCCAAAGCAAGGGTAAATTAAGGCCTGGATTCTTGTGCTCTGTCTTTCACAGCTGACAGGTGACCCCTGAAGGGTCGTGGCCCCATATTTGAATTTGATAGTTCAGTGTACAGTGTCTTTTTTGTGTTCTGCACATGCAATACACAGAACAGTCCTGCCAAACAAGATCAGACAGAGCTTAAGTTTGATGTGAAATTACTTAAAGTATTATCTACATATTGCAAGAGCTCCGAAAGTGAACAATATTAAACACTTTGCTCACTAAAAAAGGCTCCAGGATAGATTTACTGTGCAAGCTCTAATCCAAAGCAATTAAAGTGAAGAAAGATTTCCTCTAACTAAAGTGCCATGGATCATAGCCCTTCACCTCCATCTTTTCACATATCTGTACAGGAACAAGAAGTTAAAGATATACTTGCTACATCTTGCACAGACTGGAATTCAATTAACATTTTTTTGCAACAAAACTTAGAGAAGCACTTCAGAGCTGCTGCTCACAATGCAGAAGCGACTGAACAAATGATATTCTCATTAGCTCTCTGCCTTTCCCTGCTGCGCAAGCCAAATCCTTGAACACTAAAAGCACCTCAGCATCAGCTGGGTTCACAGACATCCAGAGCAATTTTTCAAGCTCCCTGACTTTTATAGACCAGGGGGGAAGGGATTTGGTGTGCTTTAATCCGTTCTATTATATGAACTCAGAAATGGTTTTCACTCTCTAGCATTATAAATTAAGCTGGCTGCAGTTATTCTATTCCTGATTATACTGAAAGTTACTGGCAATAATTTGATGACTATATTTTCTTGTCTTTTTTTTTTCTTTTCCAAATCAACCTGTGAATTTTGTTTCCCTTGCAGTAAGTAAAAAATGCAATAAAACTGAAGATAGTAGCCAACACATTCACATCCTGATGCCTGAAATTGTGGTTGAACAAGTAAAAGCTTCTATACTTTGTAGGTGAAATTTACTGTATTCAATTCCCAGCTCTTTAGTTTGGAAGAACATGTCGTATAAGGAAATCACATTATTTTGCAGTGCCCTACTTTCCTTTTTTTTTTTTTTTTAAATCTAGAAGACTAGCCACCTTTTCAATGTAAGTGAATTTCATAAGTCTTTAGACAAATACTATCCCAACCATTTTAAAGACTGGGAAAAACTTAGGTCAAGAATCATTCACAGAAAAGCTACTTATTCATGCAATACAAGCTACTGTTAATTACAAATACAGAATCTGCTTTACTACTGTACTCATAGAAGTATATGAAAGTAGGGAACAAACTAGATCTGCTTGGCTTCCCTCTGACCACTGAAACAATTTGCCTCCTAAACCCTGATAACAGAGAGAGAGTGAGGCCACACTGGTGAGAGCACACCTCAAGTGCTGTGTCCAGTTCTGGTTCCTCACCCCAAGAAAGACATTGAGGGGCTGGAGTGTGTCCGGAGAAGGGTAATGGAGCTGGGGAAGGGTCTAGAGAATCCTGTGATGAGGTACTGAAGGAGCTGGGGGCCTCAGCCTGGAGAAAAGAAGGCTCAGGAGTGACCTTATCATTGTACAACTACCTTAAAGGAGTTGTACCTGAAAGAAGCTGGGGCTTGGCCTCTTTTCCCAGGTAACAAGTGACAGGACAAGAGGACATGGCCTCAAGCTGCACCATGGGAGGCTCAGGTTGGACACCAGGAAGAATTTCTTCACTGAAGCATTGAACAGGCTGCCCAGGGAGCTGGTGGAGTCACCCTCTGTTCTAGAAACGACTGGACATGGCACTCGGTGCTCTCTTAGCTGACATGCTGGTGTTCAGCCAAACGGGGGACTGGATGATCTTGGAGGTGTTTTCCAACCTAAATGATTCTGTGATTCTGTGGGAGATGCAGACAGACTCGGATTACCTCTGGATAAGTTAGGGGGCACAGAGTGTAATACCTCAGTTGTTCTCTACAGAGTGACAGTCTTGGAGTCTACCTGTGCCTCTTGTTCATGTGAATTAATAAATGTGTCTTTGATGATTTATTTCAATACAAATTACTTCCCAGTGTAAGCACAGCAGAATCCAGCTCCAGGCTGGATACTCGGGACCTTAGCAAATACCAACTTCTAAAAGCTTCAGTAAAACCTACTTGGGATTCCATCAGACTCAAGTGCCCATGTCAGTTATTGTCAATTATTCTATCTATAAGGACATGTCAGATACACAAAAGACACAATTCCGACAGCATGACTGTCCTAAAATGATAACTTTAGCATAATGCACTTGACAGTGAAAAAGCAGTAATAGCTATTTTGGGGACAAAAGAAAAATACAATGGATATGATGACTAAGTGTTCTGGTCCCCAATGTAAAAGCAAAGTAGATCCCTGTCGTATTTAACTTGATTCCTTTGAATTAAACACTTCCATTAAAGTTTCCTACAGTAGCTTTAATATTTAATTATGTATTCCACCAAAGAAAAGAACAAAATCTTTGCAAAGGGTTTTTTTGGGTTTTTTTCTGGATGTGAAATATTTATCAGCATATCTCTTTGGACAAGCATTTTTATCCCCCAGGCAGGGAAAAAAACTTCCACGTTCAAATCGGTTTCAAAACATTTTATTTTATTTTACAGCTTGAAAGTTTTCTATACTTCAGCACCTCATGCCGTGACTTTGTTATTTCACTTGTTAATGAATGGTAATTAAATCTCTTTTGGCTGAAAAGGTTGGAGGGCTCCTGCTGTATTACAAAAACAATTTCTGAAAGTTACAAAAATGCCCAAGTGTCTAGAAATTAAAGCATAAAGTTTGCCATGTTTTGAGTCCAAGTTTTAATCGCTCGGAAGGATTTGTGTGGGAGCACAGCACGTCCCACTGAGTGTGCACCGTCCCCCAATGGAACAGACATAATTATGTCACTTTGTATCTACCAGAGTAAACACAATCATGCTCTTAATAATGTACATTGTGGCCACAAACTTCCTTGATCTTACTAACAAGTGCAGTAAACACTGCATAAACCCTATTATACACTACCTACACAGAGAACTGCTACATATGTACATCTAAGTAAAGACTTGTTAATTTTGCATTTGCTCAGCAGGGCTTGAAACATCAGCCTATTAATTTTTCTTCTTTTCTGTATTCTCATTTCTTTCAGGTGCTTTGAGTCAGAAGATAAATGGAGTGAGTGCTTACAACTGAGGTAGATAAAAGAAATAACTACAAATTAAGGCATTTTGTGGCGTTACAGTGCTAAATAGAGACACACTATTGAAGAAGAAATATCTCCACTATCCATTTGCATCTGTGTGGGCTTCTGCTGGCATCAAATGGGCAGATTTGGTACACAGTTTGTAAAAAGAACTATGTTAATTCCAATATAAAATGTACAAAATATAAATGCAATATAAAATGCAATATAAAATGTAATTCCAGTGTAAAAATGTGTTTTATTATATACAATATACAAAATTTTCCTGGAGGTGATACAGTGATTTCAGTAGATTCTGAATCTCTTTTAAAATTACAGTTTCTCAAACAAGAAACTAAGAATGGGAATGCAAGCAGATGAGTGCATTCCTAGACTGCAATTTTGGGACTGGATCTGTTCAAAGGAAAGCCCCCTATGTTGAAGGGAGATACATCAGTCCTGAGGGGTGGTAGTTTCATCCTCATATCAATGCTGGATTGCTCCTTCTCCCTTTAAATAGAAACAAAGAAACAGAAAATTCATATTTCATTCTGCAGCCCAGAGATGTTTACAAACTAAGGATATCTGTGTCCTCCAGAGTTTCTTTGATGCAACCACGTATCAAGAAATCATTTTACAAGTGTTGATTAATGCCTGTTAGGCTAAGCCTCCAAAACTAGGTGTCTGTTTGGATCTAATTACAAAACTACTGATGGAGTTTGGAATTATTAAAAATTAGAAATAAATGAGCTTTCTTTGTGCTACTCCCCAAAATGGTTAGAGCACCTCATTAGAGCAAGTATGTGCATGAGCTCCATGACTTCAGATTTCTAATCACCATCCTGTTCTAGCTGGAATATGCCTGTTTTCAAACAAACAGCAACATTCATCAAAGGCACAATGGGGAGATTTTTTTTCCTTTGTTGAATTTTAATGAATATATAGTGCTATCTGTCTTCACATTTTAACAAAGTTCCAGTGATAATTGCCCTGCCTGTGACATTTGCAGAAAACTAACAGTGTGCTCTAGGTGCACTGACAGCCCCAGGGAGTTGCTCCACCTGAGAACCCAAGATGTCTTGAATTGGATGGCCTTGAGAGAGGGAACGAGGGTGAGCTGCTTCTACTCTTACAAGGTTCAGGACAGCACAGCACTGCAAAGATGAAGGGCAATATTCCAAACTCACTGTGATACACCTGGATGGTTCAGAGAGAGGTCCTGAGATACTTAAGATTAACCAAGTGGAGCTTTATGAAGTTCTAGTTTATCGTAACAGCAGAAGTCTCAAGGCTTTACAAAGAAGGCCAGTACCATTATTTTATTTCACAGTCACTGAGACTGAGACACAAATGTGAATGCAACCACACTTTTACAAAATCTAGCCTTGTCACATGAGTATCTTTGCTCAGGCCCCAGTATGGGAAAAGAAAACACTTCCTGGAATCACTACTTTTCTATTTGCCCCTAAATAACTGTCAGGATAGGACAGAGTTCGGGGAAGCCATGTACTATGTCCAGTTATGTATTGTTTTTAAATCTGACCCATACAGAGGTAGGAGAATAGCCAAAAGGTGGCACCGATTAATTTAACAATGAAAACCATTTATAACTGGTTTTAATTGTATCAATATAGCACTAACGGATATGCCAGCTGACAGCACTAAAAACTAACATTCTGTATTTAGATGGCTCATCCCATCTCACTATTGGGCTTCCAAGTTTGGGGAGAGAAAATGATCCAGAATCCATGCTCATTTTTTCCTCATGCTTCCATGGAGACAACCAACAGATGTTCTCATCAGTATGGGAAATTCTGTCCAACTGAATACTATAATATATTATGCAGAATTAATGTGCAACCAGCCACGTGCAAAAGCTCCCAGTTACTACTGACATCCCTCAGTGCAGTTATTTATATATATAGGACTGCTGGATTAGGTCCCTGGTGTGGATTTAATTTTCATATTTTCTCACAAATCCTTATGAAGATCAAAATGGGATCCTGGTGCTAGAAGCAACTAGGAAAATAGTGATGCAGAAAGGGTTAAAGAAGCTGAAGTTAAAAATAGGAAGATGCAGAAAAAGAACGGTTATGACAACTGGGAAAGGCAACATTCAGAATGAGAGAGATGAAAACGAGGATTTCAAATTTACAACCAAAATCTTAAACGTTAAATTTTCATTTTGAACACAAAACAAAGCTAAATTCCTGCTGTCAATCATATTACTTCAGCATCACATGCTAAGCTGCATTTATTCAGTACCAATATGTTAAATCACAACTCAAAGCTATCTTGTGCAAATCAATAAAAGCTTTAGATGATAACTTTGTGTAACATTATCTGAGAGTATTAATTCTCTTTCATACCAGGGTAGTCAATAATGTTGTTGATGCTATTGTCCTGACAGGATCCTCTTTTTATTAGCAAAACCAGCTACATTTATTTCAGACATGATGATAACATTAACCAGCAAGACAGAGATCGAGTCAGTGGTTTTCTGTCACTGGGATTCAGAGAAATCTTTTCACTGTACAAATCAAATGGCCCTGGCTCTTTGGCCAGCATCCACATAGCAGGCACTGCCTGTCCAGCCCTGCCTGAGGCAGGAATGGTGTGGAATGGCTGTATGGCAGGCAAGAGGACTCCCTGGGGAAGAACCTGGCTGCACAACAGGTTCTCTTTATTGCAGACAGCCAGCGACGTGTCTTGCACTATTGGCAGGTTGGAGACTGAGGACTGCACAAGGTTTTTTCCTTTGCCAACACAAAGCACAGCCTAGAGACTACAGAAGTTGCAGTTATCCAGGACTGATATGCCCAGTTAGGCCTCTGTGTCCTTCAAAGCAGGATGCAGTCCAACAGGCTTGACTGGGGTACAGAGCAATGAGGGGCAGAGGAAAGCAAAACCCATCACCACTTCTCGGCTGCCACAAGAGAAATGCAAGCCAGGGCTGGCAGCACACTGCTGGTGCCTCCTGAGGCTGTGGTGGGGGCAATGAGATGATGCCACCCTGCAGAAGCACCACTAACAGCATCTGAATGTACTTCCAAAACACAGCTGTCACAAAGACACCAATGCTCATCACACTGCAGCCATGCTTGCCCAAAAGAACAATTGACAAGCTGCCCCAGGGGCAGATATCTATCCTGAACCGATGAACACTGTATCCAGCACTCAATTACTTGCAATATGAAATTCCTTTCACTGTATAACAGGCCCCAGTTCAGCCACTATCAATTCACATGGTATTTTTTGTTTCACTTTAAAGCAATTATGTCCTTAACAAGTGGAGCTTTTATGACAGGAATTAATTCTAGGTGAGATATAACAACAAAATGTCGGTGAATTTCTCCTCATCTGATGAACAGAAAGAGTCATGATGCCAGAGTCCAAAATGGAAACATCAAATCTACTGTGAAGGAGACATTTAGCTGCCAGAAATGGATTATCAGGCATTATGGTAACCTCACATATTGATCCTAAAGCTCCAGAAAGGCCATTAGCACTGCACAATTATTGCTAATTCCAAACATTAAGGTAACATTATGCAATTTGCAGATGGACAAAAGTCACTGTTTATCACTGATTATTTTGCTGATTTAGTCATCAAATTGTTTGCTGTCTGAAATGGGATTAAGGAAGAAATGATAGAAGCAACTTTGAATTATATTCAGCAACTGTAGAGAACTGTTAGCTTTAGTGTGTGGGGAAGGCACAGGCTGAGGATTGAAACTAGTGGAAAGACAAAAAGTTTTCTGTGTTCATAGAAAATCTTAGTAACACATCACATCATCTGACTGCAAAAATCTAAGAAATTTCTCCTTAAAAGTAAAGTCTGCCCTCAGCACCCTCAGCAAGTTTTCAGATGACAGCAAGCTGAATGGGGCAGTTGACTCACCTGAGGGACAGGATGCCATCCACAGGGACCTGCATAAGCTCAACAACTGGGCCCATGGGAACTTCATGAGGTTCCACAAGACCAAGTGCTGGGTGCTGCACCTGAGTTGGGGCAATCCCTGGCATCAGTCCATGCTGGGGGATGAACAGATGGAGAGCAGCCCTGCACAGAAGGACTTGGGGGTGCTGGTGGGTGACAGGCTGGACATGAGCCAGCCATGTGCACGCACAGCCCAGGAATCCTACTGCAATAGGACAAGGGGTAATGGTTTTTAACTGAAGGGGAGAGGATTTAGACCAGATACAGGAAGGAAATTTTCTATTATGATGGAGGTGAAACATTGGCCTAAGGTGCCCAGAGAGGTGGTAGATGTCCCATCCCTGGAAACATTCAAGGTCAGGTTGGATGGGGCTCTGAGTAACCTCATCTGGTTGAAGATGTCCCTGCTCATTGCAGGGGGGTTGGACTAGATGGCCTTTAAAGGTCCCTTCCAACCCAAACTGTTCTATAATTCTATGCTTTGATGTCAGAGACCAGACACTAATCTCTGTTCTCTGGGCACCATCTCATGGGTATGAATAATTTAACTGGACTGCAGAACATGTTCAGCAACATCTCTGATGGATGTTCCTGTCCTGGCCATAGGTCATGGTAAATCCAGATGAGACTGAAGCAACATGAAGGATAACATTCAGGAAAATTAGGCAACAAAACTGTATCACCTCAGTCAAATTTGGCCACATTCTAATCAAAAGGGTCTAAAACAGAAACCTAGCTTATGCAGAAAGTTGTGTAGACTAAACTGTTGTTTTCTCATACTTCTTCTGTTGCTCCTTGCGTTTCTGAGCCAGATATTTCTTTTTCATTTCCAGAAGCTCATTGTTAAGTCTTTCAATTTCATGTTTGTATTCTTTGCTCTGTGTTTCACACATAGTCAGTTCAGAGGATAAAACCTAATAAACAAAACACAAACAGCAGAAATAGGAGGTGATGCTTCACTTACACATGAGTACTTTTACAAGCACTTTCTCCTTTTATATTTGATGATGTAAGACATGATCATTTTCTACAATAACTCTGTTTCCATCCTGATGTTTCATTTGATCTCACTTTTTTTCACCTAAAAACAACTTAAAAAATAAAGGTCATGCCATTTAACCATAATACAGCATGTAAAATACACTCCAAGCTTTATGGGAATGGCATTAATATATACATTAGCTCTTAATTTCTGGGACATCAAGCTAGGTAAAAATCCAAAATTAAGGTCTTAATAAATCAGGGTATAATTTGATAATAATGGGGTTTATTCACAGGGATCCACTGCTAAGTGGAGTAAGTCAATCCACACAGGGAAAGTAGTACCAGGCACTGTAAATACAACCACAAAACCACTGTCATGTGAAACAGTAAAATTTTTAAAAGGAGGAGCATGCATAGTGCACATTCTTTCTTTCAAAAGGATAATAACTTGACCTGGCACCCCAAAATGGCAGGCACAGCATCATGCTACAGCATGCTGTGACTGAAATACAAAGTAGCAATTGACTGCATTAAGGACAAATAAGGACCGTATGGAGAACTTCAAATCACATTCAGTTTAGCTAAACTCTGGCTTCTATTTTACATTTTCTACATTGTTTTTCTTCTCCATGGAAAGCCAAGATTTGCATAACAGCCTCTTTGTTTCCTAAGGGCCCATCTGCTCCTGCATTTTTTTTCCTCATGGTTAGTATAGACGTGATTATGATGCAGTGAACAGGAGATGATGACTTCAGCAGAGAGAGGAGCTGTAGAAGTAGATGAACTCCTGGGGAGACTGATCTCTCATGCAGGCAAGAATAAGAGAAGATCAGTTTATTCATAGAATATCATTGAATTCTATCAAAGAATCGCTTTTTAATAGTACGCTTTAAAAATTTTCTACAAGATTCTTTCAGAAGCAGGAACTCCTCCCTTCTACTGACAAGGGGTTAGAAGAGGTTCCTCCTGTCATCTCCACAAAATCTTCAAATCTAAATATACGTGTGCACGTGGCAAGAGAAATAACAGTAACTTAAGACTGGATTCTCAAATATATTCCCACTAGTTTGTTAAAAAGAAAATAAAATTGCTTTGATTTGCTTCTTAAAGATACTAACAGTTTAAGATGAAGGGAAGGATAATAAGCTGAATGAAAACCTGGCAGTATCCCAGAATGGCAGCAAAAAACATATTTATAGCACTGTGCTGCACATTCATATTGTAATAAGACTTTTCCTCTATTTTAATGAAACAAATTAGCATAATGTGCAAAAAAAGTTCATTTGCTGCTCTTGGTTGTCCCTTGAGGAGATGCAGTGTTAACCTTCTTTTCCTGGTCTAATATACTAGGGCAGGCACAGTGTTCACAGATCTCCCTGCAGCCAGGCTGGCTTAGCTCCCCAGGGACAGTGGGCACCTCTTACTTTGATCTGCTTCGTCTTCTCCCGGAGAATGTTCCGGTACTGCTGCAGCTGCTCCGCGGCTTCGGGCCCGGGCTGCCGGGCCAACACGTGCCTCAGCTCCACATACAGCTTCTCCTTTTCCTAAGGAAAAGACAAGAGGAAGAGCTCTTATTAAACTCCTATGGCAGCAGCACAGCCTGCAAGGAAATCAACCTCACTGAAAATTGCAACTCAGTCAGGAAGGTATTTGGAGAAACAAATCTGCCTGTGTGTCGGGCTTTCCTCACTAGCCATAAGGTGTTTAAAGTTGTTGTGATAGCAATGGGAGAGCTCATTAAGAGAAAGATCCAGCTACTTCAAACCACAAATGAAATGCTTTTAAACACCATCACCAGTGAGCACGCTCTACCTCAGCAGTTAGTGGAAGAGCATCCAGGGCTGGGAAATTAATCACTAGAAACTGTGCTTATTGCAATCTTTCTTCTTATGAGTCACATTGCCTTACATTAAGGATCACAGCTTCACCCAACAGGATGTGAGCTGGCTATAGAAATGTCAGCAAAGGACAGTACAAAAGAGTAACTTCTTACAAAGAAAATCCTGCAAAGCACATGTATACACACACAGAGATTTATATATATATAACCTTTCAGTTTAACTCCAGGGGCTCTGGGAAAGGGAAAGAAATCATAAACAGCAACAATTATGACTAGCACAATTACCAAGTAATTTTTCTTTGTCATGTGTCTTCTCTTCCTTTATACCTGTGGGAGTTGGATATTGCCATGCCTGAAAAGAAACTGCACCACGGACCCACTTAAAACTTGCTGTACTGAAATACTGCTTTCAGCTGTCTTTTGAGAGTGTACTTGTTTTTTTCAGTCTGAGGAATAAAGCTCTGGCAAAAGCCACCTTCATAGTTTTGCACATTACCATAGTTTTGGTATCTACCCTGAAAAACTAAGATCATTAAATAATATTATTTAGTAAGATCACATCCTTCTCTGATACATGAAAAACTGGAATTAAAAAGAAGACTAGCAGACAAAGGATTTAACTGAGGAAGACAAAAATGCCAAGAAGGAGGTAGGGTAGGTGATTATTTACACTGGATTTGACACAACCCCTTTTAGCTGTCTTTTTTATAAGCTTTCTCTACAGCCCTTAACACAGAATTCTTCTGTTGACGTGGGAAATGGTGCCATCACATCATCTAGAATTACTACATTTGGTCTTTCTCAGTGGTTGAGCCAGGATTTTCAGAAGTGCTTTGTTATTTTGAAGAGGAAAAGTTTTAGTTGTCCAGTCTTCAAGAGCATAAGGAGTCTCAGGTTTTTAGACCTCATCATTTTCTGAAAACTATGCACTACAATGGTCACAAGTTGGGACCCCAAAATGGAATCACTTCAGGTCATGCATTACTTTTGCAAGCATTGTCCTTAAACTCTACAGATTGCCGAGGAAGAGTTCCTTATAAATGAAATTGTTCACAGTTTATCTCTGGAAAAAAACAAAGCCTCCTGAAACTCAGACTGATGTTTGCAGAGTAGCAAAAACTAAATTGTAGCTCATTTTGAGTAGAGTTATTATGCCACTACATAGTGGTATGTCCACTACCAGGTTTTCTTTCTGAGGAAGTAAGATTTTACTGCAAGGTAAAAGAAACAGCAAAAGAAAAATCCACCTTGTCAAAATCTGGCCAGTCAGTATTAACATTTCAACCCTGAATGTATCATATATTTGTATTTCAGAACACTGTTATGGTAATTTGGATAAATATGGGGCAATTGACGGATTGAAGGTCTTAAGTGCAATTGTTTTCCAATTTTTTCTCTCCCTACCCTCTACAATGGCCAACCAAGCTCTTCAAACATTGTGCAATGGTGTGTATAATAACCTCATTTAGAGACAAAGCGTGCAATTCTAAGGAGAATCTATTTTATGCAAGAGACTCATTAGATGTCCAATGTATATTGTATCCATAATCCAACAGAGGCAGAACCAGATGTCTTATAATGCATATCCTGTCCTTCCTTGCTGAGCACTGTCCATCTCTTTTACATCTAGTCAATTAATTTGTCACTGGTTTAGAAGCACCATATGTCAGCAAAACGTTAAAAGAAAACCCTGGATACTTCTTCCCTCCTCAGCAGAAGCTTGTATTCACAGGTTGGCATTTCTATAATACCTGAAATTTTACTCCAGGATGAAAAAAAAATAAAGAAATCAATTCATTTCAATTAATTTAAAACCAGCAGCCACAAGAGTAAATCTCTGTGAGTCACAAGGTGCATGTGCAGGTACTTCCATCTCTACACATAAGAAATCAGAAATGACCAAGAAAAAAACACCAGCACAAATTCATAAAGAAAAACTTTGTTTTCTGTAATAGATTAAGTCAATCTATTATGACTGGGTTTCTTTGTCTTGTCCCAGACTGCCTCCCCTCACATTTCTCTCCAGGCTCTCGCCAGGCTGCCATCATAACACACATCTTGCTGCAGTTCTAAGGTTTTCAGATCAAGGAACTTAAGAGTCACAAACACACTGCAAGGCACAACTCTTCTCCTTGATGTGAAGGAAGATCCAGCAAATCTCTGTAAATCCATGCTGTTAAACCTTCCCTGGTAAGAGTAATGTACCTGTGTTCAGATCAGGTCTCGGCCAGTAACAAAGCTTTTTATAGGATCCTTCCACCGCAAAATTCCCATGGAATTCAGCAGATGTTTGACTATAGAACTGAGCCTGTAACATCAACAAGCTTCACTGGTTTATGACATAAACTAAGTCAAGATGATGGTGGAGAGATGATGGCACACTCATTTTGTGCATGTAGGGCACACTGGGACATTCAGGCTGAGGATTACAGGTAAATTTCAGGCATTCCAAAGAGAATTTCAGCACCTCTGTGAATACCTGCTGTAAAAAGTCTGCAAATAAAATTGCACATTATTTTTAGAACAACCCTTCCTGTCTTAGATTTCTTTCCCAGGGGATCTCCGAGGAGCTCACAGATCTTTCTGTAGGCTCAGCCATGACAATAATTTTCTTCATGCCTAAGTCTCTCACCCATTAATTTGGAGGAGGAAGGTGCAGAAGTAAGTGGTGCTTTCCCCTAAATTTAACTAGGTGTTGTCTCAGCCATATTCTGTAGTTCTCCTGGTCTGCTTGCTCTACAGCAAACTGAGAAAAAAATATTTTCTTCTGCAGAAGACTGACTAGCATTTGGGAAATTTCACTTGATTCTCCAGGATTAGGTGGTCACAAGTTGGCTCCATCTACAGCAAGAACGATCTCTTTTGCCAGCAAATCCTACTTCAGAAGGAGCTATTGCTGCTAACCAGCACAGCCCCATTTCCTTCTCCCTGTGAGGAGGACCAGCAGCACCATCAGACACATTCCAAAAGTGACAGGAAGGCATTCCCAGCCTTGACAGGGAGTGGGAAGCATTCACCAGTCCCAGGCTGGGACAGAGCAATGTACCTGGTATTAGCTCTAAAGAAGTGACCCCAAGTTGTGCCATCCTGGCCCTCACCATGACACCAGGAAATGGCACATCTTGTTAGTTAGCCCAGGGTTTTGCTCTGAACCAGAGAAGATGGATGACCATACATTTAATGAAGATGTATTCACTGCACAAATAGGCCCTATAGTCCCAGCTTCCTCATTTTTATCGGCTTGTCTTTCCAAATAGATAATTCAACAAATTTACCAGGCATTGCAGCACCACAAGAGCCTTCTCCACCAGACCCACAAAAATCCTGTTGTGCACCAAAAGCTTTCTATCACAAGAATTACTAAAAAAAACCCACAAAAAATTCCAAAAGCCTCTTCATCAGAATAAATTTAATTTATGTCAGTTCCTCTCTCCAGCAACTTAGCTAAAGAAAATACCCAATAAGATAAAGATGTAGTGCAAAAGTGTGCAATGTAGTGCATGGCTGCAGTCCCTAAAACACTCAACCTAGACAAAAATCCTTATTTTAATTAGAAAGGTGGATAAAGCAATATAGTAACCATGCAAGCACTCTACAGTTCCTCAAGGCTTTGGTGGGGATAACAAGTCAGTCAATGTGCCACTGGGGGTTTCTTGTTTATTGGCACTATAACCAAAATGTCAGTGCTGTGCTGAACTCCAGAGGCATTTTGTTTACGATGCCATGCATTAGCAGAGAGTCCTTAGGGGCTGTGATTCCTCTTCCTAAGTGTTAAACAGGACACAGAAATCTGGATTAAGTACATCCACAGACATGCACATCTAGTCATAGTCATTTTGGCTGTATAAGCCTTACATTTATTTGTTGTTGTGTATACCTAGCAGTAGCTGTTGGCTCAGGACATATATCTTTAAAAGTTTTATGACATAAAGAAAAAAAATTAGCATATGGTGACCTTTACAAATTTTATAATAACAGAAGAAAGTTGCCTCCAGCACTCTGAGAAATGTGCAGTATAAACTTCCCCTACAAACACTTTCCAAAAGCTCCTGCTCTCTCTTGTCTATCCCACATCCATCAGCAAACACCCTTGCAAGGATGCAGTTCCCTAGAACAGCTCCTGTTTTCATCATCACCTAGACAATTTTTTAACTGTCCAACGTGAGGTTTTTTATTGGGTAAATTAATTATGTTTGAAATAGGACACCGAGGCCCTTTCACCTGAAGTGCAATTGCAACTTATTTTTATTACTGTTGCCAGGAACTGCTCCTATTGGATCTTTCTCAATAAGGATGTAGAAAAACAATTTTTTTTTCCAATGAACAAACAAATAATTCACATACACTCCTCTCCTTTCAACTTCTGAACTCTGAGACATAAGGTTAAGAATCGATCCAAAGAAAATGGCATGGATGTGTCCTGCTGAAATAACAGCTGCAATTCCCTTTTTACTCTTGACATTACACAAGAGTTTATAAAATCATTAATCAGAGTAGCTCATTTAATCATAGTGTTTCTACTTTACATTGCAGAAGATTATCAATTAATTATCTCCTGTTCTATATGTGTGAGCAGAAACACACACACATGCACATATGAAAGTGAGCTGTTCCTCCAAGGTGAGAATTACCCCTGACATGACATGGATTGATGTAAATATTCCAACTATTTTCACAGTGCCTGTAGATTGACAATTGGGTTGAAGAGAACTCTAAACAAACCTTTGTTTGGCATTCTTGTAGCAGTTTGTCTCAAAGTGACCTGGAGGAGGTCACTTTTTATATCAACCTTTAGAGGTTGATATAAATCTTATCAACAAGGTTTCTAAATATTCTAAATGAATAAGCCCATGAAGCAAATGATGGGGAAGTTTTTACTGTATAATAATTACTTCATACAGTGTTTGAAGCAAAAAAAATTAACTCTCTTCTTCAGATCTAGACTATTTGACTTAAAACCTCTGTATTTTACTGTCAGAGTAACAGCATGTATTTCAGCTAGTCAATAGCCATTTAGACTTTAAAAATTTTAGATGAATCAAAGGAGAATAATCACAGCTCTTTTGATAATGATTAGCTGTTTCTGCAGGTGACAGCTTGGGATGAGGATTCCCAGTAGACGCAGCTTCTGTTCTCACTTCAGACTGATCTGACAGATGACCTCAAAGGGTCGGAAAGATTGCAGAGCTCCTTCTAGAAATAACTATTTTTAAGTTAGGCACCTACATCTCTTTAATCACCTGCTTGACTTCGATCTTTAGATTTCCCTGAAAGATGAGAGCACTTTGCTTCAAGTCCTTTGGTTTGCTACCTCTGAACAGCTGTCTCAAAGTCAAGCCACCATTTAAATCTACAATACCTGTCTAACAAGGCAGTAAAGCCTACATACATCTTTTTGACAGGACAGCAGAGCTCCCCTGCATATGTCAAGTACCTCAGGGAAGAAAGACTAGTCTCCTGTTACACTTAGGAACCTATTAAGAAATAACAGTACATCTAAAAAACACATACAGCAATTCTGAAATCATGAATGTTTTAACACATGGCTTCCTTCAGACTCAATGTAATTAGAGCTGAGCCTCTGCTATTCTTTGAGGAGTTCTGTTTCAGCTCCCCTCGCCTGTTTCTTAGAATTCAAAGAAACAGAAACAGAACTACAGGAAGGGGAAAGGCAGGGAATCCTAATGTCCATGTAAAGACAACTGCTGTGCCCAAGTGTGCCATCCCCTGTTTAAGATTACAGCTGTATCTACTTAGACAGGCATGGGAAGCCTTGACCTCTGAGTCAAGGCTGACTGATGCACCCTACTTGGCAGACTCTCCCTACTGAGGTTCGTGGCTCCTGTGCACTGGGTAGCACACACTTGTGTGTCTCAAGAGAAGCGCAGAGAAATGGGGTTCTTTCCATACCTGTTTGTGTCCTCCTGTGTCCAATTTTAAGCCAGCCTTCTTAAAAAACCCAACAAGCCACAGTGACTATGCCTGCCTTCCTCTAACAGCTGCAGAACAGCCTTAGCTGCAGCATCTTTCTGCATGTGTTTCCTCAACAACAGCACCATTCACAATAAGAATGAAAATAAGAGAACTGGAATAGAACAAATCTAGTCTGTCCCTGTGGAATGACTTTTTTTTTGTGGGGTTTTGCTGTTGTTGCAACTGTCATTCAAGATAAAAATCCATCACTGAATGGGATGCTGTAGATTGTCCGCATCTTGCTGCTGAGGGAAGAGCAGAACACCCATTGCCTTAATGCAACAACACCTGCCAAAGGGTGAATACTAAAGATGTACGTCTAGTTCTGGGCCACCCTATAGGATATGGGCTTGTGAATGTATTGCTACACTTCTGCTGCACTCCTTCAGTATTTCAGCTTCTCTAGCAGCTTCTGGATGGCTGACAGTCAGTATTGGATTGCTACATCACTGCAAAGTCTGTGCGCTGCAATGTATTCAGGCAGCACAGCGAGTCATTTATTTTCCCTTAACAAGATAACTGGTTGATTAATATACTTTACCCTGGGGTGCACAGCAGATTTATTTCCTTCTCAGATACATGCTGAACACAGGAATGAGGAGTAAACAAGTTTGTTTTCAGTTATTTGTTATTTACTGGAACAATTCCTGAACTTTTTATCCAAGCTTTATTCTAGCAAACTAATGTTGAAGCTAAGGGCAATTCTGAAGAAGAACTTTAGGACTGGGTCATTTTACAAAATATTTTCAGTCTATTGATACAAGGTATCCGTGCTCATGAATCTTGAGTTCAAACCAAACATAATGCATTTGAATGAAACACTTTTGGTGATCACTGTTTCTGTTTTGCTGATGCAGACTACAGATGACTGTGCTGTATCTTAGGTTCTTATATGGCATCCTTGTTTCAGTATCTGAACGGTATTAAATCTTTATTGTACACAAGATGCAGAACAGCCAGGGGTGTGATCCTCTTTTCATTCTACAAGAATTCTGGACACAAAGAGTTATTACATGAATTGCTAAAGTTCACTAAAACTCCTTGAAGACACACAGGAATGAAATTCAGTCTCCCAGTCCCTCAGGATGACCATGCTGATGGCCTGTGCTCCTTGCTCTTCAGCAATACCAGGCCTGGACTACAGCAGCAGGTTACAAATGTGGGAGAAAACTCACGATAAGCTACAGTGTACTTGAAGACAACAACCTCTTCAGGTATGCTAAACTTCCTGGACTGGGAGTACATATATTAGGACGCAAAACTATGCTTGATATTCATCTGTGAAGGACAGTATTTGTGTAATTAAATCAGTCTTGCATGATGAGGAGGGATGACATCTGATGACCCACTAGAGTTCTCTTTCAAGCTCAAACTCAAGTAAATGTATCAATTCCCTTAAAAAACTTATAAAATAGATTAAGCATTCACGTATATTTGCCACCTATAAACCCCAAGGGATTTTTACTCTGCCTGCAACTTCCTCAGCTTTGTAAATGATATCTGAATATTTCTGACCAAAACACCATTAGATGAGCTAAAAATGTTGCTGATCCAGAAGTTACTTTCTCAAATAATCTTGCACCTTGCTTCTGTCCAAAATCATTTATCATGGGAAATCTGTTTTGTTTATGAGGGCAGCATAGTTCCACAAAGATTAAGTAAAATTTATCTCTTCCACTAAGAAAACTATTCATTATATAGTATTAGTTAGTATTAAAAGTATTTTGTTTGATCACTAGGTAGTCTGCTTTGCTTCCCATTTATCAGTGCCAGAAATATTTGCCCTATTTTTATTGGAAAATTATTTTCTCACCCTAAAGAGCAGCCAATTATCTTCACTTGGTGACATTAAAGTGATCAGTATACTTCCTACCCATTTTTTTCAAAACACTGTTTAAACAAATGTACCAAAATGCGGCTATTTTTCTGAGAAGACTTTATTCTCTTCCACTTGAATTGCAACATATGTGGGAGGAGGGAAAGAATCTAAATGTCAGTGTGTTTTTAAGAGCAGTTTATCATGCTGTAAATTTCTATTGCATAGAACATCTTCTAATTCTAGATGGACTGAGATTAGAAGGGCTAAAATAAACTAATGCGCCAAGAAGTGTATTGGAAATATGCAGAAATAGAAATCAACTCCTTTCTGAGGAGAGCTAGGGCAAGAACTGAACATCCCTCAGATATCTATTAATTAAAGCTTACACAAAAGTTGCAGGTAGATATGTAGACTCTCAAAAGACCTTCACACAGATAACTCATACCTTTCAGGTTTCTGAGATGTGATTCCTTACTATGTCATTACAGGATTGCATATGAGCCCTGGTAAATTGCACCAAGATTCAACACAATTATCCTACAATTGGCTCAGTGTGTGGTTCTACCCTACTCACAGAACCCTACTGGTTACACAATCATTTTTTAAAAAAATTAAATAACTAAATTAATTGGGAAAAAATTATCAGTGTCAGAACAAAAGACACTAGAGATTTCCTAATTGCATGGAAAAATCATCACGCCAGGCATAGAATCACTGAAAGACATTAATTCTTCAGTTTAAAACCAATACTAAAAAAAAAAGTCTCCACTTAGAGTCAAAGCCAAAATCCTCACTCAAAGTCCTAGATTAGCAATGAACTTTTCAAACACAACAAAAGGAAAATAAAAGAATGGCACAAGAAGGAAAGAGTAGTCCTGAAGGATGACCTGATGCATTAAGTACTTCCATATGTCACTTCATACTGCACTGGAGGTTCCAGTTCCAGTAAGTTTCAAGGTATTGGACTGAAATTATTTTGATATCACCCATTCAGGAGACTGTTATGCATCATAATATTGAGCTGGTAATGAGATATTTTTTATCCATCAGAAGTTAGAACTGGGTTGCAGCCAGAGTTCATGGGCACACATTATTTTTTCCATACAGAGCCTGTCTTTGGAGTCTAAATCAAGGCAATTTTTACAGTGTGCCTCTAACACATCAGCCTAGTTCTGCACAACATTGGAGAAGTAAACTTTTTCTTTATGATTCATATCCAGCTGAAAGCCACAAAGTAAATGTTAGGCCTGAGTCCTCACGGTATTTCTCATTTCTATATTTCAATACAAATCCCCTGAAATTCTGGTTACCAACACAGAACTGGAGTCGTAAGCCCATACACCCTACCTGGTACTGGAGTACTGTTTTATCTCTTGTTTCCTCAAGGTTCATAGCAAAGCATATGTTTTTATAACGGCAAGAGAGCACTTTTCCACCTTTTTTTCACCCCCACATCAGGAGCTATTTAATCAATTTGATCAATGCTCCCAAACCAGGTAGATCCCAGCCTGTCCTGCACTCCTGGACTGAATTTCCCAGCTGTAAGACCTTACACTTATCCTTGTTGAACTTCACTCTTTTAAAGCATTGTTGCTATTTCACTTGTCCTAGCTCACAGTGGGCCAATATTTTCCTTCTGTTTCTGCTCGTTGTTTACATACCTGAAGAGGTCTTTCTCGTGGTTTTTGACAACTCTGGCCAACTTCAGTTCAGTTACTGGTGCAATTCCTTTGTGGTGGTATTTCTATGCCAGCTACTGCCTATGCAATTAGATGTAATTTTACTGGCAAGAAAGTCTTCTGCCATTCAAGAGCTGGTATAAGCTCAATCAGAAAAGTGACTTTTTTTGCTGGTAGAAATGGGGCTTTTAAGCGTAGAAAAGGCCTAGAGCTCAATATACTCACCCCTTTAATTGAGGGCTGAGAGAACAGCTAGCTTGAGCTGCAAGATAGGGCATTAATCCAGTGCTTCCAGGGGAAGTCAAATCCTCCAGGAAACAGAGATAGAAAAGCGCCAAGTCCTACTACACTATAAAAAGCTAAAAAGAAAATTTCCTTTTTCATTTTTGGATGGAAAAATCCCTTCAAAAGGCTGACTTCATATATAAATGATAAAGGAGCAGTAAAGAAAGGATTGCATTTTGGCAGTGGATTTTGCAGTTCACCTGTAAGTTTCAGTGCATACAAAGCACTCTCCCAAACTACCTCTGCTGAAATCTCTCCAAAGGCAGGATGACAGAGAAAAAATAATGGGCAGGTCAAAAGAGACTTTTAGGCATTCTACAGTCATTAGTTTCCTGAAGTGAATTGCAGTTATTTTTTACAAAAATAGACAATTCTGCCAAAAAATCCCCAGCTCGGACTCTCTACCCTACACATAACATGCAAGTAGGTTATACTCTCAAATCCAAGTAGAATCTACACTGAGCACCAAAAGCAAATGCATGCCAATTTTGAGAGGGTGAAATAAATCTCATTCATTTTGAAGATGTAAAGATAATGCCTAAGATAAAACTCATCTGGGCCTTAAGAGTACCAAAATAAAGGCAGGGGATAGGAGAGTATTTTCTTATTTTTCCTAGCAGGTTGTCTGATGAGAAATTCTTTTACTCAGCATTTGAGCACACATTTCTCTTATGTGGAAGCTACTTGAGCACTGTGAGAGCAGTGAAGAACTTAGCAGAAGTATGCCTCATGAAACTCCAAAGCTGGGTAAAAAATAATTTTCAGAAGGACTAGGCTCCCATAAACTGGGCTGAGAAAAAATTACACAAGATTAAAAAAAAAATGACACAAGCATTAATTATTTAATAAATGGGGGGGGAATGCATAACAAATACAGGGATGCAAAGCTCCAAGTTCCTTCATTTCTTGGGAGAAAACTTTGATTTCAATGGCTGCCAACCTGCATAAACCCACATGGCAACACACTGTTCTAAAGCAGATTTCTTTATGAAACTATAGTACCAGCTCTGAGAAATAAAGATGGTTATGTATATGTTCAGACACTATAGCAACGAGCACCTCAAATTGGATAGAACAGCTCTACAACCAAGTTAGCACAAATAAAATAAAACATCTGCCTATTTTGAGTGTTTAGCTACTGAATTGAGTCATGACTCTAATATATTCATTCACACACCACTATAAGAATGGAAATTATTTTATTCCCTTTTTACTTGATGTGAGGCATGCAAAAGCTAAGCAGCCTGCCCAAGGTCACAGAGAAAGGCTCTTGCTCTCCCCTCCCTGTATCTCACAATACCTGAAATGGAACTGTGCTGGAGACAGCAGCATCCCTTCTATTCCTCCTACTCTCTGTCACTGGGACAGTCGGTTCTCTGGAGGGATTGAAACTTAGCTCAAAACTTGGCTCAATGCAAGGACATGTGGGTGCTATCTGGCTGTAATCTCTGAGTCAGATACATGAGCTAATCATGCCTTTTGCCCTTGCACTCTTTGAACTATGAGCTCAAGACACAGTCAGCGCAGCATCACATCCTGACTGCTCAGTCTTGGGCTTTGATTGCTGACAACTTAAAACAATAGCGATAAAAAATCTATATGTACAGAAAAACAATGCTTTCACTACTACATGTAAGGCTTAAATAAGACACAGTTGCCTTTGCCTCCCTGAAAAAAATAATCTAGGTTGCACTTTCTTTTACATTTATGAACAATCTTCTGAGATGACTGACAAAAGAGGTAACTGACATATAATGTGAATCTTTATGCTGTTATCCATTCTAAGACGTGCAGCTGAATAAAATTCTGCTCAGTCAGACATAAAATCAAATTAGAGGAATTTGCTTTGAAGAGAAAGAACTAAATGTGAAACAAATAAAGCAGTGCATAATTCACTTTTAATGGAATAAGGTCCTAAAACCACACTAATAATCCTAACAAGGTAATACTTTCCACTGCGAGTTTATCACATCACTGCTCAGTACACAGCAGAGCAGCAGAGTTTCAGTCACGTGAGGGATTTGCCCCACATGCAAAGTGAGAAACTGTATTTTTGCAGTCAGGATTTGGAGAACACTCCTGTTTATTAATAATTATTCCTTGGTGCTGTTCATCCCACACCTTCACTCATCAGTGAGATCTCCTGGATAACGCACAACTTATTTCTCCACAAAGCCTTGCAATATTATTCAATAGTTTAGAAAAGAACAAAAAAAAAAAAAAAAAAAAAAANGTAGAAAAGAAAAAAAAAATAAAAAAAGCTCTATCTTGACTTCACAAATTCAGAAGGAAAGTAATGACTCAGACATGAAAACTGGCTATCCTTGAAGTAACATTTCCTATGTTTGGAAAAAAAGCCATTGGATTTTTATTGACCATAAGTATTCAACACCTTGGGTTGAATCTGATTTTTAAGGCAGCATTTTCCATCAGCACAGCAGCTCACAACTGTGAGAATGTCTGAATTAAAAGAGAAAGTATAACCACCTGCTTTGCAGCTACTCTTCAAAGTAGCATCTCAGGATGTCCACACTTATTTGGTATATGACAGCTGATACCTTATAACCCAAGATGCTGTGGCTACAGGGCACAGATAAATCAGAAACAAGAAAAGACTTTAGTAATTTCTCTAACACAGGAAATCTTTTTACAGCTTTATTACAATTTTCAACTCTGAAAAGCAGTTCTAGCAAAATCCAGCATTCAGCATGTTGCATATTCACTCTCTCTCAGCACGTCTGATCCAAAAAATGTGCCCTGATGACCAGTTAAGAGAGATTTTTGCAGGAGATTTTAGAGTCAAGCTTGGATTTTCCCATATTGTCAGCAATCTAAATTTTCTGACTGAAACATAGGAAATCATTCTTTTAACCATATAACATTAATTATAGCTTTCTTATACATCTGCCTCAGTTTTAAAAAAATAACAGATAAGAAACACTGAAAAAGTTAATAAAAAGGACATGATCAAATGCACATCAGGAGCAGGTAAAGTAAGCAGATGCTTTTCTACACAAATCTATATACTCTGATCCTTACTTAGCAAAAATTTCCATTTATATACCCAGCTGAAACCTTGTTCCCTGCACTTTTATTTAAAAGACCATTTACCAAAAAGTAAAAAAAAAGAAGACAGAGCCACAGCGCACACAATTATAATGGAATTATTTTTCCCTTATAAAAACATTATGGTTCTGCATGAGTATGCAGCAAGGTGAATACCCTACAAATCAAACTGCAGGTTACTGACACTGGGCTCAACCATTTCCTCACATCGGTTATTTCTAAAGTCCAAAGGTGTTTTTAATACTCAGTATTCAACATACAAGGTTTTTTGTACTCTATTTTATTAATACACTATGATGTGAGGGAATTTATGTTACATAATGCACATTAGACACAGATACTCACAAGTTTCATCTTAAACAAACATGGTATTTGCTAGCATGATGGCCACACACATGAAAAAGATTATGCATGGCAAGCAAGAGATTAAGATCATTTTAAAGCTGATACACCCAATGGCTATGCCCTTGTTACAGGGCAAGATGTGAATGAAGATGACTGGGAGTGAGGAAGAGTGACTTATGCAAGCAAACACAACACGGGGATAGCAGCTATTCTCTGAGCTAAGAAGTTTGTATCCCTCAGTCTGCAGTCTCCAACTCTGAATATGGGGGATGTTCTGCCAGGTGGGCACAGGCCAGTCATCAGCAATTTGCCCACTCCTGCAAATGAGCAGTGACTGAACTGAGCTGAGCTGACTTCCAGGAGAGACTCATAATAAAAAGATGCTGAATGCCTTTAAGCATGAGGGGTTTACCAGGATTAAAAAAATAAAGAAAGAGAGAAAGAAAACAGAGAGAAGAATTCTCTCAACAAACAAATTATAATTGAAGGAACAAAATTAAAAATTCCTGAAATTGGAGCTAAATTGCTACTGCTTCCCATAATTCTAAAGTTCAGTCAGGATCAAATCCTACACTATCTTTCTACACTTCACTTCACTTCAAATACACCTCAAATCTTTCAAACTGCCCAGAAGGTGGTCTAGTGAAGCCACTCTCCTGGTGGGGGAAACTCAACTCTCTCCAGAAAGGTAGTTACTGCTCTGTTCATTTCCTTCTGCTGGAAGTGTTCCTCAGACTTGCTCCTTCACCACAGCAGTTTGGAATTCGATAACATCAGTTTAGTAAGTTATTAGCAAGGGTTTTTTTTCTTTTGTGAGTATCAGGGTATGATTTTACAAAAGAGATGCTATCGTCATACCAAGGAAAACCAGTCAAAAGAATAATAAAATGTCTTGTACCAGGTTATCCAGACACTCAGCAGAAGCAGCTCTGCTAGTACACCTAATTTGTGCTCACTGTGCCAGTGAGCTATCCAGTGGCACATGGAGCCCTTCAAGGAAATGAGCTGTGGATTGTCCTCCATCTCCAGTCACCTCCTCGTACCCACACCCTGCTATGAAAGAGCCCTGTTTCAGTCATTGTGGAGAACTGAAAACACCGTGGAAAAACAGAAAAGAGCTCAGAAATGTTGATGTTAAATCCCTGAGCACAACGTGGAGCACAGTATTTTTGGCCTTTACTATTATTTCTCCAAGGGAAACCCTCATTTCAGCATTGTTACACAGGAAATTGGTGCCTGAATTAAGAACACAAAGGAACTCATTAGCAATTCTAGCTATAATAATTAGAATTTATACAGCCAAATTCTGCCTTAAGTCTAGAAAAATAATAAAAAAACACAGAGTTGCCATAGAAGAACCATTGCATAACAGAAAGATTATACCAATGGCTAGTACAGTAATGTAGGCTCAAATTTTAAAGCCAGTATTTCAAAGATTTTCTTCCGCAGGCAACTTAATACCTCTATATCTCAGTTCTTCAGCTGAAAATAAAGATAATAGCAAAATGGGAGCATACTAAGGATAAGGCAAGATACTCAATAGAGACTATGTAAAATCTAGCAGAATTGGGTTTGAGCATGGGTAAAGCACTGTAAATTTGAAGCTATTTTTGCTACATTTTAAGCTATTTCACTGACAGCATTTCAGTGCTATGCAACAAAGATCGCATTTTTCCAAGCAGAGGAATAATACACCATACATTTCATTCAAATGAAATTTCAGATCAATGTTCTCCTATGAGACAATAAATAGAGACAAATCCTGTCTTGTTAAGATCTGATCTCAAGACAGAGGGAGATTCAGTCACATTTTACTCTCCAGTGAGTGATACCCAACACAGGCATCAAGACTATTAGGATATTTAAGATGTTAAAATCATACCTAGAGCTGGTAATCTGTAGCTATCCCTACAGTCACCAGAGAGACCAGATTTACACTTCTGGTTAAAGCCCAAAGAGTCTTTCTCTGTTATATTTGATTGCAACATTTTCACTGCAGGAATACAGACTGTCCTCCATTCTACAACATAAATCTTACTGTTATCACTGAGGTTAAGAGACATCTGATACAGTTAAAGAAAGATAAGCTATCACAAAAATTATTTTTTGGCAAAGTTCAGCACAAAGACCTTGAAATCAAACATGCCCCAGACAGTAGCATATCTATCTAGAGCACACAAACTCTTTAGGATTCCTTCTGCCAAAAGCCAAGCTAAGCACAAGTGGAATCAAACAGGAATTTTCCTTTACGTTCTGGTCATAACAGACTAGTTTAAAAAGACAAAGAAAAGCCTTTTAAAAAGTCTAAGACTGACTTGAATACTAATCTATGACACAAATAAACTAAAGCCAACCTTTAATTGGATTTCCCAGAGCTGACCAGGTATCGGTAACCAGAATATAAAAATCAACTAATCTGATGCTGTTTGTTCTCTTTCAGTGAGTCAGTGCTGCCATCTAAAGCTATCTAAAGGGCATGCAAAAGAAATTCAAAGTCATGCATCAAAATACCATTCAGGAAGCACATGTCAGTAGACAGAGAATGCAGGGTAAGTCAAATATATTAATGAGATGCAACAAAATAATGATGCTGCAGTACCTGAAGGAGAAATTCTTTCTCTATCACTTCACTTGTCTTGGTGATAAGTCGCTTCTGTAGTCTCTGCACTTTCAGAATCAGCTCAAAGGTAGTGGGGTCGCTGGCCTAGGAAAGAGCAAAGGAGTCTCAAAATTTATACATTATAACAAGTTACTGTTTCTTTTTTGGAAATGAAAACCATAATATCTCAGTGTTCAAAAGTAACAAGTATAAAAGGGGGAACTAAGGGAGAATGCATTCAGCTGTTCTGTTGTTTTGGTTTTTTTTTAATTGCATGCATACAAGCAGTCCTGGAACTTAGTATATCAAGCAACTGGAACTGTTCACTGACAAATGAAGAGCAGCGCAAGTACTTCCTGCTGTTCAAGAACTGCAAACAGTGCTAACTTAGTTTCTAAGGAGAGGAAGATTTTTCTGTTGAACAAAGGAAAGACTAACTGCAATTTACTCTTGAAACAGGTGGAGAATTTAAGAGGAACAAATTTGGGGGCTACACTGATGAATTATTATGGGGTTCTAAAGTGTCCATACATGTAAATTCCATTTTTCAATGGAATTAAATACTTTAAATGGTGACAGAGTGTTTGTACTGCTGCCCTCCACCTATACAGCCCATAAGATCAGGAGTGAGTAGATATCTGTGTCCCATCCCTTCCTTTTCATTCTTTCGGCACAGATTGAATCTGGAGAAAGTTATAGGGAGCAAAGAAATAATTCTGTGAGGAGCAGCCAGCAAAGCTTACTTTCCCACTACTTTGTGTCTTCTTGCTGGATCTTTTAATGAAGGGCAAACTCAGTCTGAAGTTTTTCCTCACTCAGGGACTCATAACACCTCTCTCCCATCTGGTTTTTCCTCTCGCATGTGGTGTCTCATAAGGATTAAACTCACACTGCAGTAAAGGCTCCAATAAAGTCCTGCTCTCTTATATTTACTTGAGTTTATAAGGAGCTCAGTATCTCATTGCTCTTAATCTTTTGTCTGATTTTATCTAAATTGACTAATCAATTCAAGCGTAACTAGGACACTAACACAGATACACATGCAGTGCTCACAACATAACATCATTTCCTGAGAAACCAGGCTAAAAAGTAGACCAGTCCCCAGGATCCACTCAGTCCTTGCTTTTTTTTTATATCACTGCCCAAGCATGGTGCCAATTTGTGACAACTGTAGTGACATGAGAGTGTTTGTTCATTAGGAATTGAACCAAAACCCCATCAGGATTGTTTCATATGGATCTTGCCATCTGCTGGCCTTTCTGTGTTCCAAATACAAACCAGTAACCTAGAATGGAAAGATATGATTTCCCATAATCAGTCTCTTCCTACCTTTATTTTCTCACCACTGGTGTTTTGACTGGCCTGATTTTTCTTTGTTACAGGGTACTGCTAGAGATTGTACCTAGATGTGTTTAATCTCGTTCAGTATATTGCATTATATCTCCCTTCCATGAGAAAAGCTAATCACACCATCCAACTTTAAGGTCAGCATGGAAAGATCAGAAATTCACTCTCATGCTAGTAAGCACAGTCAAAAAATTCAGCTGTTTCTGCAGGGACTGAGCACATTATCAGTCATTATTAGTGCAGCTAAGCAACCCAGGCTGGCATCAGATGAGAGATCCATGCAACAGAGGAATCTCAGATGGCACTGACTCACATCAAAAATATCCAGTGATGCCAACTGATGTTCACATATTTGGTCTATGCTTGATGGATTTTTTATTTTTCCCCTTCGCTTGGCAGGTTCAAATCATGTGAAAACTTAGATTTGCTGTTTATGTAAAGCAGTTGAACTCACATTACCTGGAATGACTATATTTGGGAGTCCACCACTGTTTATGTGGAGGTCTCTTCCTTTTTTTCTCAGATGTAATTTACTTTCTGACTTCATATCTGTCTGTTCTCCAGTCTACCTATTCTATGAGTCTTTCAATGACTGCCTTTCTTCCCATATACATCTCCCTAATTGGTGAGGGTAGGATT
Source organism: Vireo altiloquus (assembly GCA_013396875.1). Classification (NCBI taxonomy): domain Eukaryota; kingdom Metazoa; phylum Chordata; class Aves; order Passeriformes; family Vireonidae; genus Vireo; species Vireo altiloquus. Next base: position 760,941 of record VZRF01003198.1, read on the forward strand.
GTATCTTTCCCCTATCATCCTATTTCTCACCATCCATGTTAAGGAATCACCCCCTTCTAAATTCATCTAATGCATTCTTATTCCCTTTAGCACTTGACTGTCTCTTTATAAATCCCCCTGCAATTTTTCATTGAGAAAGTGACACAAAAATAACACTGATTGCATTGTGCAAGGAAAGCATTCGGCAGGTAAGGATTCCATTGGTACTATGGAAATTTCAGTCTGCCCAGTCCCTTCACATCATTTGCGTAACAGTAAATAAAATAGGCTTTTGCTGGGTCACTGATTTGGTAATAGGGGCTTTGGGAACACAAAATGCTCACACATCACCTCTAATTTTCTCCATCTGTGAACTTGCAAGGGCTTCTGCAGTTCTTCTTCCAAAATTTTGCACCGAGTCTGTTCCCTTAACAGTTCCTTCTGCATGTGATTAAACTCCCATCTGAAGACCAGCATAAAATAAAAAGAAAAAAACAAAACCAGACCAAAACCACTTCAGTGTGACCAAGGCACTAACGTGGACATTAACAAATCATTCTCCCATGCACTGTGGTGCACAGGAAGCAGTATATGGAAAGCACAAAGAGTCACTTTGCCACTACAGCAGTACTGTGGTGGCAACACCTATCAACACTGATACCACTAAACAGGTGGAACCATAAGATAACTCACTTGGACTTCTTTACTTGCTTCATTAAGAATGGCTGGTGTTCAAAAGATTGTAAATCTACATGGTTCACACAATCCATTAAATAAACACACTCTAGGACCTAACTATGATGGACACCATTCCTAAGAGAATTGAAGTTTGATTTCTTTTATTAAATCTCCTTAAGGAATTTCAGAGGTGACTTGTTGCTGAATTTAAAATCAATTGAGCACAGCCAAAATTTGTTGACAACTATGCTTTTATGGTGGGAATAGGGGAGTGAGGGGCAGGAAAAAAGGCATATTTTGGAGTGATCTGAACCTTATCACTTTAGTGATTGCATCCTCTAAATTCTCCAAGGTCAAAGGGGATGTGCCTCCTCCAGGACTGAATCTTTTTCTACTAAGCTCAGAATTGCATTTAGCTCACTAGAGAGAAAAAAGCCTTTTTTTAACTGTGAGGTTGGACAAGGTTATGGAAGAGGAAAAAAACCTCACATTTCCAATTGGCAAATCAGGAAAGCTAATTAGCAGCACAAGTGATAAATGGAGTCTTTTCGACAGGCAGTTTTCATGATGGTTTTGGACTTCATTAAAGTATGAGATTGCTGCTGCAGTTAGCAAGAATTGATCCACCCATCATGGCATGCAGCACACTACACTTCAATACCGCCACTGAGTTTCAATACAGTAACAGACTTTTGTCTGAATTCATCTGGGCAGCAAGTTCAAATCCCATTCCTATCTGCAGTCAGTCGATGAAAACTGCAATTGCTAATGTTGTGTGCCCAGCTCTCCTTTCTGTTTCACCAAATCAAGATGGCATAATTCCACTGCAGTCAATGGGACTGACCGTGGACTGAAGTTAATTTGTTCTGCTGAAAGCCATGGAATTACACTGATAAACGAAAGATCTCACCCAAAACTGTGGTAGCTACACAGAATTGGTACAATGGTTATCTGCTAAAAACATAACTGCCTCTCTTTACAGACCAAGACTGATTCTTAGAAAATGACCACAGTTTCTTATCAGGAAAGAATACACCTCAAATATGGGAGGGTAAACAAGAAAGGAAGAATTAAGCCAGAGAAGGAGGAGATATACCAGGCTTGGGCAATTAAACTGCTGTTTTAAAGAAACACAACCTTCAATGAAAACTTTACTAAATCTTTCTCAGAGATCATGTCTGCATATAAACCTGGAAGGGGTTTGTTATTAATATGTCGAGGGTCTCCCTTACTCTGTGGATTGCTTATCCAAAAGGAGTTCCACTAATCTAGGCCTTGTACCACTGTACCACTAAGTAGCTCATTGGACTATGAACCTTTTCTGCTGCTGTCAGGTTTATTCTGTAAGCAGTAACTCACAGTACAAGGGGAAATACGGAAAATATTTCAGCTTTGGCCAAGATGTCATCTTTCATCTTTTCTCTACTTAATTTTCCTAATTGCTGAAAAGTTGTTTCATGAACTTAATCCAGTCTGTGTTTGAGGTGAAACCCAACCAACCCCTTCTCCAAGGTATAATGCTTGTTGATACAAGTCTTTATTATGAATAAACCGTATTTTCTGTCTCAAACACAAAATCATGGCTGCAGTCACTATGGAAATGTATTCCACCGGTTTCCTACCTGAGCTCCTCTACATTAGCCACACTCTTGCCAAGTATTCCCTTCTCACGCCGAAGTTTTTTGATCTCCAGCTTGAGAATCCGCATGTCTTCCATCCTCTGCCGGTACTCAGTTTCCCCCCTGTTTAAGATGGCCTGCTGGATCTTTACCTTCTCATAGAGCAGAGCCACCTCATCATTGCGACGAATAAGCTGACTCCCCAGGGCATGTCTCTCACTGAGCACCTGTGGGCACCAGTTTAGGGCAAAGCCATAAACTCAGTTACACTTCCTTCACACAATCCCAGAGTATCATGATGATACAAGTATCAGTCAAAATCACGTACATTAAGAGGTTTCACTGTTATTAATTAAAGAAATATGGCAAGAACCTAATAATTTCCCCTATAAGGGTTCAATCACCTGAATAGTACAAACTACAGATTTCATTCACTTCAGTATCTTAACATTTTGGTTTTAATGGCACTATAAAGCTTTAGTAGTCCCACATTCACAGTAGCTAAGACTCATCTTAAAAATACACTGGACGAATGAGGGAACAGAATGCAGAGTATCTGAGAACTCAAATTAGAGATTCCTACCTTGTCAAATTCCTTCTTCTGCTTCAGTCTCTCTGTATCAGCTTCAGCAATGATTTTTAGGAGTTTTTTCTCTTCTGCCTCCTGATTTTCAATATAGGCTTTGGTTTCCAGAGCCTGTTTTGTCAACTTAAGCAGTTCAGACTGATGGAGATAAAGCATATAGGTGAACGGTTAATTAATAACTTCCCCTTACATAAATCTACAGTTAAGAGTTAGGTAAAAATATTTCACACATTCTTTTAGCTTCCTGGGAGGTACATATTTTGTTCGTTTTTGAGAACTAATCACCAAGACAAGCAAGCATGAAGACCCAGAAAGAAATACTGTAAATACTATTTTAATATAATTGTCTTATACACAATAGAAATTTGAAAGGACTTTTAATTATGACAATGGTTCAAGCTGTAATTCAGGGATGCCTCATTTAATATTTTTTTAATTATACAGGTCATATTTAGAAAGCCTTTCAATGGAGTTGTTATTCAGTCACTCTGGGATGTGAGAAAGAACAGTTCACCTTGCTGAAAAAGGTGACAATCTCTGCTGTATAATACAAAGTAGCATCAACTCAAGAAAGGCTTCAGAATGGAATAAAAGAATTGGTGGCAACCAGGAAGGGAACAGCAAAATATAAGAGCCACAACACTTAGTTTAGTGGATGTGTAAATGAGGAAGACTGTGAAAAGAGGGGTTGTCCCTAAGCAAAGGAGCAGCAATGCACTGCTACAGCAGCTGCACAGCATATAACACAGACTAACACTGGAATGTGCCCAGTTGTGCTATCCCACTGTCACAAAATCTGTAATTCAAGGCATGTATGTAGATAAAAACTAATAGGGTCTTCCTGGATTATTAGAAGTTTTTATCACTGCTAAGCAATTAGAGCCAAGGTGGAACTAGCTGACCACAGTTCATTTTCATAGATATGAAAACTTTGCCACAGCTCTGACCCTTATAAAGGATGATGTTCAAGCTGCCTTTTGGGAAAAAGCATCATCCAATGCTGAAAGAATGAGGCTGTGATGAAGGCTGCACCTGCAAAAACATCTATTTAAGACAGAAACAGTTCCATCATCATAATAAAATAGCTTGTTCCATTCTTATTTGCTTTAATAAAATTCTCATTTTCCCATATGTGCAAGACATAGCTCTCTTACTCAGTGTCAGATATTCATCAGAATTCATCAGCTGAATAAAAATGCAAGTCACTTCATCCTGAAATGCAATCAACACTGTGCAAAAGCTGGCCACTAATGTAAAACAGCTCATGCGTTCAGCATTGCTGGATAATATTTTTTTAAATAGATCACAATTCTATGGTCTCGTTGTGTTAGAAAAATATGAACTGTAAACAAGAAGTGGCATTAGACATGGTCAGCAAACACTCATATAAACAAATCTCCTCACTGGAATGCACTCGGTTAAAACAAATCTGAACTGCCTTGTATAGTAGGGAACATAAATACTTAAAGCCACACAAGGACTTTCAGTACGAGGGTCTGTGCACATGAGGTAAGAGAAAGGAAACAAATAAACACAGTCACCGTGCAAGAAGAAAAATGGCTGTGTCTGAAACTGCTGTAAATCAGCACAGCTCACTTGAAGTTGGTTCAGGGAATTCGTAAGAACTGAAGAACAGTCAGCAAGAAAGAATAACATATATGGGACCTATACCAATATCTCAAACCAAACTCAAACTAAATTCTTGTTTAGATTCTGAAATATTACTCTAAGTGATACTTTTATTGGTATACTATATTAGAGGTGGGAGGAAAATAGGAGTCTTACAGAAATTATAACTGGCACTGAACACAGAATGCTGAAATAACAAAAGTCAGATTTTACACTCAGATTTCCAGAAAATGCTAACAAAAAAATATGCATAAATATCTACAAAATTATACAAAGCACTTGATTTGCCAGAAGCTCAGATCTTGAGGGACGTAAGATTGTCAAACAACTCTAACCTGCAGCTCTGTATGAAGGCCAACTGAAGCCAAAAGATAGCATTGTACTGGCTTTAACTGAGCTTGTATTTACCATGATTACACATTTTCAAGGCCTATATGCCATGAGGCAAGCATGCCTGTATAACCCCATTCCTATGAATGCCAGTCCTCTGTGATTTAGCACATTCCTTAAACTTATTTCCCAGGAATAGCTTTCTCACTTCCTTCACATCAGTGCAAACAGGACAAATTGATGTCAGCTTGCAACACAAATAATTGGGTTCTTTTGTGGCTGTGACAATCAGCTCCCTCTGAATTCTCTTCTGGTTTATGCTCAACAGTGACACTCAGGTAGAAGACCACAATGCCCTGAAGCAAGTCAGTAATGACAAGTCAGTGTATGGACAAAGCTGCTGGTGAATAATTGAGTGGGTAAACCATGCAGCAATCATACATTTGTCAAATAAATGGCAGACAGTTCTGGGGTGATGAGACAGAATTGGGAACTAGTTAAGGCAGAAAGCTGCATACAGGAAATAAGATGCTCTTTGACTCCTCCATCACTGATAGAACATCTCTGAGACAGACCAGGTACAAGAATACAAATTCATCACCCTTTTACAAAGTCCTATTGACATCTTGTCATAATTGTAATGTGCTGAGAGAGGCTAAAAGTTCAAGGAGCCATTGCAGCAAAGCAATAAACTGACAAAAAAAAAAACGTAGTGAAAAGTGACAGAGAAATTTTGGGGTTTTGAGGGTGCTTTTTGCATTTTTTCCTGGTATTTTTTGGTTTTTTCTCTAGTGCTTAGTGAAGATTAAAAATAAACTCCTGTGAACACAATTCCTTAAATCTTTTCAGAGTGCAGTAAATTGGGTTGAGATACCACCACAAATCTAATAGCTTATCTAAGGATGGGCTGCAGCCAACACTGAGAAGGAGAACCCGAGCTTCAAGCTCAGATTTCCTTTGATTTAAGACATATTCTTGCTGCTTTATACCACAATATTAAAATAACTTTCTGTGCAGAGGGACCTACTAAAAGGCACTGCCTAACTCCCAAAAGACTAATGCTTCCTAGTTACATAGAAATACAACATTGTGAAGTGCAATATAATGGGGTTTGCACTTAAAAACAGTAGAAAGAAGAAAGTTCTTATAAAGAAAAAGTTGAGTTTTAAGAGTCTACATTAAAAAGTTTGCTAGAATCAGGCTGTCCCCAAAATCAATATTTCTGCAAGCAAAATGGAACATTTTAGTAAAAAATGTTCAGTCACCACGAGATTTAAAGCTTCCAACAGACAATTCAGGACTCTTTTATTATAATTATAGGCAGAGATTAAATTTTTCAGATACACATATTTCTGCAACTAGTATCTCTAAAGGATACTGAAATCTTGTGCTTCAATTACAGAATAGTTTATTAAAATACAGAAAAACAACTACCACAGGTCCGAACATAATGCAGTCTGTGAAATCATGGAATCCATCCTTTGAAATAAAGTATGTGCCAAGGGTCTTACTTTCAATGATTCTTTCTCATTCTCTGAGTGCTCCTGTTCCACATGTGCTTTCTCAAGGGCTGCATCCTTTTCTTTGAGCTCGTCTTTCAGCTGATCCAGCTGTCGTGTGGCAGCTTTCAGTTTCATCTTCATTTCTGCTATCTCATCCTAATAGAACAGGAAGTGTGATTACAGAAAGAGCTAAAACAAGAGGTTGTTTGTGATGAGTTCAGGCTGTTTAGAGGTGCATGAAAGTAGGTCCTGTTGTACCTGCTATAAGACATCATTTTTTTATCCAACAGAACAAAACAATTTCATTAAATGACAATTTTCTATTTATGCCAACATGACATTGCAATAAAAAAGCCTTTAAAAGATACATGGACAAAAATAATGACCATCTATCAGGAGTTTAATAAGCCATTTAATTTAAAGTGCTGGACATACTATAAGAACTAGCAGTCAATCCAAATTATTAAGATTCTGATCATATCCATCTGTTTTCATGCTTCTAATAATGTGCTTTTCCAATAAGATTGTACACAGTTGGGCACAAACCTTTCAAGAGAAGCTGGTTTTGTACAAGCAAACGTGGCCCTAAGTAAGATACCAATAAATTCTAGCTTGCACAGAGGTGCAAGGGGAAGAAGAGGGCTCAGCATCTGAGAAGGCTCTGTGAGAATATTCAGCATATACTTGAAGCTCAAACACAGAGCAAAAGGGCTAGTAGCACTGTAGAGAGATCAGGTCAGTAGGAAAAACTTCTACTCACAGCACAAAGGTGCCTGCCTGTACAAAATGAACATTTCAGCTCAGCACAGTGACAGCACATGTTATGCCATGAAATGGAAGCTAATGGAGTCAGTGCTTAAACAGACATGTTCTTCTGGATGTAATGAAAGCAGCTTTAGAGGCTATTACTCCTCTGCTAGAACCTACCACCACACTGAGAAGACACCATAATCTCTCATGTGAATACATCCTCCTCCAGTACCAAACCAAGGTAGCTTAAAGCTCTTTCAGCATTATCCACCATGAGTGTGGATTTACTCGACTAATGAGGGACATTTTCTTGCACGAAGTGCTTAATGTAGCTAACCAAGATCTTGAGCCATGACAATCTTCATCCAAACAGCACAGAGAAAGTACTGATTAGTAGTAATATGTCATTAGGCCCAACTGCTTGCATGTTCGGGGATTTTTGTGAAAGCAAAAGTTATTAAAAGCTATCTTTGCTACACAGCCTATAAATCTCTTTAGTGTTGTAAAAGATTACAGAGATTTAACATATAGAGCCCAGACACACCCAAATACATTTTTAATTCTTTACTTAATGTAGATCAGTAAGAACATACAATTTTGCAAACTGGTCTCCTAATAATCTTGCTTAAATAAATGAACTCGTAACACCAAAAGAAACCCCCAAGCTGAAAGCATCAGGTATTTATATCATTATAACAACCTGCCACGATGCCTTTTCCGTTTTACTGACTTGAATATTATGGTATTCTGGAGACCACTGGCAAGATGGGCATGAGATCATTTCACATTAAGCAATCCAAAAATACTTGCATCTAGCTTTATCTAAACAAGCTTGTGCAATTTTACTTCCCAAAAGGAGAAAGAATTTACCATAATGTTTTAAACAACTCTCTTTTTTTTTTCTTTCATGACTGGCCGACCTGTTACTGAACATTGAATAGCTATTTTTCTCATTGCTAAACATAACACTGCCTTGCCCAAAAGATCTTTTGGGGTCAGCTATTTTCTCACACAGGACTTGCTAAAAGAGTTTTGCAGTATGACTAGTAAGCTATTAAAGTCTAAGCACTGGCCTCTAACAACTGGAACTGTGAACAGCATAGTGTTACCATCATGTAACATTCAAAACCCAGTGGCCAAAAGGCTGCTCCGTTTTCTAACTAAGCACATAGATGCCCATTCTTTATAAATAACCTAATTTACGTTGCGTGTTTTAAAATAAAAATAACTTGGGAAAAAAAATCAGCATTTTTCATCCTTATTTCTCCTGACAGATTGTTTGGGAGCAGCAAGAATCCCAACACTGCATCCATCGCTGAGAGGCTCACTAAGGTCAGTAAAGCATCCCATATAAATGGCAAAATGGTTCATTCCTCATAAAATTCAGCACACTGCTGGATAGGAACTTTGACAGTTCATTCCCATCTGATTCTCAAATAAAACACTTACCTATTCAAACCTAAGTATAAATTTGTAATTTAAAATACATGTTTATGTCATAAATACTTATTTGGAAATAACCCAAGGCTGTAAATGACAGCTATCCAGGGTCCCAATGCCTGCCAATTACAATAGGATTTGTGTAGTATTTTAGATCTTTACATCAGAATAACAGAATACATCTTTAGGTGGTCTGTTCTTTTCTTCTAGTGTTGTTAGTGAGATCCCCAAAGAGGAGATGTGAATGGAGAGAATCGTCTCCTGAGGAAAATGACACTCTCTGAAAGGAACAAGCAAGGTGGAAGTGTTTGGTTCTTGTCAGAAATTCCACTTCAGCTGGGAAAGTGTTCTCTCTGCTTCCTAATCATTACTCACATATAATAATGTGCATACTCATTCAGTGCTAAGGAGGCAATCTTTTTCCCCTTATACCCTATTTCACATACATGCATACAGCTCCTAAAGGGATAAAACAGACTGGAGCCAGGATGGCTTTATGATTCCCTAGCTCCAGTGTACCATGATTTTACGCATGGTTTGAAGCAGGGATATTTCCACATGATGACTGTGGAGTCCTATTTCCAGTCCAAATACAAATGGTGTAGATAAAACTTCAGGGACCTAAAAAATTAATTTCCCCAAACTCAGGAATGAAGAAACCACTTCTGCCATTGATCCACCGAGCTTTCCTTTGAGGAATTAAAATTAAATCAGGAAAAAAACAAGAACAGAGAGAGAAACACAAGGAAAAATGTATCTGTCTACCTTAGCTTCAATCAGATTTTTACCATACAGGGTTCTCTCTGATCTCAGAGTTTCACAAAGGTTTTGCTGCTGTTTTAATTTAATCCCTTGCACTTCTATTTCCTTCTCATAGTCGCAGAGCTGCATTTGATGTATTTCAAGATCTTTCATGTTATGGAGGATCTGGAGCAAAAGGAAAGGAAAGAAATTAACATCATTAAAGCATCATCACAAGATTAGAAGAATGGGACAAAGTCTGTATTTTCTTCTAAGATGACAAGTTCAAATCTCTGTGATAAGCAGTTTTAACTACAGCTGATAATTGTTCCAGTCCAAATACAAGTTTAACCTTTCTGACTTGCCTATGTGGGACAACATTGTACTTTAATCTGATACGTTGGTTTTGCTCAAGACTAAAACTTACAGAGGTGCACATACTAATTTAACAACAAGCTAAGAAAGAAAATATCGCCACAGAGTGGGCGCAATAAAATCAACATAAACAGTTTCCATCAAGAATAGACTTTGTTTATTTATGAAGCAAACCTAGATTTTGGATGTTTGGATGTCAGTTGTATGATAAGATGAACACACACGTTTTTTCAAGAAGCTCTGCATGTACTCTTACATTCTAACAACCTAACTTTTTTTCATGAACATGTGATCACAAACAGTTGATGATCACAAACTGTTCATATATAATTACTATAACAAGAAAGTCAGTTAACACAACTTGCACTTGGTCTAAATAAGTAGGTAATCACCATTACTTGCTTCTATAAAGGATTAGAAATAATTAAGTGAAGATTACCTAAGGAAAATGGAATATTGTAGACTATAGAAAGAAGATGATCATATGCAGAATCAATAAACAAAAAGGCAAAATTTTATAGACACCTTTATTAAGCAGTTATTACCTTAAAAATAATTGCTATGTTAGAGGGGCAAAAATACAAAGAGTTGCTAAGCATTATGATGAGCTTCTAAATTATTTTTTTAAAAACCCAAGAACCTTCTCCTGCTATACAAAGCTCAAAACTGAGGAGCTCAAGGAAGCAGCCTTCATATTGAATTCAGCATTACAAAAAAAAAAAAAAAAGAAATAAAAACAATACTAAGGAGTACACATATCAAGAACCAGGTTCACTACCCAGAAGGAGAAAACAATGCCATCCTTAAAGCTAGGAAAAAGATTAGGCATTAAAAAAAGCTGGACAAAATCCAGGAGAGAAGTCCATTTCCAAATGCAGTTCATATCCAGTTTTCCTGACTCCACTTTTGAAGGCAGAGGTTTGGGCTAAAATTCATGCTTATATGTCAAAGCAGCAGAAGAAAATAAATGTTTACATCAAATAGTCAATAACTGCAAAGTTTGCAGTTTACAGTGTGGTCCCTTCCTTAGCAGTAAAGCCTTGGGGAGGCCTAACTATAGGGCAGGAGCTTAAGTAATGTAATATTCTACCAGGTACCTCCAACCAACTTTGAAGACAGGGGACAGCTAAATATTAAAAATTTTATTACAGAAGCAGGAATACAATTCCAGCACATTGTAGCTGACTTCAGATGGTCCCAGGAACTGCTTACAACGCAATACAGAAACACAGTTCCAGTTTATAACCTACTCCTGCCTTTTCCTTTCCTGTTTAAACAATAGTAATAGCACAGAGAAGAAATCAATAAGTCGTGTTTTCTATCTGCACTATGGTGATCATAGGCTGGAGCAAGATCTGAAAGTAGGTCACTGCATTTGGAAGGGTTTTACTTGGTTTTGATACAATATAAGTGCAGTAAGATTGTGGACAAAGTTTTCTGAGTTGTGCTCACAGGCTGGATGCTGACTTTGCTTTTTCGGGAATGATCAAACCCAAATAATTCTTTCTTATAAATACAGAAAAGATACATGCAGTGTTTCAGAACACAGCCCCGTGGGAGGCTGAGCATCCTCAATTCCTATTTAGTCTATAAGCACATTACACCTCTCATTTGGCAATGAGGGCCCAAAGTGAAGAAGAAAGGATTTGGTATTCATAGTTTTTCCTGTCTCCTCATAGCTTTTTTATCTGTACACTTAACTATCATCTACTACTGGTTACCTGTTTAGTTCAATTAACCTGCTCAGTATGTCCATAATGGTGCTGTCTTTAATTGCTCATCCATTTTTAACCACTCCAGGAAGTACTGCCATGGCCCTAATGATATGCCTATTGAACATCAGGTTTTCCAAAAGATTATGTGAATTTATAAAAGGAAATATATCTTTTAATTTCTCTGGATAGGTTGTTAACTGTAAACGTTACATTTTAAAAGGCTTTATTTGAAAAAAGCCAACATATTAGAGACTGGTTTTGTGACCCCTAAGAAAATACAATCAGAACAGTTCAGATGGAACTGAAAGGTATACTTCACTGCCTCCTTTTCAGCTTTTCAGCAGCCTAAACCTTACACAGAGAAACCAAGATTTCGTCATTTAAGAATCTCAATTCAAAAAATAAAAATTCTGCTAACAGTTTAACAGTTGTTATTACTATGTAATAACATACAGTACATACAGGCTACATAACAAAGAGCAAAGAATATGTTTTTTCTTACTTGTGCTGGCTAATCTAGAAGTTAGACTATTCAACAAGTGACACTGCCTTGAAAATAAGCAGTCAGCCAAGGCAACAGTTAGAAGAGGAAGTCTGAATGCATGAATTCTCACCCCAAAAATATTTTACTGTTGTGTATATAACTTTGCTGACTCTGTTCATCAGTTAACAGTAAATGATGATTTTGAAAGATGAATTCTGCAGCTCTATAGAGACTGTGCTGCTATAAATAGCCAGACAGCTTTCAGAGCCAGTACAGCCACATCTTTAGGCTTAGATGGGTTTGGCTCTTTTCCAGCTCTTATGCAATGCCAAAGGTGGGCTGCAACCTCCTGCAAAACCACCTTGGTGGCAAAAGGTGATGGAAGAGCACTGCCTGGCCATAGCCTTACAGCCCATCAGTAGCTCATTCCCCACCAGCTGTGAAATGACTCCTGTAGTTTTGCCACAGCTTCTCAAGTCTGAATAGGTCAAACACTGAACGTAAATATTACCTATTTACATAATAATCCTGATCCTATGTCCTCCTATCCTGCCTTTGGACTTGAAGGACAAGACCATTGTCTCACATACTCCAGTGCTCAGAACTGTTCTTGCTGCTCTTCACCTGTAAGGAGAGTCAGGAATTGCCCCTTTGCCAAGGGGCAAATTGGAATTGCCAAGGAAGCCTGCAAGTCCTTTGGAAACTTGCAGTCACAATGCAGGCATGATTATATAAGCAGCTCAAGTGTCATAAGCCATTTACTGAGCCTCTGCCTCATAAGAAGTGATAGAAAATTTACACCCAAAGTGGCAGGGGAAAAAAAGAAAAAGTAAGCAAGCAAACATTTGTCATTCTCACCCTCAAAATATTATGGGCAACCCCAAACAGAATTAAAAGAAAGAGCCTTGTAGTTCTGAGTGTTATGAATTACTCTCTGGCCCTAGTTTACAGTGTTCTTAACTCATATCTACACTGTTAGAAATGCACTATGAGGAAAAGAAGCAAAATATGACTTTGCAACAAAGACAAATCCCACTTTTGTGGAATATTATTTACAAGGAAATGACAAGAGGTATTCCAGGCAATGGAGCATATACCATTCCAAAATGATTTAAAAGCCCCTGGTCACATGAAGTTGGAAAGATAATTTTATAGTGAAAAGATAGAAAATAACTTGTAATTGAAACCACTGGAAAGCTAATCCCAGTAAATCAAAAAGATTCTTCAATGCTCTTCAATGTGATATTCAGCAGTTAATGGAACATGTTAAAATCATGTTCCTGATTTTATTCCATCAGGAATAAAGTTATACATAACAATGGGGAGCAGGCAACACAAATTTTATGCAGTATATCTCTGCAGCTGCTCCTGGAAAATTTGTTTTGCAGACTACCTTGAACATGCTGAGACATTTTCATATACTGGAGTAATCCTTCAAAACTTTAAGTACCTTACAAAGATGTTGAGCACTGTTAGCTCTCACTGGCCTCGATTTTAGGACAGTGGTCATATGCAAGATAAGGTCCTTTGTAGATAAGACAGGACAATTAAAGTATAACTTCCAACAGCAACTGAGAGTTTCAGCTGTGGGATTCAGGTATAAGAAGTCAAGAGGCCTTGGTCCAAACTCCAGCCCTAGCTTCATTTCCTGATTGATCACTGAATAAGAACAATACATGGCTGGATTCCAAGTCTCTCCCAGAATTAATAAGTCTCTCTCCCACTGATAAGGTTTCCCTAGAGAGACCTGAAGCAGTAGTAGGCAACACACACTGACAGCAAGAAATATTTGTAACTGTATGAAGACCACCAATCCAAGCTTTCTCCCACTGGCATGTTAGAAAATTAATGTATCATCTTTTCAGTTTTGAGAGTAAGACAGGAAAGAACCTGTTCCTACCTTCTCTTTGAGCTCACTTGCTTCATTGATGAAACTCTCTCTCTCCTTCTCCAATTGGAAAATAATCTTCCTTTGTTTCTGAGCTTCTATCTTATAACTTTGGATTTCTGATTCCAAGTTCTGTTTTGACTGTTCATGGAGCTTCACCAAATCTATCTGCTTCTGAGTAGCATTTGTAGCCTTGATCAAGTTCTATAGGGAACAAAAATAATGAGTCTTGAGCTGAAAAGGCAACACTTGTCACCATTATGACAAAAGCATGCTATTGCCAAAGTGGATTACAAACTTTTCAATGTTATTACCCCTTATCTACTTTGTTCAGTTGAAATACTTGAACCTCAAGTCTGATTAAAAAAAAAAATCTCTAGTACAGCTCCTAAATAGGGCTTTTTCTGATCTAATGTTAATACACTAGTGTCTGCATTACAAAAAAAAATTGACAGGATTGTTTACAAGTGGATATAACTAATGACTGGAAAATACTTACCAGCTTTAAGGCACTTGGACTGTAAAGCATTGCCAACAGCCAGAAACATTAATAATAAAGCCAAATACGCTTCATTCTCATGTCTTAAATAGAAAGTTCAAGCTTTAAATCAACCAAGCTTACTTGAAAATTTTGCATGAGGATTAAATAGAAAACATCAACATATCTTTACAAAATCATCCTCCTGGTCCCACTTTAAATTTTTTTCCCTATACAAAACAAATACTTGTTACCTGTCAAATCAGAGCTTCTGCTAGATTCAAGACACAGGACAGTGAATCTACACCAAATAAAGCATGTCAGAAATCATCTTTTAGCATTGAATTTAGTAGATAACACTTCAGGAATGCCCATAAACATGAGATGCTATACTGCAATACAAGAACCTTGGGCTCATGGGAAACAAGCAGTAAGAGAAACAGACCTAAAAGCAAGGATTAATACTCAAACAGCTTGCCAAGCTGCTACCAGTGTATCAACATTCTGGTTCGTTCTTTTATTAGCAAAGACTTCGTTTGCCTAGATTAATACTAAACTTCATAAGACACAGAGTGTAAAAGCACAGATGTAACAAACTCTTTGGATACCAAATAATGGGTTTGCAGTTTGAACTCCCTGACAGTTTATATATTAAAACTTAGAAATCTTCTGTGTGTTTATGGATATTAACACTATGGCAGTGCACAGAAAAGAAGCAGATTGTGCATCTGCTTAAGGAAATCTGAAAGCTTTAACTTAACATTATGTATTCCACATTTCTGTGTTGCTGTGAATGTTTAAGCTATGGACATTTCATTCTAAGCTGTCAGGCTTATCAATATGATCAATGCAAACCTACCTGATTTAGCATATCCCTTTCCCTCACGAGCCCATCTGTTGTTCTCTTGTCAATCTCTGCCTGCTTTTTTGCTGTCTCTAACTCTAGAGTAAAAGAGGAAAGAGAATAAAGTCTGGGTTCAAATTGCACAGCTGGTAAAAATGCAGCAACAATTTAGTGGACTTTTTTTACAGACTTGCCATTACATGACAAGTTCAATTAGCTGTGAACAGGTTTTACAACCCTAGGTATCAGCTAATGATGTCAATACTTATTTGGGTACCCAGAATAACTTAAAAAAACTCAGAAAACAGATCCACCCATTAGGCACCTACCTTTCTCCAGTCTGATTATTTGATTTTTTAGAATGGTTTTTTCATGGTCTGCATCAACTTTTTGTTCCTCTGCAGTACGCAGCTTATTCTGGAGAACATCTCTCATTTTGCTCAGCTTTGAAATTTCAAGGCGCATCTGAGCTGCTTCATCCTCTGCCTCCTACAGAATAACAACAAGGAAAGGGGAGAGAAAGCATCCACAGAAAGAAAGAAAATGCTTTTGTATTTGGCATGCACTTACTCCATGAAACTCAGGAAGAAAACATCTAAGTGCTGTGGGTCAGCTGCAGAAAGATAATTAGCTAATTGAACAGTATTTAAAATTAGTTAAACAAAGCCAGCCTGGGAAAGGAAAATGATAATCAAATCTTACACTTTAGGGCTGAAGATGATCAATAAAGAACCTCCAGCTTCAAACCTTATAGGGCACTACCCAATTAGTCCTGCAGAATAAACACAGGCAGCTCTATTTTCATTTGAAGTACTAAGCACAGCGATTGTGATGATAAAGATATCTATAGTGTGGTCTGATTGCATGTCTCTAAATAACAGGTATGTGTTGTCCCCACTCTTTTATAACATATTGCTTTAAATAATAAAGCAAAATCTAGAGTTTGTCTCATTTGCTATACAATAGAGGAAAAATAATCAATCAAAATACTGCATAACTGGTTATTGGAAAACATAACCAAGAATCACCACTGAAATCAGTCTTTTTCCTTTTAAGAAGTAAGCATAACTTCTTTGTATAATTCAGTGCCACTCCTAGGTTTTATAGCCATCACAGACTACAGTGTTCCACTTACAGCTACAGATACTGATTCTCTGAGATGGGGAATCCTGCTATGAAGTCTCCTCTGGGAGAATGGAATCTCCTCAGTTCTTACTGACAAGAATCTTCAAGAGGTTTAAGAGTACTTTGACAATTGACATTGCCCAGCACTCAGCACACTGCAGGATGGTATTGCAGGCACAATCCCTACAAAAATTGCATGCCAGATGATGACTGGGGCTCTTAAGGAGCTTTAGCAGCTGGCTTAACCACTAACTGGGTGGTATCTTCTATTTTTTTGTTCCCAGAAGTCTATAGACTAATGCATGATTCTAAAAGTTCCATCAACTTTTCCTGAAATCAGGGTAAGAGCATAGAACCAAAATCCTCTGACACTCCAAAGTCCCAAATGTAAGTCATCTCTGTAAACTGTTAAACAATTATGGTCTTGTAGAAGGAATGATAAAACTGGATAACCTGGAAAAGACAGTAATTTGTTTTTCAAATAGGTAAGAAAAAAATCCTTCAGTTTGCCTAATAAAATACAACAGAAAGAAAGTTCCTACCATCCTCCATTAGGATGTAAATCAAAACCATCTATGTTGTATTAGTTGTGAACTGAGATTTTAATCTGTCAGGGGTTAGTTTCTATCAGACTAACAGTCTCTATCAGCAAACAAGCTTTATATTTAGGTGAATTAGTTACACTCAATACAACTCAAGAAGATAATTACTTTCTACCTGAATTTTCTAACATTTAGTGTTTTAACCCCAGTGATGACACAAAATGCAAGATACGGTAAACGGCATAACAGCATTCAACATCTATACATTACCCTTTGTCACAAGTGCTCTCTAAGTACCCTAAAAAGAATATGCAGGAATCCTTTAATCCTTCCTCAACTGAAACTCACCTGCTTCTGAGTAAAACGACTCTTAAATAATGTGAAGTCAGGCAACAAAACCATTTAGATCTGAAAGTAAACACCATCCTGGTTACTTATATTTAACTTTCTCAACTGATCCTGAGGGGGGGAGAAATTTTAGCGTTGAAAGCAATTGCTTTTGGTGGAAACTATCCAGGAAACCACTGTTAATATTTGTTAACATTTTTCAATGGATTTTGACAAAATTCAAATTATGTTGATCATTGTAAGAAAATCATTGCTCTTATTTGAAGATCTCAGGATTGAAAAAAGACACCTTGTTTGTGACCACCTATCCTTTATGAACAGGGTGTGTTGAGCATTTCAGTTCATGAGTTTTATGAAACAACTCCCCCAGGAGAGCAGGTGCTACATTGTCAGCTGAGAGGGTTGGACACTACCATGACCATGGCACTGCCATAGAAAGAATGGCATCCAGCATCAGCCAGATCTATTCCTAAAAACTACTCAAGTTTCCTCCAAAACTACCCATGGGGAACTATGAGGACAAGAACTGAAGTCATCTCTGTCGCAGGTGGTAAGATGTCGTTGGAATGACACAGCTGGTAGGATACACCTTTTGGAACTCACTTTCAGTTGTGCTGTCTTCTGACCGATGTCCTTCAACACATCTTCAATCATTGCACTCTGCTGCTCACTCTCCTGCGTGAGCTTTTCGTTCTTCGCCTTCAATTGTTCAAGTTCCTTACCAGCGTTTTCGTTCAAGCTCTGTTAGATTAAAGAACAATCCTATTAATTCTTTTAAATCTCATTAAAATATCTACATATACATGAAGACAGAACCTTCCTGCTACCCAGGAGATAAAAGTTGCTGCAGATTGTTGTCTGCTTAAAAACCATTCTTCATTCTTGATGAAATTACTAATGTTAAATATGATACATGGTCATGATCATGACATGGAGAAATCATAATTTCTAATGAATAACACATCCAGTGTCTTTTTTTTTTCTGGAAGCTTAGCAGGTCTCTATTGCAGGTGGTAGATATTTTACTTCTTGTTAGGTATTTGGCAACCATCACATACTACAACTTGCTACATACAATTACTGAAAATGAGTATGAGATTCAAATTACCTCAATCAGCAGAGGGCAAGGGAGCTTTGTTTTATGAGCATCCTACACTAATGTGCTGATAACATTTCTCTGGGTACATGGTTTGCTGAGACCAGGACAAAGCATGTTCCTCTTTAATTTCTCTTCAGTGAAATGTCTGGAATAGTGGTTTTGTGGTTTCTATACAGAACATATAATTCAATACTGGAGCTACTAGACTTATCTTCTGCTTGATGGAACTTTCCTTGCAGTTTTACAGATTTAAATGAGGAAAAAATAACCATTGTCTTTTTCACTCCTGATGAAGTCAATATATATTACACCCTTAATAAATAAAGGAAGAGAAGTAGAATCTAATGCATGAACAAGGAATACTCTTTCTTGTATTGCAAATGTCAGGATAACACTGTTTCAGGCAATCTTTTATTGAGACTCAGACAGGGCTGGGATAAAGCCTATAGCAGCTGTATCAAACCATTTTCAATGCCATTCAAGAAATTATATTTTATTAGAAATTTCTAAAAAAATAAGAGTAAGAATAATAAGAGCAGAATCACAAACAGCTATAATTCAGTTGAGACAATAACCTGATGAAATTGCACTAGCTGTGTCACCTTCTTTTGTAGATCTCTACCCTGACCCTTGCAGAGCTGGACAGCCTGTTTGGACAGACTTCTAGCAAAAGACCATGCAGGGCCTTCACAGACACCTTCAAGCCAGCACAGGACTGAGCAATACAGAAGTGTGGTTAATTAGTCCACACACAGCATTTTATGTGAACTCCTGGCTTCCAGGACAGTTTGGATAATTAAATGCCCCTAAAATCTACACATTGAAAGGCTGAAAGGCTTTCGAGACTATAAAAAGGAAAAAGAATAGAACAGAACCAGGAATTGTATCTACAAAGTGATTGCCATGGCAGATGATGGAGCTGCCCTCAAAAGCTGCACCAAATCAGTGATATTCAGAGAAATAATCAAGTCTTCTCTGTATCTCTTTATGTTAAGTATTTTATTAAGACTTTGTGTTGACTAAAAATTGGCACAGACCTCTACCTTAACAATTTCAGGGACCAAAAGGAAAGAAAAAGCCATAAAAGTCATAAATTTACAAGATACACACAACTCACAAGGAAGTTTCCCTTGAGGTAGGATTGGTTTACAGTGATGAGATCTCCCCTGCCATTTACTGAAATTGCTTCTGTGAGAGTTTCTCAAAGCCAGGGGAAATGGACTGAAAACCTGAAAATTCACACACTTGCAGAACACTATGTTAGGACATTTCCAGATAAAGTTTTTAGAAACAGAATGAGGAAAATCAATCAAAAAGGTTTATGACGACAGTTCCTTGCCCTTTCACAGGCTTGAGAGGCAGATAAAAATTATTGTGAAAAAGAAGAAAGAGGGGGATGGAGGTAAAATAATTTTACCAATGCCACTAGACACAATCAATAGCAAAACTGGCAATATAGTCAGAAGTCCAACCTGCTCCTATAGATCATCCACACTCTTCACAGACTACGTCTCATTTGCAGTGATTTTTCAAGAAGAACAATATCATTGCAATTCACTACTGATTTCTGTGAGAAATCCATCTGAAATCTGTCAGCAAGCTTTACCTACTTATTTATTAGTAAATGAATATTTATATTAAAATAAATGTTTATTAAAATGTAATAACTTAAAATAATCTCCCTCCCTCTCCCCTCAGGAAAATCCATTTTCTTCTTAATCACACATTTTACTCTAATCCTAGACCAGATGAATACAGTGTGCCATGTACCCTACCTGCTGCTCTCTAAGATTATTTTCTATTTTCAGTCGTTCCTCTGTGTTGTTCTCTATTTGTTGCTGTAACTTCTGAATCTCAGCTTGCTTGTTATCCATTTCAGCCAGAAGATTTTTCAGCTCAGTCTCCATTTTTTCCTTCTTTCGTGTCTCTCGTAATTCCTCACTTTGACGCAGCTGGATGTCTTGCTGAAGCTATAGTAATAGAGAAGAAAACAGTTTTAAATTCTGCTGCCTTTCACTCAGGAAAACAAATCCTCTCACCTCTCTGACTATGCTTGATTTTAAAAACAAGAGCTTCTATATTACTGTAACCACCATTATATGCCAGATATTCTCTGAAGTAATTATGTTTTCTAATGGTTGAACAAAAAATTCCACATGAGGGACCCTATTTATTGATGACAAAAATTTGTAAAGCACCAGTCAGTTCACCCACACAGAAGGATCTAATACAGTTCAAACATAAAAGCATTCCTCTGGAGATGCAGTGGCACAGATGTCTTTACTGTTATTAGTTACTTGCAAAGTAGTACTTTCTGAATGAATCATTAAAATTAATTGGGGCTTGATATTGTATTGCAAGGATTTTTGTTTTTTTCTCTGACTAGCAGAAACACTTACAACACTGATATTAAAACAAAGAGAGAGATGTCATACCACTGCTCATTTTCACAGCTGGTCTCAATCTTTCTACTCTCAAAGTTCCTATGTGGGAACACTGAAAGAGGAAATTTTTCTCATATTTAATAGACTGTCTTGTGACTCCTGCTCTCTCCCTCCACAAAAATTTGATAGAGCAGAATCAGCAGAGAGGAGACACAGGGGGCTGATCCATATGGAAATATTCAATTCAGCCAGGGACCAGCAAATGAAAGAAGTTCTTTCCTTAAGGATTCATCTCCCTCTGAGCCCACAGAAAAAACGTTGCCAGAACTGACAGGGTCTTCAACAGGATCTTCAAAGAGACATTGCAATTTAAGCAGTCTAAAGTGGAGAATAATTTCATACTGGGAGAATGGGAGGTGATTACAAATGCTGTAACAATTCTGTAAATTTAAGGGTTGATGAAGTGAGTATCAGAAGATCAAGGCTGCCAAGATTCAACAAGTTTTGACTCTTTTCTCCCATGCCCACAATACTGTCAGAAAAACAAAGATTTTGTCTTCTCTTCTAGTACATTCCCAGTCATCTGCTTTAGCAATAGAAACTATTTCTGTGAATGAAACCTAGACTGATCATTACTTTCCTATTTGTGATTAATAAAAGATAAATATTAATTTGTGTTTAATAAAAGCCAAATGCTCCTTCTACTATTTCCCTGTTCTTTGTTTAAGTGTGATTTTCCACTCTTCCTTTCCCCTGATGTCTGGCTGCAGCCCCTATTTATATTCTGCTTTAAATTCTTTCATTTCTAATTATTAGGTTTATATATTTGATGTATCAGAGTTCTGTATCCCATCTTCCATCCTTTCTTACTTTCCATTCAGTGGCCATTCCACTGTTCCTCAGCCTTCTCTAGCTGCTCTATGTATTTAAAGGAAGCCATACATACTAATCACAAAGAACAACTGTCTACTCAGATGGCCAGAAAAACAAAGCCTAACTTAATGTAAAGCTGAGATGGAATACAACTCCTCTCTACAGACACTTGTGCGGTGAAAAATTTAAGCTGAAAAACAGTAATCCAGAATCAGCCTAAGGAAGAAAGTAGGAAGTCCCTAACCATAAAAAAAGTGAGGATCTGGAAAAGCTTCCCATAAAGAAGAGGAGAGAAAATAACTTCATTATTTTTAAAGTCAGATTTTGACACATTCTTAAGAATGATGGTATTTCATCATATGGCAACCACTGCCAACAGCAAGGGACCAAGAATCTCCCTTCCAGTCTATGTTCTAAGCGTCTCTTCCAAGCCATAAGGATTTACAATACAGAAAACATCCCATCTCTGTTGGAGTCCAGGAAGGTCAGAAAGCCTCTCCTGTCATCCTGAGGGGTTTGAAATACCCTTTGGCACCCCAAGAGGACACAGTCTTTGATCTGTGCCCCTGGAAGAAGCTTCCAACACTCCTGGATGAATTGAAAGCATCGAAAGTGTGAAATAAGTTTTAGTTTAGTTTATCACAAGGTGAAAATTTATAGTATAAGGTTTTGTAGTATATAGGTACACGGAGGCAAGATGGAGTTTTGGGTGTTGTCCCTAGGTTCCTCTTTCTCCTTCTTCCCCTTCATTTTCCACTGTGGAGTAGGCATAGAATGATTGGTAAAATAGGTTTGAGGTAGAAGAAACGTGTTAGAAAGATTTGATAGTTATTGGTACAAAATGGAAAATATCATACGTTGTAGTTAATTATTGGATAACAAGGTCTTAAAAACATGCTGCACACAAGATCTAGCAGCCATTGTAGCATGGATTGAACAACAACAAGCCAGGCACAGGCTGCACTGAGAACTTGATCAGAAAACTAATAAATAACCCGAGAAACTGAGCAAAGAACTTCAACTCCTTTTTTTAATCCAGTAGGGGACTTCGATAACAGAAGGAAAACCTCACGTCCAGAGGCCCCAGGCCTTTTCACATCTCTTCAGTATGAAAGATGACTACGATTCACAAAAAACAACCTTGGCCTCATTGGGGTTTTGGGAAGCTATGGAAGCAGCTGGTACATGACAATACATTTTGGAAAGTACATAGCCTAGAACTACAATGTATTAGTCACTGGAGATCAATTTCAAGTGTCGAGAAAGGCTCAGGAAAAAGCCTAAAGTCACCCTCTGGTGATCAGTACAGACCTGCAAAACGGATTCCTCTGCCTCATTTTTTGCCTTCTCTGTTTCCTGCTGCTGCTCTGTGATTTCAGTGAGACTTTGACGTAACTTCACAACTTCTGACAACAGTTGGTCTCTCTCCTCTGTTACCTCTTCTTGTAATCTTAGCAAATCCTCAACACTGAAAGCAAGGAAGTAATAGTCAATCAGTGTCACAGGCCATTTCTGTTCCTCCTCCTATGCCAGAGCAAGGCTTTTCTGAGAAAGAGGAGTTTAATTTTTTTTTCATTTTAAACTCCTCTGTATTAAGACTGATGGTCAACTGAATTATATGCTCTATCTACTGTGATTAGAGTCACCATCAACCAAGTAAAACTTTCTTGTTGTATCACATCCTCATGGGTCTGAATAAACCTTCTATTTCCCAGAAAGGCAACAGGGAACAATTCCCTCTTCCAAGTCCACGGCAAAATTAGTCAGGGACCAAAAATGTTACAATGTTGTAACCAGTCTCTCTGCACCTTACCTGACTGGACACCTAACTAGGTTATGTCTTACAGTCACATAACTTAAAAATAGAACTGACTCTCTGTTTTGACACATTCACAAAACAAAAGTAAATCCAAGCTGTGGGTTCAAGCTCCATCTTAAAAAGTAGACTTATTATTCCAAAAGATTATAGGGATTTCAAGGCTGAAATCTGCAAAGGAGTTACTTAGTCTCATGCCCTGTCACTGGGCAGTGTATTTAACCATGGAACTGGAGGGCAATAGACAGGGAACTTCAAGAAGAAATTGTAAGCTGGCAGGTCTCAGCAGCCTGGGCAGAACTGGAAACATGAGTGAGGTGTTGGCAAAGTAACAGCTCCTGGCTCTTGCAGGAAAATGCAAAAAGCAACCAGAGAGAGAAGACTTTAAGGAGAGTTATACTAAGGGGAGGTTGAATGACCAAGCTTTCAGATCCTGTTAAACAGGTCCAGAACTTTGCAGGGACAAAAGGTGAAGGAATGGATTTCTCATGGACCCAGGTGTCTCATGTGCTGGCACATTCCTTGGAGGAGAAGTGTTTGAGCACACTGCAGACCTCTTGTTTTTGCAGCCTGGATACACAGAGCATGCAGCAATGAGCATGTCCCATACATAATCTGCATGCATATTATAAGGAAATACCTTAAATGGTGTGAAAATTTCAAGCCATAATCAGGAGGGCCAACCAGCAGCAATTTCAGTACAGAGCGTACAGGTCACAGGGTCAACACACTTAATCCCATCTTGGAGTTTAACTTGTTACAGCGTAAGCAGTCTCTGAGGACCTGATTCTACAAACAGTAGATTTGGAGAGCTTCTGAGCAGCTCCAGAGGATGATTATTATGTGCACAATGTAGTGGCTTAGAGGCTCCATCTCAGGCTAGGTCCCTCTACATATGTTTTGTTAAAAAAAAAGAAAACATAACCTTGAAAGTGTATAAATATAAAATATAAACAAGAACACAGACAGTGTTAATGCCTTATAACAAAGCTAGGAACAGGAGAGAAATCAACTGTCCTGCTTTTTTGATTTATCTACCTGACCTTGCTGCTGTGAACTGTAAAAATGTTGACAGGATCCTATTCTCAAAGTATGCTGAAGCGTTAGTCAGATAAAACAGTATGACACATATACTGAGAAAGTGCAAAGTATTCATTTTATTTGATCTTTCAGCTTAATCCAATACTGAATGAACTCGCTCAGAGCCTGATTCTGCATAAACACACAGACAAATAAATGTGCATTCATGAGAAGAGGCAGAAAAGATCTTTCTGTTTTCATCTGTGTCTACATGGCTAAACAAGGTATAGAATGATAGAAAATCAGATCAGGCTTTCCCTCTCCCTGAGGAAAACTTACTTGTACTCCTGTCCAGCTCTTTCCTTCATTAAATTATTTAGGCGTGAAATTTCCTTCTTCAGTGAATTAATCGTTTCCTTAGTTTTCTGCTCCCTTTGATGGGCTTTATCCACCATTTTCCAGGCCTTTTCAAGCTCCTAAGAACAAAATGGAAAATAATTACATAAATTAAATTGTGTTTAAAAATAACTACCAATTAGAAATTAATTGCTTTGCATTTTGGTTAGTTGAGAAAATAGATTTTTTGTGCCTTTTCATGCTTAGGTTCACAACAGTTCCCTTCACTTTTTTTTTGGCTGAGGGTATAGCAAACATTTTGAGCTGTTCAGGCTATGTCAATTTACATCAGAAAAGCTCTAATACATTTTCTTTAACACATAGATCTGAACATTCTCAAATCTCACCCTATGAGGTTTTGATCATGTGAGTACCACTAATATCAGTGTCCACAAAGGTATCACCTCCTTAAATAGCTCATGTCTGCAAAGTTCTTATTAGCTGATAGGACAATGATTGGATGAGAAAAAGATGTGACTTAACTTTTCTGCCTCTTTGTTAATTTTCATCCGTGAGGACTTAGAGTAATTTGACTTGAACTACTTATTTAGACAAGACACAATTCTTATTCCAAATTTTAACACATGGAGTTACTTGAATGACAGATTTGTGTGCCTCTCACAAGCCTAGGGTTTGATACCCACAAACAGGATAGGAGAAGAGGATTCACTTGATTTTTTAACTCCCTCTGCGTCTCTCTCCCTTGAATCAGATCCTTATGAATCAAACAAAAGGCTTATTCCTTGCCAGGTTCAAATGAAGCTCCTAGAATCCTATTTGACATTTGCTAAAAAAAAATGCATAAATTCAGCAAGTGACTGGACTGGAAGAAAAGTTCCTGCAGCCTCAGTAAATAAGGAAGATTTTACTACTACTACTACTTTTACCCTAGAAGTCCCTGAGCTTCAAATCACAGCATGACACTTTTCTCAGCTGGCTCCTAGCAGAGTTCTGGACTTGATGGACTTGTACAGATTTGGACCCCAAGTGTGACTGTGCAGTTCTACATTAGCTCTAGGGTCTGCCCAAGGAAAGCCAAATAGAAGCATCATTATAAAATCAGGCCATTATATCAGGCCATAATACACCTTTCAACCCCTACTTGCATCATATGAAATTGGGGCAGGAAAAAAAATACTTTAAAAACCATCTCCACAATGAAGAAAATAAAATAATTTAATTTATATCAAATTGTTTACAGAAGTTATTTATTGCAATTGACATCTCTCTTTCTGAAAAAAAAAGAATCCTATTTGACATTAAACTAAATTATGGCACCTATGTTATGGTATATTGTTAATATACTTATGGAAATCTTGCTGTTTACTGCCTAAATTAAAAATTCAAACTATAGAACTAGCAGGAGTAACAGGCTACCAAATTTTGCTGAAAAGGCAACACTAAGTATAACATCTGTAGCCTCTTCAAACTGCAGAGGGAATACATTTCCATTTTATTTATTCAACTAGCTCAGCATATCCAAATTTGAGAAACCATCTGGAACTTAAAGATCAGGACTTTTTGCTCTTCCTTTTTTTTCTCCACATACTAGTAAAGAGTTAAACAATGGGCTGTCCTTGCTCAGAAATTCTAAAATTACAGTCAGTTCAAGTCACTACCTACAAACAGCATTTTCATTACTTAATAAATCACTTAGTTCAAAATTTAGCTTGAAAAATGTGATTTTTCACTTACGTATCAAGCATATTTAAACAGTTTTATATATTCAAGTCAATTTTTATGTCATATATTTTGCGTTCTAATTTCCATTCAATGCAGCAATGATCATACACAAATTATTAAGTATCATCTAGTAAATTATAACTTTTTCATTCATTAATATCTTACACAAAAATGCTCAATTCTGAAATTTAAAAAAATGCATGTTAGGCTGAAATAATGGCATGAAGACACAGTGTACCATGTTGACTAGCTAAAATGCATGAAATATAACTGTAAATAAACATGTATCAGATTTGTCAACCAGTAAGAGGCAACCACCCTTTCTCTAGAAAAATGCAAATTGGAAATAAGATTAAAGCTGATTACTTAAATCAGAGCTGCCTGCTGGCTGATTAGACTGTGATTAAAAATGGTGAATTAAATCATTACGATTAGAGTTTTGGGGAACAGAACTGGGGAATAAAATCAATACAGCCTCTGAAAGGTTTTAGTGGCTCCAGTGAGTGTTTTGTTCTGATGAGTATTTGCAATAGTGATCACTTGAAGTCAATGAGGCCATTCAGACAACCACTGATTTAAAGTTACCCTAAGCTGTGCTTTTTGAACTTTATTTTTGGTGTGTAAAAACCATTGTATTGAATTTGTATTGATAATACCTGTTTTTATCAATAAAGTTAGGAGACACAGATGATGGCCACACTAATATGCAAAACCTAAATAAGAATTTGCTACAGACTTCAGCATCAGCAAAACCAGGCTTCACTGTAGTTGCTTCTTGGTTATGTCTTCTACTGTAAGAGCAGATCAATAGATCCTTTATTTTCAGAAATAAAAAGCAGCAAAATTTTGATGATGGAAGCCTTCAGAGAAGAAATATTCACATTGTTATTCAGTGTGAAAGACTGCAATGTGTCAGCAACATGGAGTAATTGCAGTACAAGACAGGTGGGTAATGCATGGCAGTCTGTTGCATAATTAAAGGAAGTACACTGGATGTTTGCTGTTAGAATCATTGAAAAATTTTTGGAGAAGTACTGAATTCTCGAACTTGTGAAGCAGAAGTTATGAAGTGTGACTGCTTTACTTTGCTTTCACTAAATACTCCAAAAGATCACATCAGTTTCATTGCTCAGAAACTGAGAATTAATGAAATGCTTTCTTATTATATTGGATTGATACGCCCGGAAACTGAAAATTTGGTAATTTCAAGCAGGGCAGTACAAGCTCCTATAAATTCCCCTTCTGGCCTTTTTCCAGTACAGACTCGTGGATCAGTGTCCCTACCCATGAAAAACAGAATTGTATAACTTCATGATTAGCTTGGCCCTTTGCTCCTTTGATGTGACTGTAAACAGCAGATTGTTATGTCCAGTTTATTAAAACTACAAAACAGATCCTTTAACAGCCACCTGACATTTAACAGCTATTGATTATCACAGACCCACTTCCTGCCAGCCACTGATCTGTGTGGTTAACCCCTGCCCCAAACAAACCCTGCAGATTACAAACAGGCTTCACATGGAGAAAAATTTTGCTTCTGCAACTTTTATTTCTTACCCTAATGACCCATCAAGTCACTAAGATTTAGGGCCTTAATTTGGAGCTACTATACCATTTTTACAGGAACAGCCCCATCAGGATTCTTTTATTGTTTATAAATAATTAAACTGTGGGACAGATTGTTTGTTTGATTTAGCACTGAAGAATATAATCTTGGCTATTGTAGCCAGTTGAACTTCCCTCAACACTTAAGTTTGGACACACAAGAAACACATTTTTTTGAATGTTAACAAAATTGTAGTGAAATACTACAGCTCTAATAGAACTTCCTTTCAGAAAGAATATAAAAGGTTTACCAAGCAAAACCTCAAACAAGACATGAACATTTTAAACAATATCCAAATAATTCCTGAACCTTTAAGAGAAAGACTGATTTTCATAACCAAACTGAAAAAGTATCAGCTTGGCTCACAGCTCACCACTAGAAATGAAATGTCACATGTTTTGCATTGCACATCATTTCTAACAGGATCATATTGTCAAGCAGCTTTTTCACTAGAAAATCACTTAATGGGTTCAATAGTAGGCGGTATGGTTCAGTCATACCCTGCCTGAGCTTCAAATTAGCTGCTGAAATTGGAAGGGCTCTTATTTTCCCAACATTTCCACTCCTCAGTTTTATGACATTCCTAAGACAGTGTCTCCTCAGTTTGGGAACATCTTGAAGGATCACCTCTCCAACTGTTCACACACAGCATATTGCCATGTAACACCAAAAAGGAAATTATAAGAATCATTGTGGTTCCTGACATTCATCTACCAGGTTTTGATTAGCAGCAGTGAAAATCAACAAGATTTTCTATGCTTTTCCTCCTCCCTGAGGAGGCTTTGGGCAGTACTATGGGTTTGCAAGCTGCAGCCATATGATGACAGTGCTGCTATTTATATTTACTCTGAAAGTATTTTCTTCATAATTCAAAGGACAAGAAACTTCATTCCAAAGAACTTCTATTTCTGTAGTGCTCAAAAATCACTCTGCATTGCTGCACTGACTTTATTTTACTGGAACAAAACACTTTATTGTAAGGCATGGGGGTTTCTCAACTAAGTGCTAAATTAAAGCCTATTTAGGTATCACAAAGCTAAGTTTTTGAACCATCAGAATGAAAAAAGTTCCAAATACAGTTATGATCACTTGGCAGCTTTAGGTTTCTGACAGTCAAAATTCACTGTAAGCCTAAAAACATCAACTGCATTTAGTGAGCCAAGCACTTTGATTTGACAGAGTTCAAATCAATAATAAGAAGCAACACATCAGAGTGAATTGGTGAAATCACACTTATAGGATTCTTTTTCAAAGACAACTGTGAAACATTTATTTATATAAGTTATCACCTCCCTGGCCTAAAATCCATATTTCTGCAATAAGTAGATTTTTTATGTTCTGGCAACAGTCAACATCCAAGCAGCCCTGCAAAAGTATTAATGAATCAAAAAATGTACATTAAATTGAAAATGTGCCATTTTACAAAGGGAAAGCTTAAACAAAAATTATTAGTGAGTACTTGAAAGCTGATGGAGTTGGTTTAGTGCAAATAAACACAGAATTTGACTGAAACCTGTAAAAATACCAGGCTGAGCAAACAAAGCAAAGTAGAGGTTAAACAACTGGACATGCCAGCTCTATGCTTAGTCCTCCAGCTAGTTCTCTACATAAAACCAAGTGTTCCTGTAGGTGCTTTTCTTATTACCATGTTTTTCATTAACAATTTCAGATCATACGTCACTCTGTTCAAAACTTTACCAACTTCAATGATGATATAGTTTCCCCATCATCTTTAGTGAGCTTCGTGAGCACAGCTACTTTAGATGACTTCTCCACAAGCTCAGCACTCAGCTTCCTGCATTTCTCCATGAGATGCCTTTCATTTTCATGAGACTTCTTCATAACAGCAAGGAGCTTCTCATATTCGACACGGAATTTTTCCAGAGCTTCATCTCTATTCAGTATACTGATGAATTCTTGGGAGTCTTTTTCCAGTGCTTCAAACGCACTTTCTTCTAGATATAGTTCGTCACGCTTTTCCTGAGTGAAATAATCAACAAACAGGAGGAATTCAACATCTCACTTATGACCCCAGAATACAAAAAAGCAATATACTGAGTGTATAACAGCTACTAAGAAATCATGAAAAAAAATTCTGTAATAAAAGTTCTTCTGCTAGCATAGAATATGCATATTGTAGGCTATTTTTCAAACACATCTCCCCCAATTTTACTGAAATAACTTGTACTTTACCAGCCAGAGTTCTTGTAATTGAGTCCCACAACTGCTTTAAAGATAAGTCTATAAAATACCATCATTGTAATAGT
Organism: Vireo altiloquus; assembly: GCA_013396875.1. Taxonomy (NCBI): domain Eukaryota; kingdom Metazoa; phylum Chordata; class Aves; order Passeriformes; family Vireonidae; genus Vireo; species Vireo altiloquus. Next base: position 791,138 of record VZRF01003198.1, read on the forward strand.
GTTTGAATAATGCATCAACTACCAAGGAAATCCAGTATCTCAGCCCCAATTCTGCCCAGTTCTCTACCCTCTAAACTCTGATTAGTTTATGATTTCTATCCAGATAGTGCCAGAGACTTGCAGACAAGCACGTCTCAAAGCTCCAGTAATGCCAATGCAAGCCAATCCTTCCTCTGTGAGAAATGCTACTGTTAAACCTTTCACACAAGACATTTTTGATCTAGCTAAGTTCTGATGCCAAATCCTTGCAAATGCACCTCTGAGGTGGTCTCATGAGGATAGGGAAGCAGCTCTCCTGTCAGCAGGAAAACCTCTTTAACACTACAGCCCATGCTCCGGCCAGCATCAAAGAACAATCCAAACTGTGAGCTGAAATTTAGTGCATCCCCCCTTCAAACCTGCTCTGGGATTCACGGGTTTCTTCTCATTTCATCCTCTTCTCCAAACCACAGAATGGTTTGGGTCGGAGGGGACCTTAAAGATAATCTCATTCCAGCTCCCTGCCATGGACCTTCCACTAGACCAGGTTGCTCAGAGCTCTATCCAACCTGGACCTGCACGCTTCCAGAGATGGCACATCTGCAACTTCTCTGGGAAAACTGTGCCAGTGCCTCACCACCCTCACAGTAAAGAGTTTTCTCGAGTAAACCTACTCACAGTTTGAATCCATTCCCCTCTATCCTGCCCCCACTACATGCTCTTGTGAAGTCCCTCTCCAGCTCTCTTGTAGACTCTCTTCAGGTACTTCAGTCTTGATCGTGTTTGTGATTGTAAACAGAGTTAAAAAGCGAGCAGTAATGAGGGGGGAGGCAGGACGGGAACCACATTCATGATCTTAAATGGAGCAGCTGCTCCCAAAATTGAAGAGTTACTACTGCCTGCGTACAAGCAGCCTAATTGCTCCTACTTTCAACATAGGATATAACTGAGCTCTGCTCACACGGGTGACACATAAACATGACATATTGCTATAGATGATACACAGTGACGTTGTTGGGCTCCTCCTGAGGTGCAGACTTTGTCCTGTCCAGGGGACGGGAAGGGAAGGGAGGGACAGGGTACAGGTTACCTCAGCCATGCTGCCGTCGGGTGGGGGCGGCGGGCTCGGAGCGGCGGGTCGGTGTCAGTGCCGGTGCCGAGGGCGGTGGCGGTGCTGGCGCGGCGGCGGTGCCGGGGGCAGGGGCAGTGCCGCGGACAGGGGCAGGGCAGGGGCGAGGGCGGTGGTGGTGGCGGTGCAGGGGCGGGGACGATGGCGGCCCGGGCCCGCGGCGGTGCCGAGGCCGCTGCTCGCAGCCAACGCCGCTGTGGTATCGTAGCAACGGCGCCGTCTGCGGGCGGGGCCGCCCTGAGCCCAGGGCCCTGAGGCTGCTCGGGGAGGCCCGCGGCGGTCGCGTACATGGATGACCCCGGTCACCCCGCCGCCGAAGGATGACTTGTCCTCCAAAAACTGTGTGTCCATCTTGCTGCTGAAGTTCGGCCGTCAGGAGTTTTAACCAAGGACACCGAGGAATGTTTCCCCTCTGACCCAAAAGGCTCCCTGAGCAGAGCAGATCAGCGCGGCCGGCAGGGTGGGCCAGCTCGATCACAGAATTGTTAGGGTTGAACGGACTTCTTGGGATCATCCCGTCCAACCGGCCTGCCAAGGCAGAGTCACCCAGGGCAGGTGACACAGGAATGTGTCCAGGTGGGTTTTGAATGTGTCCACAGAGGGACACCTCACGATCTCTGTGGGCAGCCTGTTCCAGGGCTCTGACACCCTCTATGGAAAGAATTTCTTCCTCATGTTGATGTGGAACGTCTTGCGGTTTAGTTTATGGCCATTGCTCCTCATCCTGTCATTGGGCACCACTGAAAAGAGCCTGGCACCGTCCTCTTGACACCTTGCCTTTGAGACATTTATATGCATTGATGAGATCCCCTCTCAGTCTTCTCCAGACTGACCAGCTCCTGCAGTCTCTCATCATACTCCAGACCCATCATCATCTTCGTGGCCTCTGCTGGACCCTTTCCAGTAGCTCCTTGTCTTTCTTTACTGAGTCCACTCAATGCAAGGTCTTGTGGAAGGCAATAAACAGGGATTTGTGCAGTTTGAGGGCACAAATCGTAGAACCACAGAATGCATTGGATTGGAAAGGACCTTAAAGATCATCTCATTCCAATCACATTGCCATGGGCAGGGACATCTTCCACTAGACCAGGTTGCTCAAAGCTCCATCCAGCCTGGGCTGGAACTGTTCCAGGGATAGGGCATCTACAGATTGTGCAACCTGTACCAGTGCCTCATCACCCTCATAGTAAATAATTTCTTGCTAACATCTGATCTACCCTCCTTCAACTTAAGGCCATTTTGTCTTGTCGCTACATGCCAAATGGAATTTGGAGCCTGGCTGCTGCCATGGCATTGTACCCAACTATTCACAGTAGTCTGGCCATGGGTGGTTTGGCACAATCCATGGTGCAGGAAAAGGGGTGGCAGGACAGCAGCTCTGCTTCAGAGCTGTACGCAAGGATCAGCTGCTGCCATTCTCTCCACTCCCAGCTAATCCCTGAAATGGTGGGGTTTTATCTCTCTAAGCTCACAAATTGTTCCATCAGATAGCTTTTCAGGGCAGGGAATGTACTGTACCATGTATACACTCCCTAGCAGCATGGATGTTGGTTACGACCTTAAAGTACCACTTGAAACAAATAATGATGATGAAAAACATTTTCTCTTGCTGGTTTAATGAAGCCTGAATTGTAGCACTTCATTTTACTGATTATGTGGCAAAATAGGCAGTTTCAAATGGATGCTTTCAAATCGTCTGATTTTACCATTAGAACTGGAGAATAATACGCATTTTATAATGTATTCTTTTTATGTGTGACTTAATTTACAAAATATCCTATACACTAAAACATTCAACCATTTCAATACACACTTCTAATGAAAAAAATCTATAAAGTTCCTTTTCTAAATTTTGCACTCCTCTTTATCCTCATTTTCTTTTGCACTGATGTTTCTTACATAATAAAATTACTAGGAAGATGATTATGATAAATTCCTTGATTCTAGGATTTCAGTTCTCAAGAGGACCAAACTTCTAGACTTTTAAAATAAAACAACTGTACATGTAATGAAATATCAAATGGTATGATTTTAATTTTGTGAGCAAAGTACTCCTGGAGGAAAGGGACATGCTCAGAATTTTAAAAAATAATATTATGTGATGAACAAAAAAAACCCCTTCAATTTACATCTCAAATACATAACTTTGATTTTATCATACCATTTGTTAAATCTTTAAAAGCAAAACAGGAGTGGAAACTCATGAAGGGAGGTAGTCACCTTTGTGCTTCACGTACATGTTTGTGCTTGAAGGTAACAGCATAAATGTGTCCAAAAATTATACCCATTTATTAAGACATTCCCATGAGCTTCCTGGTCTGGTTGGAAATGTCCCTGTTCACTGCACAGGGTTGGACTAGAAGACCTTTAAAGGCTCCTCCCAACCCAAACTATTCTATGATTCTACTCTTATGTTTTTCAAACTCCTGGTGATCTGTGTCCTCTGAGACCGTGCAAGGGTAACTCTATAGAATGGTCTTCATACAACTTCCATTTGAGCTAAATTCATTCAAATTCTGCAAGTTCAGCCTTGCGGTAGCTGCACCTCTAACTGCAGTGCAGACAGAGTGGGGTGAGTGTTAGGAGTCCATGATAACTCGTGCAAAAGCCCATTTTTTTTTTCTTTCTGCTAGTAAGAGTAAAAAAACTCCAATGGCTACAGAAGAAACAGAAAAGCACCTTTATTAAAAACAAATAAATCTCCACTGATAGCAAGGACAAGCCAAACACAGAAAGTTTCAGTTCATTGAAAAGATTTTTATTTATTTCCCTGAATGTCTTGCTTTGTTCAAGAGCCACATGCACTTTATGGTAAATAAGCAGAATCATCTGTCTCACCAGCTGCATAAAAGAGAATTTTGCATCAGCGGGGTTTGTTGGTGTGCATGCAGAAAGGGTTACTAGAGAAGAAATATTTGCTCACTGATTTATTTGAGGTCACAACCGCGGTGCAGTTAATTTAAGGCGTGTTTTAAACAGTAGTGGCATGAAAATGATAAGCCGTTACTTCCTGAATGTAAGGATTTATGGGCTACTGCAGAGATATAAATAATAAAATAAAATCTCATCATAAGATGACCCAGGAGTATGAAAGCTATTTGGGGCAGGGACCATGACAGTACGTATTTTCTGGAAAGTGTAAAACGACCCTTGTGGCCTCTGGCCGGTAAGGAGAGGATGAAGTGATAAGGAAAGCGCGGGGGTTGCAGTGATTGCTCGCGGCCCCGCTGCTGTCGGGAGGCGTCGGGAGGCGGCAGCACCGCACCGCGGCCGTGCCCCCGAACCCACCCAGAGACGGCTTACAAACATCCCGTATCACCTGGGGATGCCATGGTGGGGTGAACCTCATGCAACAGCTCTGCCCTTTAATTCGGGATTGCCCCGTTTACTCAGATAACATCATCAGTGGAAAATTACTACTGTCTACCGATTTTCTAATATTAAATTATTGTTTGAGATATATTACAAGTATGTTACATAACCATTACTTAGTCTAACTGTAATTTCCCCAGCAGTATGGAAATCCAGCAGTACCTCATGGCCTCGAAGAGCTGAGATGCTGCGGGCACTGTCAGTGGGCTGACATCCTGGGACATTCCCTGGAAACCAGATTGCCTTCTCGGAGTTATATCAGTCTTGCAGTATTAAGAGGAACAAGAGCTTACTGAAAATGCTCCTTTTTCTCCAGTGACAAGAAAATGGTATATGGTTCTAAACTACTTAATTATCTAACTGATATTTTTACTATATTCTTTTTTAATGTCCTTACTGCCTGTTATTTTCAAACTTAATGATAGTTTTATATCAAGAACGGTTATTTGGTTTGAATTGCATTGAGACTTCCTACTTTGTTCATAAAGATGATGCAACAGATCTCAAATAACAGTAACCTTTGATCATATTTGGCACTAGGCTTGAGCCAATGATCTCAAGAGAGGAAACATTACCATTTTCATAAGAAGTTAAATCATGGCAATGTTCCAATTAATAGAAACACCCAAATAAAGAGCTTGGTTAGTTCTGAGAAGCTAAAGCTGACAAGTGGTCTGTGTATAATGTACAATTACATGCTCTACATAAAAAATAAAATAGATGAGAGTTACAGAAAGTAACTAAAATTAATTCAATAATCCTGAAACTAAGTTGAACTTGCTATTCCCCTGTATGGTTTGAAACTGCAGAACAGTTTTCCATCCCAGTTTTCCCTCCCAGTTCTGCAGCTGGTATTGTTGTGGCCTGCCATGCTTGTCAGAAAATTCGTTTCTTCTACCCTTCTCTGAGCCAAACACAAGATTCTCCAAGACTGCTGGATGAAAGCAATGCTCTGCAGATCCCCCTTGCCCACTGTGGGCTCTCACCATCACCAGTGTTATGGTTTATACTAAAAATCTGGCCTTCAGCTTTAGAGAGTGAGATGGGGGGACTTTTCTTCCTATGTATGTGAAGGAAAGGTCTGATAGAAGTAACTTCTCCCATCCTGGTTGCCCAGCATCATTAATTGCTGGACAGGCTATAAAGGAAAGCCTAGAAGGTAACATAAATACACTTGGCCCTGCAGAGCTCTCAGGTTTCTTCAATCAATGATTTCCATTACCTGCTTACCAGTTCTGACCCACGGCTGTCTTCACAATCAGGAACATTTGGGTCTATTTAAAAATGAGTTTAAAATATGTATAGAATCATTGTGTGCTTATTAGCTTTCCAACAGCCTTTTGGCTTTAGCAGCAGAATCCAGGCCCCAATATCATATTCCTGTTCCACTCACATTTTATTCTTCAGTCTTTTAATTCTCAGCTACCAAGTCTCTCCCTAGATGAAAAATTTGTCTGGCATCTTTCACTATTTGACACCTGACTCCTCTGCAAGGAAAAGGCTTTTAAAAAAAAAACCTTAACACCCAGAGAAAGCTGGAGAAATCACAGAGATTTAAGATGTTTATAAGGTCAGGAGTAAGGGGGTAAATGAGGACACCATATGGTGAGCTGTGAGGAGATGATCCCATCTCCCTGCACATGTCCTTGCATGGTAGCCAGGGAGTGTGGAACATCCATGGGTGGGAGTCCCCACTCCCTTCTCCCCTTGATCTTCTCTTGCTGTGCCTGTTAAAGCACTGTCCTGCTGCAGTCTCCTTCAGGCTTTCACAAGGCTGGGCCTCAGCAAGGCCTGACAAGTGCAAGATTATCACTCCTGCTTTCTCTGTGTGAAGTGTTAATGTAATCCCTGTGTGTACTCCAGGCTGGCAGTTGTCTCCTGTATTCTTTGATTTTTTTATTTACCGTTTCTAAGAGTTTACGGAACTATTGATAGTTTTGTAATGAATTAGATACACTAGTGGAAAGAATAAGTTCTCAATCTTCTAACATGTCTGAAAGCAGCTGAGAAAGGTACCTAAAATTTGACTGTCAGACCAAATCTTGCACCTGCTGATGGGATCTTAGAGTCCCTTTTAGAAAGAATATTATTATATCTAATTTCTGCTGCAGTAGTAGCCACCTCACAGAGCCACAGGTTAAGTCCCAGTGTGTGAAGAACTGTAGTACTGTTACTCCACTGCTTGCAGCTTCAGGTCCTGCCCAGCATATGAGTAAGGTTAGCGGAGCTTGGCTCATTATCAAATAAATTACTACCTTTAGCAAGATAATGATCTCAAGCCTTCTGCAGTGCAGGAATACTCAAACAATGAATCATGTCTTAAGAGTTGTCAGGATATGTGCTTCTAGCTTTCCCTCTTTCAGACTGCTGAACTACATCAAAAATCTCCTAACACAAATCAAATGAATGTGTCTTGGTCTGAGTTTTCCATTTATGTGTATTGTATCGTTATCATAATTTTATACCATCCTAGGTGGCACAGAAGGTAGATTCTGAATCTAGGATGGTGGATATGTAATATAATCTGTTGAGATGGGTGCCTTCCTGTGAAAAATGTTCAGGTCTTTTCCCTGTATCCCTGAGAAATTTTACGGATACATACAAATTATAGCCACTGTAACCTATAGTGATTTGGTTTGTCCAGTGTGTGTATCCATATAGATACACATCCAGAATCAGTAATTACCATCTTATTGGGCTTTATGTGGGTGATATTTAATAGACATTTTTCTCTGGCTTAGGTGATGAATAGCTGTGATCCTGGCAAAGGAGCTGCTTTCTCTCCTCCAGATGCTGTGAAGTTCCCAGGGGAAATAAACAATGCACCAGACAGGCTGGGTCCTGCAGCACAGAAGCAGGGAGATTCCAGTACTGCTCTTGCTAGAGATATTTCCATAGATTAGGGCATATGAGGAAGGAATGTACTAATAACACTCAGCTTACTAATAAAACTGAATAAATTTGATTTGGACACTGAGGAAATAATATCACAAATTTACAAACACAAACCCTTTGAATAACACTTAAAATGTTATTTAATTAGATAAGCACTTCAGAAAATACAAATTACAGGATGATTTAACAGTCTCAGCTATCATTCATAAGATTGCCAGCCTCAGAACAAATCTGTGCCACCACATTTGCCTGGTGTCCTTGTGATAGCACAAAGTTTTAGTGCAACATAAAACACAGATTGTCTCCCATCATCGCACATGTCCACCATCTCAGCTTAAAAAAGAATCAAAGCAGCAGTGGTGGAGAACATGCAACATGCCAGAGCAGGAGCAATATAAACCCATTGTTGCAATGCTATGGTAAGAGGAGGGGTACAATACAGTTCCCTAAATCACATGGATGTTACTGTGCTGGTGCCCTTAAGCTTCCTGTGAAAGTGACAGTTGTTGAGAAAACTTATTTCTGTGAGAAATACAAGATGGCCTTTCACTCTACAATGAGGGTAGTGTTGGATACTTTCAAAAATCCTTTATTGTGGCCTTGATCATTAGCTAACACTTGCTGTGCCTCACTTCCCTCATCCCTACAAGGACCAAGCCTGACAGAGTTCAAAAAGCATTTGGACAACACTGTCAGGCACATGGTGGGGCTGTCCTGTGCACAGCCAGGAGCTGACCCTGTGAGTCCCTTCCAGCTCAGGACATGCTACGATTCTAAAGAAACTAGTACCACTTCTGGGCCTCAGAAGGATATCTTAGCAGCTCCACAACTTTTTCCTTGTGCCAGCTTTGAGCACGAAAATGGGTCAGCACCTCCGAGATCGACTCCTGTGCTTTGGTAAGAACAATACGCGAGGTTACGTGTTTCAGCTGCTTTCCTGACTTTCAGGCACGACCACCAGGAGGTCAGAATACATCCGAGAAGCAAGATGAGCGCATTTCCTCTCCGTGCGCCGTGCCCGCGGTCCAACACCATCTGGGAAGCTAATGGGGGAGCCCAGGGGGAGATCAGACAGC
>VZRF01003198.1:799601-997930 GCA_013396875.1 Vireo altiloquus
CCCGGCCCGGCCCGGCCCGGCCCGGCCCGGTGAGTCTGTCCGCGGGTGCAAGGGGAGCGGGAAGGGCCGTGCCCGCCTTCGGGACGGAGCGGCGGTGCGGGCTGCCCGCGGCGGGTCGCGGTGGTGTGGCTGTCCCCGGGTTCTCCTCACGGGGTAACTTTTGTGTTGTGCGCCTTCTCTGTCCCGGTGGGTGCCGGGGCACCGGCAGGGTCGGGGCCCTGAGGCGGGGTACCGCGCACACCAAAGTTCCCTCAGAGTTTTGGGCATCCCTCTCCCTGCAGCCCGGCGGGAGCCGAAGGCGCGGGGCGCCGGCAGCGCGGGAGAGCGGCCGCAGCCCCTCGGGGACTCGGCGGGACCGAGCCGTGTGGTCAGAGACCTCTCGGGCATCGCCCTTGGCTGGTGACACAGCCCGTATGTCCTGGGGCTGACCTCGGACATGTACAGTCCATGCAAAATGCATCGTTGAGCTTTGCTGCGTGTTCAGTGTTACACGGCTTGGGCTTAAAACTTCCTTGTCTTTCTTCTGAGATACACAACATCTCACTGATGAGTACAGAGAAAAGGAGTGAAGTTTTCGGTGGAGCTGAACAAGGGATATTTTCAGTAGAGCTGCTCTTCATGTGTGTGGGCATGTTTTTTAAGGTGGCCAGCAGGTATTTGTAGCTCAAACCAGAGTGAACCAGGACTGTGATACTGGCAGTGAGTGGTCTGTAAAACTGACGTGCCGAACACGAGTCTTAGTGACCTTCGCATCTTCAGTTTGGCAGTCTCCCACTGAAACAGTTCTTTTGGGAACTGCCATGCTAAAATCCTTCAGGAAAATAGGACACGTTCCTATTGGCATCATTTACGTGGTCAGGCAAGATGAGTAGTGTCTTTAAACAAACATTACTATTAATATGTTTTTAATGAGTGCTGTAGGCCTCACCCATACCCAGTGCATCTCCTTCAGGCACAAGTGTTTGCCATGAGCTGCCAGGCAAGGATCTGAGCTGCCATGAAGGCAGCACTTGGACAGGAGAGCTGCTGTAGTGCAGCATATTGTGTTGTGTGAGGTTTTTTTGTTTGGTTTGGTGATGATGGTAGTGCTCTTTTGCAGCTCTGACTAAAGTGATTCTGGCTACCTTCATAGGCATCTGCTTTTAAAATCAGATTTTCCTTAGTATAAGTGAACAGGGTTCTCTGAGTTCTCAAAGAAAAGTAGAGCATAGAAATTACGAATAGAAACTTCAAGCCTTCTCTTCAACCTTGTTTTCAGCACAATAGATGCTTCATGCTGCTTTCATGTGGGAACTGCACTTATTAAGTGTGATTGCCACAGATGTGGAGAGAGGTGAATTGATTTCCCAAATTCAGAGAACCAGTGTGAGTACTGGGACCAGCCCTGAGGGTCTCTTGACTCCCAGCTCTAGATGACACTATTTTTGGCTTGTGTGACTTGGGTGTACGGGACTCAGCGATCTGTGTTCACACCAGTGGCATCTGCAACTGGAAGGAAGAAGCAACCTGTGCACACCAAAGGCACACCTGTGCACAACAAAAGCTCTTGTTTATCAAGAGCTCAGGTGGTGCCCCCTCCCCACCTAACCATCTTCCTCTTTTTGTTGCTTGGAGCATTACTATAAACTAAGAACACTTTTTTTCTTTTTTTTTTTTTTTACCTTCCCCACTTCAAGTCAGACAAAATATCCCTGGTCAGCGACTGAGGAATTTGGTTTTCCTGAATAATTATTTTGGGCCATCTGATGACTAGGGCAACCAGAAGCTGCATGTCCTGCTCCCCTTTTGTTTTTTTGTTGGTGCTATCCATGGCAATAAGGGCTCTTGTGTGTCTCTGCATGATGTCTCATAGGGATGCCAGTGCTTATGATTCTTCTTGCATGGCAGTGACTAACACAGGAAAGGAATCTGATCCACAGAAAACTAACACTGGTGTTTCACAAGCTGGTCTCACTAATTTCTGAGTTTGTTTTTTAAGAAAAACTGTATGGTTTCCAAAAGACAATTTTAACCTGGCTTTTGCAACTGTCTACCTGCTGACTGTGGTTTCAGTATCTTGGAGCTTACCTACAAATGAATTAACACAGGTATATGAACTCCATGAGGAGCCTGCCTGAGTCTCCCTGCTGTCCTGTGCTGTCCTGTCCTTCTCGCTCTGCTCCATGGAATTGCACTTGCAATCCATAGCAATGGTGCAATGGAAAAGGAAGCTGAAAAAAGCTTCTGGCTCGTTCCTTTAGATCCCCTTTAAAAAGGACTGTTGGGTGGGCCAGCTTTTTCTCTCCCAAGTGTTATTACAATCCATTTATACTGGGGAAAATGCAGGTTTGCTGCCAGGCAGCATATTTTCCATCGGCACTTGTAATTGTTGGGTTGTGGAGAGAGGTAGAGACTCTGGTTTCCAGGCTGGAAGAAGAGAGTGTGGCCAGGGTGTGCACAGCATTGTCATGTGCCCAACTATGAATTCCAGGTTTTGCAGGGATGTGGGCTCAGCTGGGTAAGCAAAACCTTCTGCCTGCTCACTCCTTGAGGCGGGCAGGGAGGCAGGAAGCCAACCTTCAGGCAGCTTGAGGGATGGAGAGCTGGCCTGGGATGTAACTGCAGCAGGGCGCTTTTTTTAGCTTGTTTATACTTAGACATACACGTGGGCCATGCAAAATTGGCTGAGCCAACCTTGACCAGCAACAAAACAAACAGGTTTTACTGCTGTGACCTGAAGGCCAGATCAGCCACTGAGCTTTGCTGGAGCAGAGACAGCTTTCATTTCTGTCAAGGAGAGGATGGTCCCATGACTCAAAACAAACATTGTGCTGGGTTGCTCAGACTTCCTGGTGGAAGCAGTGTTAAGAAGGCTTATGCGAGATGAAGAAGTGATTAGAGGTACCCAGCATGGCTTCACTGATCATGCCTGACCAATCTGGTGGCCTTCCATGATGGAGTGACTGCAGTGTTTGGCAAGGGAAGACAGACTGATGTAATTTACCTAGACTTCTGTAAGACCTTGGACATGATTCCACACGATAGCCTCATCTCCAAATTTGAGAGGAATTAATTGGAAGAGTTGACTGTTCATTGGATAAGGATTTGGCTGGATGGACACATCCAGAGAGTTATGGTCATTGGCTCTCTGTCCTGGTGAGGGCCAGTGGTGTCCCTCAGGGACTGGTTCTCTTCAATACCTTTATCAGTGGCATGGTGAGATCGAGAGCACCCTCAGCAGCTTTGCAGATGACACCCAGATGAGCGATGCTGTTGGCACAACAGAGGGAAGGGATGGCATCCAGGGAGAGGTCAACGAGCTTGAGAGGTGGGCCCACAAGAATCTCATGAAGTTCAGCAAGGCCAAGTGCAAGATGCTGCACCTGGTTTGGGGCAATCCCAGATCTGAGGACAGACTGAGAGAACTCATTGAGAACAGCCCTGTGGAGAATGGCTTGGAGTCTCTCTGAATGAAAAACTGGACTGACCCAGCAATGTGTGCCCACAGCCCAGAAAGCCAACCATCCTGGGCTGCATCCAAAGCAGCATGGCCAGCAGGTCGAGGGAGGGGATTCTGCCTCTCCACTGCACTCTGCTGAGACTCCACCTGCAGTGCTGCATCCATCTCTGGGATTCCCAGCACAGGAAGGACGTGGAAGTCTTGGAGCAGGTACAAAGGAGGCCACAAAGATGATCAGAGGGCTGGAGCACCTCTCCTGTGGAAAAAGGGAGAGAGAGTTGTTGAGCCTGGAGCTTCTGGAGAGACATCACTGCAGCCTTCCAGTACCCATAAAGTTCAGTCACGGTCTCTCCAACATCTATACACGTAGTTGAGGGAGACCCTAACTTAAATTCTCTCTTTTGAGATTTAAAAATCATCTTAAGAAGTGAATTTTAAGTCCCATAGCAGCAGTTCCTGCACAGCATTTAATAGCTCCTTTCCTCCAAGCAGACACACCTGCTCTACCTCACTGGCCCTGAGCCACCATGAGACCAGACATTGCAGGCCCTCAGGGCTTACAAATACCCACTGGGATATTATAGTGCAGATCCAGACCGTTGAGGTTTGGGGTGTCTTTCTCCTGTGTTCAGCACTCTGTGCTGCTGCTGGTGGTGTTGTGGCACTGGTTGAGCAGAGGCAGCAGCAGCCCAATTTGGTCTCAGAGTGGAAGATGGAACAGAGAAGTGAAACTGTACACACAGTCTGGTCAAAGCAGGTACGTGGGAGGAGGGAGGTGAATTGAAGGAGTTGAAGAGACCAAGGATGCGTCAACCTAATTCTGAGCCCTTAAAATACCCCACTCTAAAGCCCAGCTCAGCCCACACTGATCATTTCATCAGGTTTTGGATGAAGACAGTGGGAAGGTTTGAAGTGGTGGTAGCTGGAAATGAGGGTGGTGTGTTCTTCCTCCCCAGCCCATTTGTGCACAGCTGGGTAATGTCTCTGTTGTCTGCCTGCAACCAGCTTGTTGAGTCCTCTCCTCCTTCTGGTTGGGGGACTTTGTTTCCTGTTGCTTATAAAATTTCTTCACTTCTCTATCCTAAAATATTGTAGTTTATCTTTTGTGGTTCTGTGTTTCACATCTTCCTGTGCTCTTACACTTGCTTCCTGCCTCTTCTGTGTTTTCTGTTTCTCCCATTAGCTCTCTAAACCCAACTCCCTGAGCAAGTATTTCTACCTTACAAGCTGCTTACAGCAGCTTGATGCTTTTCCAGACCAACCAATCCCAGACAAAACTGTCCCAGCCCTGCACTTATGCAGCTGCTCATTTGACCCTAATCCATTTTAAAAGGAGGGTGCTGGTGGATGAGGATAGAGTCAGAAGAGGAGGTCCTTGTTTGCTGACAGGTTTGCAAGGCTGAGAGACCCACAGTGGGATCTGCACACTTTCCCATGGGAGAAGCAGCATTTTAACTCTTCCCTGATCGCTTCAAACTGATTATTTCTGGTCTCTTGAGCTTTTATGATCATTTTATTAGGTAAGGGGGTGAGTTTATCTCTCTTTTAATCAATCCCTAGTTTAGATAACTGCATTATGTACCCATCTTCTGCCTGCATTTCCTCATTCATTCTCTTTGTGTTTTGCAGACTTCCTGGCTGTGCTTCAGTGGCGGGTGACTGAATTTAGTCTTCTCTGCATCACAGTGATAGTAGTAATGTGAAGTTTAATGAGCACCTGCAAAGCTGTGTAGCAGGTAAGTGCTCCAGGGGTCATTCTTCCTTCCAGATTTGATGCGATTTAAAAAAGCTTCTTAATGGGCTCTCGCTAGGAGATCTTGAGCCTTGCAGCAGAAATGCTGAAAGGAAATTGGTGTGGCTCATATTTTAGAAATGTTCCCAGCAGTGAGCTTCAGACAACTTCTTGCAAAGCAAAAGTAGCAATGTTGTGAAGGTTTAATTTGGAAATGGCTTCAGTGTGGAAGATCAGTGTTAAAAGCCTCTCTCTTTTGGACTGTCAATATAAAATTGTTTTTATCTGACTGCTTGGTACAGTTGGGATCTAGTCAGAAAGTTATGGCAGAAGGGAATCAAAGCGATCAAAGTTTTGCCGACATCAGCTACTGATGCATTTTCTGCTGCCCAGGAGAACTTGCTAGAAATACCTTACCCAGACTGGGAAAGTACTGGAATTCCCCTCTTCTGAGTTTTAGAGGGAGAGCAAATGCCTCGAAGTGCCTGGACAACTTCCAGATGATCAGGGGTGACAGCAGAGACAGACGAAGGGAAACAGTGCTTTCACAAACCAGTGATGTGTAGAGTTTTCATATTTGTATGAAAACCCCTAAAAACAAGCTGAAAGGAGAACTGCTGGGTGAAACCAGGATGTCTGGCAGTTCTGCTCTGCAAGTGTGTAACAGGAGGCTCTATGGGTAGCAGTGGTGGGAAGGCAAGAACTGGAGCTGATGACAGAGGGAGCTGCCAGAGCAGCAGTCTTGGCTGCCACAATGTCCTGCTACAGCTCTGAGTACCTGTTAGTTCATGTTCTCCACGTGATTTTTTTTTTTTTTGACTGATTTATTCTGGATCTGTGTTGGGTGGTGTCTGTCCCCTTCTTCCCATGACAGAGTTCAAACAGCTGCTCTGCTCTAGCAAAGCTCAGCTCACGGAGTTCCCTGGCATGCTCCTCCAGCCAGCCCCGATCAAAGCTGTGAGAGCTGGCCCACTGCCATTCTCCTGGGTGTAAATGAAGCTCTTTCTCTTTTTCCTTTCCATTCACCATCTTTCATTACTATCCCTCCTCCAGAGTCAGGTTTTTCTGGCTGATCTAGCACATTATTTGTATCAGCAGTATTTGCCTCAAGGTGGAGATGCTTTTTCAGCATTTATAGGGAAAACATCTGATGCATCCGACTGCCATGTATGTGGCTCAGAAAAACCAGGCATGGTGTTGGCAAGGATGAGGACCATTGCAGCCAACTGTTGCAGAATTTAAGCCCTGTTAGGCACAGTCTCCTGCTCATAGGTTTATTCTGGTTGCCTGGCAGAGGAAAACTGTTCCTTCACTTCTGAAACCAGGGGAAGAGCACGTAGAGAAGGTTCTTGTGCCTGAGCAGGAAAAGGGCCATGAGTTACAAGGTCTCAGCTGAGCCACCTGTGTAACCAACTGATCTTTCCCTGGGTTGCCTCCAGGGATGGTGGGTGCCCTCAGTTGAAAAGGAAGAGTTTGTGGTCAAACCCAAATAAAAACAATGTAAATCGGCTTGAGAGTGCCTTGCTTTCAGCTCTTCCAAATTGCAGAGGGTTTGGTGATGAATGGTGAGCACCTGATGAGGAGCAGGAGCAAATGGTTCCCACGCTATCTGCAAGGAGGTGAAGTAGCTCCCTAAGATACCACCTGCCTGCGCCAGGATCACAGCAGGGATCCAAACAGCTTCTTGGGAGAAAGCACAAGCAGTGATTAGGAGATTTTCCTGCAGGTAGGGGCAGCTAAGCAGTAGTCTAGACTACCTTGGGTGGCAGAGGTTTGCTGGAAGTTTTCAGAACAAAATAAACGAGAGACTTGCCAGAAATCATCCAGGCACAGTGTAAGCCATGCGTGTAGGCAGAGGGAAGAAACTGTATTGCTTTTTCAGACCTCTTTATCCCCCGTTTTTTAAGGTCTTGTAGAGTGTTAACACGTACCAGAGGTGGTGCTGAGGAGATGTTCTCAAGCTTAAAATGCCACACTTGATATTCACACTATAGTGCTTCCCGGAGGGGCTTGGTTTTCTGTGTCTGCATCCAGAATGCTTCAGTCCTACTTTATGTCCTCCTGGATGTTCAGGTACATTACTGCCACTGATCTCAGAGGAGAGTTTGGTTTCTAAAGGCCTCTGGGGATTTACCAACCAAATACCTTGGGACTGCTGGAAATGTGAGGGAAAAAATTTGAAGTTTCAGCAGCACAGACACCTCTGCACTGCAGATTACAACTCATTCGTGGTAACTAAAAATGACCCTTATCTTCCAGTCTTGAAGGGGCAAGGATGGAAGGGATGTCTTTATTTTGGTTAGCTGGAATCCACCAGTTGATCCTCCCCTCCTGACACAAATTATCTGGCACAGTAGGTGACTTCAGGACAGAGCATTAGTGCAGTCCCACCTAGTGAGCTGGCTATGCTCAGTCTAAGAATCATGGCCCTGCTCTTCTGCAGCCAAAGTCAAAAGATGCTTGAAGGTGCTTGGATGATGTTTATCCCACCTTCCTGTTGACTCATAGCTGCATCGTGCTCTTGGTATAGGTGCAGGGTTATGATCTCACGCTCTGAGGGAGTTACAGGAAGAAATGTCGACGGAAAGGGAGGTATTTGTGTGCTAAGTCATCCACAACACGTGCTCTCAGCTCAGCCTTGTATTTGCTGCTAGTCCTGGATGCTTTGGGTCTCCCATGTGGAGCTGGAGGCTTTGCTCCTTGCTGAGCTCCTTGCCTGCTGCAGCAGAGGGGTTTTTGTGCCTGTGAGCAGGGGCCCCACAGCTATGACTCACAGTTCCCATTGCGTTGTAACTTAGCTTTTAAGTGGGCCGAGTTGCTGTCCCTTGGCTTTCAAACAAAGCCTTCCTTTGTTGTGCTTAGGGTATAAAGAAAGCGACCGTGTGTGCTCACCCCACACATCCCAAATGAAAACCACGTGGCTTCGCAGTCCTAGTGTGTGTGTTTGATACTTCTGCTGCAGCACTGCAAGTTACATCTCTCCTTTCCCCCTGAGTCTTTTTAGAGTTTTTCTTCCCAGCATTCAATGTACAAATTCTTCAGGGAAACAAAGAGCTTAGAGATGTTTCCTTTTCTTGGTAGGAAGAGGAGACTGAGCAGAGAGCACATGAAAATTATTAAATCTGGGTGCATGTGGCAATAGGCTGTCTCTGAGTCATTCCCTTGGGTGAAAATGGCTCTGGGTTGGTGGCCATGGGTGCTGAAAGAATGAGCTTCATCAAAATATTGTACGGAAGTGGGGCAGTTTGTTTTCTTGTATGACTTTGCTTTCTTCTGCTGCTTTTTATTTATTCAAACTCATTTTCAAGAGCGGTATTAGCCAGAAGTACTCTGCAGCCAACATATTTGTGTGCATGCGTCTGTTTTGGCAGTGTTTAGGTTTATGGCAAGTGAGCCAAGACTGGGATTTCTGCTTCCCAAAGCATGTGTTATTTCTCCTGATCTTTTCTAGAGTCACTAGGTAATGAAGTAAGAGGGTTTGATTCTTTCTCAGAGGCTGTGTGCAATGCACAGTGTCTCTGCTTAGATCAGGGAGTCATCCTGGTGAGAGTCAAGGAAATGGGGCAATGCAGTAAAAGTACTCTTCTTGTTCTCTCTTCCTTCCACACCCTCTATGCATCCCCACAGGGGCTTTCACAGGCTGTTGGACTGTGTTTTGTTTTTTAATTTATTTAAAGAACTATATTGTGTTTAAAAAAAAAAAAAGCTGGGATTTCAGGCAATGGAATAAAGCATTGCTTTTGATTTCTGTGGTGATGTTTTGGCAACAATAGCCAGCTTTTAAATACAGTTCTTTCTCTATTGTTTGAATACAAACAGCAGTGACTAGTTAGCAAAACAATGGTCCAATATCACACAAACCTTCAATCCCATCCAGTGGTTTTGAGTCCTGTTTAAGCAGATACTTGAGCCTGCAGGTCTCCTGACATATGAGTGTGGCTTTGTCACTGAGTCAAGACTGTGATGGAGTAGAAAATCTCAGATCAGCCAAATTCCCAACCTGCAATGACAATTTCTTTCTGCTGTGTTTTTGTTCAGCGTCTCAGTGTGGAAGTGTCAGGCAGCTATAGTGCTTTCTGCTGTCTGTAATCCTTAAGTGCTCAATGTTCATGACTGATACGAGACTTCATAGTTTCACATGTAAAACGTAATCACTCTGCAAGTCATGTCTGAGCCCTGCCAATATCCACATGTGCACTTTTTTAGATGTGCTGTAGTGCTGTATCCCTGCTGGGAAATCAACTTTCTAATAATGTTTCCACCAATTCTTTTAATACCAAAGCATTTGTTCCACTGGGTGTATGATGTACAGTTAAGTTGGATGTACAAGGATGCATATGCTTACCACAGGATGAGGAGAGCCAGAGTAACCACTGCCTGATTTAACAACAGTGGTGTGGGGTTTTTCCAGCTTGCTGAGAATTAAGTGGGGAAAAGGAGGGCAGATTTAAACAAACACCTTGGCAATTGAACTATTTCTGTACTCACCACCTCTTCCTGAGGTGACTGCCAGGCTGGATCCATGAGCCATGGCTGCTTCACGTGCAAGGAGCTGTTGTGTGTCTGAGGAGGTGACAGCCAGAGTGGGGCCCAGCGTGAGCACCAGGTGGAGGCCAGAGAGCATCTGTGCAGTGACAGTGCTCCAACCATTGTGGATGACACTGTCAGGCTTTTGGTGGAGCAGCAGGAGTGTTGTGTCCATCTGTGCTGATGAAAGAGTGTGCAAGGGAATGACCAACTATTGCCCAGGCTCCCATCATGTTGGGTTGGAGCAGGAGGGTGCTGGTAAGGGTGGTGAGTTAAGGGTTTTTTTCTTCATGTGTGTCTTTTCTCGTTAAAAAAAAAACAAAAACAAGAAAAGCCACAAAAGCTCGGTCTACTCCAGTTGTTTTCCTCACTATTAACAGACAAAACCAGACAAAATGTATTTGGCTTTAAAAGGCAAGCTGTTCCTGGCTGTGATCCTACACAGCTCAATACATGGGTGGGAGTCACATACACACTTCCTACCTTTCCCCTCCTACCTCTCCTGCAGGCAGCACTCTGTTCCAGTTTGTAAAACCCCTTCTTTTCGGCTATAGCAGGGAGAAGCTGAGGCACTACACAGACTGCCCATGTGCTGCTTGCTGACAAGAGCTGAGCTGGCTTGCATAGTCAAAAAGCAATAAAAACACATTTGGGCAATGAGCAGGATGCTGAGTAACACACTCCTCACGCTGTTGGCTGTCTCCTGGTCTCCATGGGCAGCCTCTTGGGTCTCACCTTGCAGTGAGTAAACAGGGAGTGCTTTGGGGCCATGACATGGGTCTGTGTTTTTCAGCAGTTGTTAAAGCTTGCCTTCAACAGTGGCTGCTGGCTTCTAGGGCAGGAAGAGGATCGTGTTTAGATTAATGTTTTGATTAGTGGTATGTTTTGATCAGTGGCATGATATCTGTATGCACTGAGAAACAATGACTTAGAAATGGGCCAAATAAATCCCCACTTGCTGATGAAACTGAAAATATAACATGTGCCATGTCTCTTTGGGTTTTGGAAAAGAGCTCTAGAAGGCAATAGCTCCCTTTGAGCCAGAAAGGAGACTTTGTACTGTCTAGGCTTTGGGATAAGGAGGGCTGTGGGATTTTATGGCAACAGCTTATCAATGCACCTGTGTACAGTGAAAGCTGAGGTGGGAGGGACCTCTGAACATCTTGAGTGCTACTGCAAGAAGAAAAGAAAAAATCCATCTTACTTTTACCCACAGTTGTCACTGGAATGATAGGGGGTTCAAACTGCAGCAAGGGAGAGTGAACAGGGCCTGAGAAAAAACTTCCTGATAGCAAAGGCAGTGAATGACTGGAAGACAGGAGGGAGACAACCTGTCTTTCCTAGGGCCAGTCAAGCACTCCTCTGCTTGGAGAGATGCTGACAAAAATCCCTCCTTTGGACCTGGGGTTGCACAGCAGTATCTGCTTCCAGAGCACTGTCAGTGCCCTTCGCGTGCCTATCCCCTCAAATCCACCCGTGGGAAGGGAGGGCTATCTCGTCCTGTACACAGGATGAGCATCAGCATTTCCTTGGAAATACCTGATCTGGTGACCCCCAGGAGAAAAATATTATTTCCGAAGGCGCGCAGCAGACCTGTTGGGCAGGATGTCCGACTGGGGCTGCGCGACTGACCCTGTTGGCACTGCAGCGGGCCTGGGACAGGATGTCCACGGATATTGCGAAAGGCTAATGTTCTCAATCAAACAGCAGAACAATAGCTATCAGGCAACTGGCCTTGTCCAACTGCTGTGCTGTGGCCAAGCAGCTAATCTGGGGTGTGGCTTCCAGGCATGGTTTGGAAGGCAGTTGCTCTGCCATACCTGACTGCCATAGTCCTGGGCAGGCCAGTTGGCTTGTTCTGGCTTTAAACGTGGTTGTGTTACCAGTCTCAACATCCAGGACCTCATGTACTGGTGCATTTGGCCCTTCCCCACTTGAGGCTTCGGTAGAGAGCCAAATACAGAGCCCAGTCCCACCTGTCTGTGCCGAAACAACTGTGATTCTGCTGGCAGCTAGAATTTGGTACTTTGTAGCACTAATTTAATGGCATAAAACAAGTCAGAACATGAGTTAGAGCTGCTGTGGCAGGCACTGTTCTGTCCCAGCCAACGTCTCATCCCACTGACGTCCTGCACATAGCTTAATTCATAGGGGCTGAAAGAACAGCACAAGTTGGTGCTGCTCAGGCTCTGTATTGGATTTTTTACTCCTTAATTTTCCTGTCTGGGCTGTGTGTGCTGCAGCTGACTGTGTGCTCAGGAGATGGGAGAGCAAGAGCCTGTCCTGGCTGTGCTGTGTGGGTATGGGGTTGTCTAAGGAAGTGCATCTCTCCAGGTTTTTGGCAGGAACAGTAATACTGACATGCATCTCTGCAATTCCCATTTCTCTGTCATTGTGCGAGTTTCTTACAAATCAGAGCTTGTAGTCCCCACTAAGAGAAAAAGGGATTTCTTTCAGTGGCAGCTGGCTCATATCTCTGAATACCTGCAGAGGTGGCAGTGAAAGTTGCAAATTGGAGAAGGATATGGTGCATTACTTACGGCTTTCAGCAAACTTTTATTCTCAGTAAATGCAGCAGAATCTTTTTTCAGACTGTACACTCAAAGACCAAAAGGTAATTTGTTTACTGTTGTACAGCAAGAGAAGGAATCACAGAGCTCCAGAAGCTCCACCATGAGGAAGTACAGCTGAGCTGGGCCTAAAACCCCTCACGCTGAGGTTCACATCAGCCCAGTAAGAAAGTCCCAGCTGCAGGTTAGTGGCTGGTTTGAGGTGTTAATCTCTCCAGTCAAAACAAGTAGCAGAGTCCTTTCCAAACCTCAAGGACCTTCCCAGTGAGAGAGTCAGACATCGTACTTGTTCCCATGAAAGTTCTGGTTTCAAAGATTTGGCAGCTTTCAATGAAAAAGGCCTCCCAACCAGCTGTATTTTCTATCATCTACTTGAAATGCCTCTTTTCTTGCAGCCTACCAAAGCAAAACACAATGTAGCAGCCGTCTATTCATTGCCTTTTGTGTCAGCCAGATTGCAGGAAACAATTGAGTGTGTTGTAAGTGATGTCTTGGCATGTTCCAGTGTAATACTGAACTGCACTCAGTGGCTTGACTTGGGTTTTTCCAATTTAAGAATCAAAGCTTCAACTCACTCTTACCTGGTTTATTGCTGAACACCAGCCAGAGCATGTTTTGCTTACCATGACTCAAAATTTAGAGGCATAAAATGGATGAAAAAATAAAGCTGTATGAGGAACTTTTCAGTAAAGAAAGGCATTGTTAATGAAATACTTTCCCATGTCTTCAGAGAAGGTAAAAGATTATCTGGGCTCAGAGCATATGAGCAGCCTGCAGAGGCAAATTGCAAGCAGCCTTCTCTTTCTTTCCTTTGCCAGGTTGAGCAGGAGGCAAAGGGGTCTGAAGCTGCTGTGGAAAAGGGTGTGAGGAAGGCTTGGGGATGTCAGAAATTTAAAGAGACAGGACATTGTTATAACTTTGAGCATCATCATCTC
This sequence comes from Vireo altiloquus, assembly GCA_013396875.1. Lineage (NCBI taxonomy): Eukaryota > Metazoa > Chordata > Aves > Passeriformes > Vireonidae > Vireo > Vireo altiloquus. The sequence continues at coordinate 812,805 of VZRF01003198.1, forward strand.
CATAAAGGACTTTGCTGCTCCTGCTGGGAAATGCCCTGTGACAGAGTAGCTTGAGAAGGGGGAGAGCACACATGCCACAGGGCAGCAGCTGCCGCAGGCTGGTCCACACAAACCCTGTATGAGCTCTGTGATGCTCCCAAGCGAAGAGGAGAAGAACCTGAAGGTGGAGCTGCTGCTGCCTGGCTCTGTAAAGGCTTCTTCCTGTGCTGCCTCCCTTGCCTTATGCTGTGCTATCTGGAACTGTTCTCTGGGCGAGCCAAACATTACCCAATTGTGCAGCAAAGGGCTTTGAGATCAGCTAGGGCGAGAGCTGGCCTCCCTCTGCTTGTGGCCTCGTGGCACCAACCTGAGCTGCATAACAGCAGCATCACCTTTCCCCTTCCTCTCTTGGGGCTTCCTGCATCATCCAGGACCTGCTCTGGAGCTGGTCAGGATCCTCCAGCTGGGGAGGCAGCTTCAGGCTTGAAAGGCCTAACCTGCCTGGGAGCTGAGGGTGGAGGGCTGAAGGTGCTCTTGGCAGACCTTTTGAACATACCAGGTGCTGCAGGATGCAGCTGATTGTTTGTAATCAAGCAGCAGTGTGATCAGCAGTTTTTATCTCTCTGAGCCCTCTCTCCCAGCTGGAGGGTGGGATGGTGTCTGCCCCCTCAGTTCCCAGGGTTGTGCAGAGTGGTCATTAACCTTAAACTCACTGAAGCCCCTAATCACCGCAGCAGTGAGTGCCACAGAAAAGCTCAGAAGGAAACTAGTTCAAGTGCCAGAGGCAGGTTTGAACAAGTAGCATCACATGCTGGGCAGTGAGCAGAGACAGCTTTACTTCAAGACAGTGAGATTTCACATACCCTGGCCCTTCTCCCTGCTTTCCCAAGCAGCTTTCTTTGGTCTTCCTGCACCTTTCCCTGCTTTGAGCTCACAGGAGAAAAGGGGGGGTCTCTGCATTGGTCTCTCACATGGCCCAGGGAGCAGGGCAAGGGCTGCTTTGGCTGCTGGCAGAAGTGGCCTGCCTGTGATGCAGCAAGGACCACAGCACCCTCTGGGGGGGTCTTTGGAGCCCCAGGACTGCCACAAGAGAGTCTACAGAAGGTAGGCTGGATGTAAGCCTATTACTCAGTCCAGATGTTTTCTATGCTTTAAATGGGGAAAAAATGTCAGGGTGAGAAATTTGGGAAAAGTTGCAGATTGCTTTGGGAACTTGCTGTTTAAAAACTTACAAATACCTTTTTTTTTTCCCCCATATTTGAAATGTTGCTAAATTTGATGTGTAGATTGAAAAATTGCCGTTTCTCTTACTTAGTCTCCAGCTTGGAAAGGTTTGGACTCTCTCCCTCTTCCCCACACAAAAGCTGTCTCAGCCTGAGCAGGCATAAATATTTTTATCAGGCTTAAATAGCTTGGGCTGAAGTTAAAAGCAAGGGAAAAGAACAGCCTTTGTTATGGGGAATGCTGGAGCACTGTAGCAGGCAGTGCTACTGGTTTCACCTGTATTCTTGAGTCTTTCATATTAGCCAGGAAAGCTGTGTCTGAGAGATGTGGGAATGCTCTGCTTGTACCACCCTTGCTGCTGCCGAGGCCAGGCTCCACTGACTTTGGTCACCTGAAGCCTTAAGTGAGGTTAATGTTTGGCTTCATTTTCTGGAGTCAGTAGCTACAGTAGCAGAAGGTCAGTTTTGACCAGCAGAATGTGCTCTGGGCTGAAAACAAATATTCCTCTGGCAAATCCACATGATCTGACCATGTTGTCACTTCCAGTTTCCAAAGGCTGCCTGTAGGGTTTGCTGAGGGAAGAGGTTGCATGTACATTCCCTAACCTGATCCTGCAGAATGAGCTGGGGTATCCTAGAATGTCAGTGTGACCTGGAGTGAATTCAGCTGAGCCAGCCAGTGATGGACTTTGGGATGTCTGGCCTAAGCCCTGCTGCTAGCAGAGCTTTGGGACAGGTAACTGTGGCAGCAGTGTGCCCATGGGCAGCTGGGCACGAGAAAGAAGATCCTAAGGAAGCTGACTTCTCTCAGCCTTATGCATCTTAGAAGTAATGTGGTAACAGTAAAACATTTCATCTTCAGGGACAGTGGTCTAGCAGAGCAGAGCAGTGATGTCATCCTGGTCAAGACTGGAGGAAGGAGGCACCTGGCCCCTGGCCATGTTATTTTTAAGCCTGTAAGGCACACGTGGTCTGCAAGAGCATAGCACTAAGGAAAGGAACTCGCCAGCGCTTCCTGCCCTGCCCCAGCAAACTGATAAAGCCCTTTGCAATGCAGGGTGACCCCAGTTTATTTTTAAAATATGCCCAGGCATGGGGCTCACAGAATAACTGGAACACCCAGATTTAGCCATTAATTCAGCTTTAATTCATTGTCTGATTAATTAAAGAGTTAATGTAAATGTAAAAAAGGACAAGATAGGGCCACAAACTATTTCCAGAGCAATGTCTGCATAAGAACATTTATCTATGCATGTGCATGGGTTCTAAAAAGAAGGGTAGTTGGTAAATGTTACACAGGGAGGGGCATGGAGCATTATCCTGAGCACCGTGTGAATTTTCTTGCTGCTTGGATAATGCATCTCAATCCTATTCCCTTCCCTTGTTATTCCAGTCCCAGCCCTCTCATAAGCAAAGATAATTGTGTGCCGAAGGATACAGTTCCCATGTACAGTAAATGCTCACACTGAGGAAATCCAGGTTCCTGCAATCAAAACCAGCAGTTTGTTGTGCAGTTATGATAACAAGGTCCACTGGGGTGGATCTATCTTCATTGTGTGCCCTGTGGAGGCATAAATGAGATTGCCAGAGATATTTTCCTTCTTGCACAGATACTGGGACAGCAGGATTGCTGTGGCACCAAAACATGCTGGGTTTAAGCCAAGAAGGACCTATTCCAGAGGGTCAGAATTACAGTCTAAGCTCCTGGAGCACACAGACTGCCTCAACATCTCTTGGCTCTCTGTGAAATGGCTTCATTCCCACAGCAGAATTACTTAGGAATGAGATTGCTATTTCTGGTCTGATTGATGAAGTATTTTATTGATAGACGTTATTTCTGTAACAGAAACCCTTCTCTCTCAAGCACTTTTGAGGTATTAAAGCAGCTGTGCTGAAATTTCCCAGCTGGAAGAAGAAATATCTCTGCTTGTCCATCTTATCCTTCTGATCTCCCTGTGCTAGGACTGAGAGGTGATGTTGCTAGAAAGAGGGACTGGTGAGCTTCCAGCGTAACAGCAGTGGGTGACAACTTTAGACTGTACTGCCCTGAGCAGGCACTTGGGCTCTTGATAGTGACGCCAGCCCTCCAGAAACAGAAATGCCAGCTGGGAGGAAACAGCCCAGGCTTCAGCCTCAACACCATCTGGCCCAGCCCTCTGGGAGGCCTTGTCAGCACCAGGCAGAGACCCTGGCAATGGGACCATGTCCCAGAAAGTTGGGACTTAAATCCTTTCATTGTGAGCTCCATGGCACGGAAAGCTTTATTAAATGTGGGGTTGGAGCAGCAGAGCCAGCAACCACACCAAGCCACTCTAAAACACTGTAGTGGTCTCAGTCATGCCAAAGGCCTGTGGAAGGGGTGACACATGGGACTGTTGCTGGCACATGGCTGGGATGTGGCTCCCACCTTTGCTGAGGTCACTACAAACAGGAGTGTGCTGGCTTCAAGCACAGCTTCGGGGAGATGGCTTAAATCAAAGCCTTGGTGTTTACTAATGTCTTCCACAGGTCAGTAGTGTAAGTGAGCACTGAAAATAAGCAGCCTGATGCTTTTAGAACCACTAGGCTAAAGGAAACCCTTTCCATTTTAGCAGAGTCTTTGTCTCTGCCCTTATCCTGGGGACTGTGATTGAGGCATCCTGGGGCCAGGAGGGTTTGCCACAGCCTGATCCTGATGGTGCTGAAAGGCAGGAAGAGCTTTGCCTGTAGTGTCTGCTTAGAAGCACAGAGCTATGCAGGCTTGTTCCCACGCAGATGCACCTCACCAGCAGGGCAGTGAAGGTTGCCCTGACCCGAGCAGGCTGTGTGGGTTCCCAGACATGCTTAACATGAAAGGTGGCCAGGACTGACCTGCCTGTGCCATTGTCAAATCTTAGGTTTATGCTGAGGAAAAGCAGTGCTCATCTCTAGTCCTGCTTTTATACACCTGGGGAGGTTCTTCCTGTTTCTTTCTTTCCCTTTCTGTCCAGAGAATTTTAAAGGAGAGGCAAAGGAAGGACATGCCCTCTCATACTGCCCAACAGCATTGCAAGGGGTTGACAACAGGAAGGGCCTTCACAGTTCTGTTTTTCTAAGTCCATTTGATAAGAGCCACTTTCGTCTCACTGTCAGCTGATAAAGCCTCTTTGGGAAGTTCGTTGATAACTTGCAGAAATGGGCACGCACTTAGGAGTTTCTAGATTCAGGCATTTTTTTCAGGGCTAGAAAGGATGTCAAAGTTTTTCTTGCAGTGGGGAGTTTCTTTCATTTTTTCACTTGAGGGAAGATATTTCAAATCATGGGTGATTCCACCTTTCTCTCTCTTTCAGGGAAGGAACTGCCATGCCCGTGGGACTCTTCCGAGTGTGCCTACTGGTGATTACAGCTATTGTCAACCACCCGCTCTTCTTCCCTAAGGAGAATGGCACCATCCCTGAGAACACAGAAGAAATCATCCAGAAGATGAAGGAGCGGGAGGAGAGCCTTCGGCTGGAGCAGTTGCGCTTGGAGCAGGAAATCGCAGACCAGGAAGCCACACAGAAGGCTCTGGAAAAGGCTGCAGTGGTAGTGGAAGAAAACAAAGAGGAAAAGGTCCGATGGGATATGTGGACAGCCCTTTCCATGGTCATCTTCCTGCTGATCGAGCTGTGGAGGCAGGATTTCCAGGAGGGGAACTGGCAGGACATAGGAGGAGAAGAAGATGACATGGCAGTCCTGGGGAAGGCATTTAAAGGAGTGGCCTTCCCTGACAAGGCTGTCCTGGCCAGCTTCTATGAGAAGCGTATCCTGGGCACCACCGGAGACATGGCCAGGATGCGGGAGATGGTGGAGGGCTTTGCAGATGACCTGCTGGAGGCCTTGAGGAGTGTTTGTAACCGGGATGCTGACATGGAAGTGGAAGATTGCATGGGTGTGGGGAGCATGTATGAGAATTGGAGAGTGCGTAAACCCTTCGTCTGTGATCTGATAGTGCCTTTTGCCCCCCCAGAGCCTTACTGCTTTCGCTGCCAGACCTGGTGCTCTGGTGACTCTTTTCCCCCAGATGAACAAGGTTATGGCACTATCAAGGTGTGTAGGGCAGATGAGGATGCGACAGGTTGCATCTGTGACAAGACTAAACTAGGGGAAGATATGCTCTGCCTCCTCCATAGCCAGGTCAGTAGCACCAGGCCCAGCAGTGAGATGGAAGACCTCCTGTGCTTCAAAAATACTCAATATCTGGATGCTGACCAAGTCATGAAGTGGTTCCAGATTGCTGTCACCAAGGCCTGGAACAGAATCTCCCACAAGTATGAATTTGACCTTTCCTTCAGCCTCCTGGACTCGCCAGGAGCCCTGAAGATAAAATTTAAATCAGGGAAATCTATTGCCTTCAACCTCACCCCTGTGGTGCAGTATGAGAACTCTGACGTTTACTTCATCTCCCACTTCCCTCGGAGCAGCCTGGCAGCAGAAATCCCCTCCAGCACCCACTGGTTTCTCACCTTCGCAGTGTATGAGAGGAGGTTCATCCAGCTGGTTTCTAAAACACTGCCTGCCAATGCCTGCCATGTCAGCTGCCTTCAGATCCTCTCCTTCCTCCATGGGAAGCAATGCAGCCTCACAGGTCCCAGCGGGCTCACCAACTACCACCTGAAGACAGTGCTGCTGCATCTCCTGCAGGCACGTCCCAGTCAGGACTGGGCCCCAGAGAAGTTGGAGGCCCGCCTACAGGACATGCTGAAATTCCTAGAGAAATGTTTGCATGAAAAGAAGCTCTATCACTTCTTTATTGGTAATGGGAAGGTACCAGCAGAGCTGGGTTTCCCCATCATTTTTCAGAGGGCTGAGCCTCTCAACCTTTTCCGTCCCTTTGTGCTACGCAGGGACATTTACAGGAAGATGGTGGACACGTTCCACGAGATGCTCAGGAACATGTCTGCACTGATAAATGAGTACACGGTGCACATTCCCCTTGCACACGCCAACGGGATCCGTAAGGAACCCCTTTAACCAAAGCCAAACTCTAAGCACAAGTCCAGAAGGCAACTTCCTGAAGCCTTCTGGGGACAACTGACTTTGCCAATACAGCTTCTTGTCTGGAGCTGAACCAGTCCTGGGCCATGGTTCCTGCGGATAGGAAGAGGCAATGGGGGGAGAATAGGGAGAAACTGGAAGATGTGGTATTGAAGTAGGTTTCTGTTCCACTGCTGTGCTTGGTTTTATGCAGCTAAGAATATATTTTTCTATTGTGCCTCAGTCATGCTACAGCAGTGGTGAGCAACAAATACAATTAATTTATTCAGATGCCTGCAATGCAAATGGGGGTGGGGGCTGTGATGGTGGCCATATACTTCATTTCCTTCAGAAGGGGGAGATAAGAACAGGGTGGGGGAATCAGAGACAGGATCTTGGGATCAAAGGTGCCTGTCTGCTTGCAGACAGCAGGAACTCTTTCACCAGTGGGAAGTGCAGCAGCATAGAACTCCATGCTGGTGTGGAGAGGAGGAGGGTCATGGACAAGAACTGGACTGGATGGAAATCCTTAAATAAAACACAGCTTCAAAAGGGAAGTGCCATTTAAGGAAAAAAAAAAAAAAAAGAAAAAGAAAAAGCCTTCTTGATTGGACTTTGTGACTCAATTTAAATGGCTTGTCCTGTCCTTCAAAAATACCCCTGCACATTTTTTCTCTTGTGGGAGGATGTAGCAGAGCAGGGTCTGTGTCTTCAGACCATTTCATTCGAGTCTTCCATGGTAACATGGCTAGTGGTTTATATTACTGCCCATTTTGTAAGGATCAATGAACAGGAACCTTTTTTACCTTAGATAAAAGAAACACCACTATTGGGTTTTGGCATTTGTTTTCCTTACCTTGGGGCACTAAGGCATGAGAACAGCCTAGAAATTAAGGAAAAGCAGGGGTTGAACTATGTGATCTTTGGAGGTCTCTTCCAGACCAAACTATTCTGATTCTATGGCTGCTATATGTTTTGCTTTCATAAAAGAAGCAGTTCTCCAAAATTATCCTGTAATGAAGCCAATCTCAGCAGCCTGGTAGCACGAGTGAACAGTCACCCTCCAAATGAGTGTGACTCTCCACACGTGGTTTAAATAAGAGCAGGAAGGGATGAAAAAGATGCACATGTAGACCTGGGCAGTGCTGTCTGCAGCTGCCTTGTGATCTGTGTTGCATCCCTTCTGCTCCACATCTGCAGGCAATAGCTACTTTATACATTCTCTTCAATCTTTTTGAAGACTGCTGCTCACTATAATTTGCTGAGCTGGGAGTGCAAAGGAGGAGAGCTGATGCAGGCTTTCAGGCCAGAGGAGAATCTTGAGGCATGTGCTAAAAATAAAAAACAGTGCAGAAATGGAAATGCCTGAAATCCCTCAGGAAGCATGGTAGTGCTGTGCCAGTGGGCTGCCCAGCCCCAGCAAGGTGGCTTTGGTGCAGGAGAGGACCCAGGAGATCCTCTCCCTCCTGAGTGTGAGGTCCAAGCCAGGGCCTTCAGTGCTGGTCCCAGAAGCCTGGCCTCCAGCGCTAAGGGACCTTTCCTACCATTTTCTTACACTAGGATTTCCTGCAAAGTTTTACACTAGGGTTTCCCTTAATCCTGTTTACAAGAGGCTGGTTGTTCTGTGAGGTAAGACCCGTTAGGGATGCTTTTATTATCACTTCACTTTTTATCAATCCTCTCTTATCACATCAGAGAGAGGATTTAATCCTGTATCGCTGCTGGGGACAGCATCCAGCATGAAGCTTGCTATCCAGCCTCATCCAGTTGATAAGCAAACTCTCCACAGACATTCCTCTCCAGACATTTCCTCTCCTCCCTTTTCCTGGTAAAAACTGTTTCACCACCTCCTTGGTGTCTTCTCTTCTCTATCCCTCCACCAGTGAGGGACACTTCACGCACAAAGGCAGAGAAGGCTGGAACTCATGTCTCCACACCTGGTTTGGAAGAAAGCACAGGTGGTGACAGGGAACTATGCTCAAAGTGCTGCCTCCCTTGGTTTTTATTACCACAGGTAGTTAAGTAGGATCTCTGAGCAGAAAGTAAGTGTTAGGTAGGAATGGGAGAGAAGACGTTGGTGGGTAATGCCAGTAGGAAAAAGTCTTGGATCATCAGTGCTTGCTTCAGCATCCTTGGTGATGAGTGCCTGGGAGATTGCCAGGGCTGGCAGAGCAACAGGGCAGGACTAATTGCTGATGCTAACGAGTGCTGTAAGCCCCTGGCTTTCCTTAGTGCAGCCACGTGGGCTTTTCCCAGTAGGAGAGAGAGCAGAGCAATCTCAGGGGACATGGCAAGCAGGTAGTGACAAGCAGAGGTACAGGGAGGGTGGGTCAGTACTGGAGCCTGGAGGCTACATCGGAAGCTGTGCAAGTTGTTTGCAAACCCAGGCCATTTGCCATTTTTACCTGCCCAGGTTCACTGCAAAGTGCCCGTAGCAGATCCAGCTTTACATGGACTGCTGGCAGGCAGGTCACACTGGAGCAGTTGTGGTTGGAGTTGCTTCTAAATGTGCTCCCAGCCCAGCCAGAGAGAAATTAGAATTTCTCTGCCATTTCCTGTCAGGAGTCTAAATTTAGACTATCCAATGAACAGAAACAAATTTGTGACCCAGGTCTCTCAGGAAATGACATTCAGAGTTGAAAAATAACTTTATATAAGGTTGAGCAGGGGGAGCATGAGAAGAAAAGGCTGTTGAACAGAATAAGGTAACTCCCCTATTAAAATGTCAGAACAAAGCTTTGCAAGCCAGTTGCAACAGGCTTGTAAACGTGCCCAAACTCGTCTTTACACAGCCCCAAGCACCACTGCTCAGACTCAAAGGGAACCTGAACTGATAAGTGGATTGAATCTTTTGTTCTTTGTTTCCGTAGTTGTGTGCCTGTTCTCTCTTACGCCCAAACTGACCCTGAAGTGTTCCCATGGAGTTTAGCTNTCTCCAAAATTATCCTGTAATGAAGCCAATCTCAGCAGCCTGGTAGCACGAGTGAACAGTCACCCTCCAAATGAGAGTGTGACTCTCCACACGTGGTTTTAATGAGTCTGAGACCAGCAGGGAGGAAGAGCAGGAAGGGATGAAAAAGATGCACATGTAGACCTGGGCAGTGCTGTCTGCAGCTGCCTTGTGATCTGTGTTGCATCCCTTCTGCTCCACATCTGCAGGCAATAGCTACTTTATACATTCTCTTCAATCTTTTTGAAGACTGCTGCTCACTATAATTTGCTGAGCTGGGAGTGCAAAGGAGGAGAGCTGATGCAGGCTTTCAGGCCAGAGGAGAATCTTGAGGCATGTGTTAAAAATAAAAAACAGTGCAGAAATGGAAATGCCTGAAATCCCTCAGGAAGCATGGTAGTGCTGTGCCAGTGGGCTGCCCAGCCCCAGCAAGGTGGCTTTGGTGCAGGAGAGGACCCAGGAGATCCTCTCCCTCCTGAGTGTGAGGTCCAAGCCAGGGCCTCAGTGCTGGTCCCAGAAGCCTGGCCTCCAGTGCTAAGGGACCTTTCCTACCATTTTCTTACACTAGGATTTCCTGCAAAGTTTTACACTAGGGTTTCCCTTAATCCTGTTTACAAGAGGCTGGTTGTTCTGTGAGGTAAGACCCGTTAGGGATGCTTTTATTATCACTTCACTTTTTATCAATCCTCTCTTATCACATCAGAGAGAGGATTTAATCCTGTATCGCTGCTGGGGACAGCATCCAGCATGAAGCTTGCTATCCAGCCTCATCCAGTTGATAAGCAAACTCTCCACAGACATTCCTCTCCAGACATTTCCTCTCCTCCCTTTTCCTGGTAAAAACTGTTTCACCACCTCCTTGGTGTCTTCTCTTCTCTATCCCTCCACCAGTGAGGGACACTTCACGCACAAAGGCAGAGAAGGCTGGAACTCATGTCTCCACACCTGGTTTGGAAGAAAGCACAGGTGGTGACAGGGAACTATGCTCAAAGTGCTGCCTCCCTTGGTTTTTATTACCACAGGTAGTTAAGTAGGATCTCTGAGCAGAAAGTAAGTGTTAGGTAGGAATGGGAGAGAAGACATTGGTGGGTAATGCCAGTAGGAAAAAGTCTTGGATCATCAGTGCTTGCTTCAGCATCCTTGGTGATGAGTGCCTGGGAGATTGCCAGGGCTGGCAGAGCAACAGGGCAGGACTAATTGCTGATGCTAACGAGTGCTGTAAGCCCCTGGCTTTCCTTAGTGCAGCCACGTGGGCTTTTCCCAGTAGGAGAGAGAGCAGAGCAATCTCAGGGGACATGGCAAGCAGGTAGTGACAAGCAGAGGTACAGGGAGGGTGGGTCAGTACTGGAGCCTGGAGGCTACATCGGAAGCTGTGCAAGTTGTTTGCAAACCCAGGCCATTTGCCATTTTTACCTGCCCAGGTTCACTGCAAAGTGCCCGTAGCAGATCCAGCTTTACATGGACTGCTGGCAGGCAGGTCACACTGGAGCAGTTGTGGTTGGAGTTGCTTCTAAATGTGCTCCCAGCCCAGCCAGAGAGAAATTAGAATTTCTCTGCCATTTCCTGTCAGGAGTCTAAATTTAGACTATCCAATGAACAGAAACAAATTTGTGACCCAGGTCTCTCAGGAAATGACATTCAGAGTTGAAAAATAACTTTATATAAGGTTGAGCAGGGGGAGCATGAGAAGAAAAGGCTGTTGAACAGAATAAGGTAACTCCCCTATTAAAATGTCAGAACAAAGCTTTGCAAGCCAGTTGCAACAGGCTTGTAAACGTGCCCAAACTCGTCTTTACACAGCCCCAAGCACCACTGCTCAGACTCAAAGGGAACCTGAACTGATAAGTGGATTGAATCTTTTGTTCTTTGTTTCCGTAGTTGTGTGCCTGTTCTCTCTTACGCCCAAACTGACCCTGAAGTGTTCCCATGGAGTTTAGCTGAACACAACCTGGAGCTGAATCAAGTAATTTATGGATTGGATTCCACTGAAAGCAAATTGCTTGGCTTAAGTTTCCTAAATGCAATATGCTCATTTTGCCCTGAGCACGTTATAAGTGATCTGATGTGTGCATTTAGGCTGTGAGGGAACCCATTCATACCTATTGGGGGGAATGGTTCTCTGTGACTATAAGCTGTGCTCCAGTCAGCCTCAGAGAGATCTTCCTTGCAAGCCAAAGGTACAGACTCGTCCCATCAGAAGAGAGGCTGGTACAAAGTGTTCCTTTGGACCACACCTCTGCTGTGGTACAAGGAGGCCATCATGTGAACCACATCATTTCTTGGACTTCCTTGTCTCTCCTGTATCAAATCTTTGCCCACCAAATACTAGCCTATGAGTAAAAGCCCACGCTCACATTTCGCAAAATAAGGTTTATAAGACAATTCAGTTCCATCAGCTGTCAGCCAGTAAAAATGTCCTAAGAATTTTTAGTGTTGCCCATGTGTAGTTTTGCCTTGATTGAAATCTGTGTGGGTATTCATAGGAAGCAGCTTTAAAGGATGGGAGTAGAAGTGAGATTTTGTGGTTTAAAGTGAAAAACGTTCTTTTAAAACCAAACTGCATGTGACACCTGAGTAACAAACATCTCTTTGGCAATGCCTGTATCTCTGTGAGACATCTTAAGGAAAGGTAAATGGCCTGTCCTGGACCCCTTTCTTATGCCTCAATGAATTTCCTGGTATTTGCTAACCAGGCGAATTCAACAGATAAACTCTGAGTGCCTTTCACTGGTTTCCAACAACTCCCTGTGCCCTCAACTTGTGGTTTTAATATTTTATTACAGGCTCTGTCAAAGCAATGGAATGAGTGGTGGGTTCATAGCAACCACTGATCTACAGCATAGTCTCAGGAGCCATTTGCCTTTAGAAAATGTCTTTGTCTAAGGTTATTACAGCTGTTCAGGAGCTGAATGTCTTCTGAGGGGAGGTATTGGGTGTTCACTGTTAAGCAGCCACAGAAAACAGTTTCGCTCTCTCCGAGTTGCTCTGTATACAGGTCTTACAGGGGTATAAAGATGAAGTTTAGCAAAATGATCCAAAATTTAATCCAGTATTCAAGCAGCAGGATTTGGTGTTTGTTCACCAGCCATTTTTAATGCAAAGTCTTTGCAGTGTTTTCTCTGTGGTGAAGAAATGAGACTTAAGGCACCTATAACTGCTTTGCTGCTGCTCAGTGAGGGGTTGGCTCTCATAGGACCCTACCTGGTAAACAGCTTTATTTATTACTTGTCGTTTTTTAGAACTGGGGGGGGTCTGTGTGTAATATGTTAGCTCAGAAGCAAAACTGTAGTACAAAAATGAATCTTGGCAATGCAGCCAAGACAGGCAATGGCACCAGAACTCTCCAAACTAAAGTCTTCCTTGATTGACAATGCTGTACTTAAACCACTGCTTCTATAGCAGGACACTGTTAAATTTGTATAGATCTTCTCATGCAGCTTTATTTATAATAAAGGAAGTCTTGTACAAAATCTAAATGAGCATGAAGTCTCTTTTTTTCTGGATCCCTGCAAAATGTTTCTAAGAGAGGAGAAGGAAGGAGTGGAGGTATTTCCAGTGTGATCCTAGCACAGTGAGCTCAGCAGCAAGAATCCTTGTAGAAATGATTCCAGAATGAACTGCAACATGAACATAAAGTGGGATAGCTATTCCACTTCAGGAATCTCATTCTTCTTGAGAATATGAACCCATGGGAAATCAAAGTAATTATTCTGAATATGTCTGCTTAAAACCACCCTTTTGTGGCAAGCCCTAAATAATGCTGATAGATGTTGCCCTTATGGGCTGAACAAGAAATGTCCTGAATTTCTGGTTCAGCCAGAGGAATCCTCTTTACCTGCTTGTTTTATGGGTATCCACAGCCAAGTTCAGCAACCACCACTTAGGCCCCTGCTTAACCCCTTTGCCTGGTTTAAGGGAATGGGACCTCCCTTCTTTGTTAATAATCTAATATGCTCTGGTTCTGGAAGCACACCCAGGGCTAGCTGTTAATTCATATAATAAAAGCACCACTGTTTCCTTGGCAAAATGTCTTCCAGCCCCACAGAATGCCCTGCACACCTTTAATAACTCTGCCTTCCAGTGCTCCCTGGGGCTGAATCAGCACTGAGCAGGTCTGAGAAGCAGCCGGCTTAAGAGCTGCAGCCCAAATCTGCTTAGCCAGAGATTACAGTTTCCAACCACACACTGATGGAAAGGGAATTCTGTAGCCCAGGATCATCAGCAATCTTGGTTGGTGCAAATTTGTTACACCAAAAAAACCCCAAACCAACAAAAATAAATCCATCCTGCTTCAAATCTGACAAGCTCAGCAACATCTTCCCCACTGAGCTCTTGATTTCCTATACCATTTTTTTCTTTGCCTCATTTACTGCTTCAGTGTTGCTGTGGAACAGAAAGTAACATCAGTATAAAATCCTTTTTCAGAAAAGCAATTGGCAGATTTTTGAACCATGCCATGACCATTATTGCAGTATTATCTGTTACCAAGTAAGAAGAGCAGAGAGAGACAGCCACCCACTAGAGATTGGTTTTTAGCTTAATGACTTTTTACCACTCATGGGATAGCTGTATGCAAAGACACAATCTCCTTTATTTCAAGTAGGCAGAAATACCTGTGCTATTAAAGAAAGAAAAAAAATAGCAAAAGCAACCTCAGAGGATATGGTGACTCACAAGCCTGCTAACATGAATTTGGTAAGGAACCACTAGGAATCAATCACTGGTGTCAATGTGATACTGCTCAGGATCTGCCCACGTTTTGAGCATGTTCTGCACTATGCTTTGTTGCTTGCAGGACTAAAAGCTAATTCGGATCTGTCCCCACGTGCCACTGGCACAGGATCAGATTTTAACTTGTATTTAACTGAATTCTACTTGTTTGGGAAAAGGATGTCTCAAGGCACTGGGCCATTGGGTTCAACCAAACGTGAGCTGTTGCATCCCTTCCAAGTAAAATTCCAGGCAGTCTTTTCTCTGAAATGATAAATTCCTTATGGCAACATAAACTAGGTTATTTTTAGCCAGTCTCCTGTGCAGTCAGTGTGTTCACACACATGGGCCCAGGAGGAAGGAGGGCCTATGCTTTCATCTCCTACCTACTAGCTTCTGAATCCTTCAAACAACTTTCACTAAATTTGACACAGCTCAGAAATACCTCTGATAACTTTTAAGCAAGGAGGCAAAGGGGCAGGAGACAGAGATTCTCATAATGCTGCAAAAGCACAGAAGAGGTACTTCAAATGTTCCTGGTACAGTTAAAGGTAGTAGGCACTCATGTCTTCTTTGACCTGAAGAAATAATCTGTGAGAAAATGCAGAGTTGTGTAACTACTCCTGCAACTCTCAAAATGATCCACCCAATTTTGCAGCAGAGCCTTAAGGGAAGACAGATGCAATCACGTATTCCCATCATATCTACTTGACCAGTCTGGTCTCAAAACAGAAATTTGAACAAGCCCCTGCTGTGGATCAATTCATGTTACAGTGCTTTTCAAGAAACTTCATTTTCCAGTTATGTTACATTTAAGAGTGTCATCTGAGACTCCTCAGCTGCTGAAAGTAAAATCTCTGGCTGCAGGGGCAGAGAACAAAGCTTCTCTGTCATTATTCAAAGGCAGCACCTCTGCAAATAAAGGCTCTGAGTTTACAAGTAATTATAAATCTGTCTAGCTAAAACCAGAGCTCACCCAGAATGTTAGAGGAGGGAGAAAAAAAGGTATTAGCTTTATTGATCTGCTCTGAGGGGGAAGCACAGAAGGTGCTGAGGTGAAACATTTAAATACAGCCTGTTCAGATATTTGAGTGCCTGTAAAATGTCTGACTGTGGCATTTTGTTAAAAATTGTGGGGCCCCCCCAAAAAAAAATAAAACCAATGAAGTTCTTAAAGGTGTCTTAGGCACTCAGGAGGAAAAGGAGTCTATTTTAGATATAAAACTACCTTCAAATCCACTGGTGGGCCCACAGCCATTAACAGTCTCAATGCAAAGACTCAATCATGCAAGGAGACAAGATTAAATTTCTGTCTGTATTGTCCTACTTTCCAGAAGAGCCATGACTCTTATAATGCCCTTGGAAGTGCAATTAGGCTCATTTCTGCAGACAGTCTAACATTCAGGATCCAGCATAGTGCAATACAGGCCCAGAGGACAGAGCTAGGCAGGACTGGGATCAGTAACCACAGTGCACAGCCTGACTCATCAGTCACTTCACCTCCCCAGGTGCATCACGGCAGGGATTCATTCCTTGGCTCCCAAACTCCAGTCTTGCTCTCTAGCCCTCTGCTGGGAATCAGCACAGAGGGATTTCCCAAATCCTCAGGGAGATGGTATTTAGCTTGCTAACATGTTCCAGATCTCATCCCTGCCAGCTCACACAGGCAGGGCAGGGCAGCTCTGGATGGTTCCTATGCCTGTAAGCACAGATGATCCAGAGCAGCCCTTCCTGGCCTCCCTCACACAGGCGTTCCCACAGAACAGAGGTGTTCTGCATTCTCAGCAGGATATTCCTGCCAGTTCAGTTCACCTTCAGGGCTATCACATCATGTCAGTATTACAAACCTCCTGTATGCAAAACTAGAGAAAAGCAAGGCTTGTCCACATGCAGCTTTCTACCATTAGCCCCACACTGACTCCCCTGCCAGAGCCACAGCTGGCAAAGCTTTGGAAGTGAAAAGTTTGATCCAGAGCAGAGATACACCAGCACAAAACAGCCAAGACACATAAAGTATATGGAGAGGAATTGAGGCACCTCATCTGTGGGCTTGAATAGACAGGTTATATCAGAGCTGTCTTCCCACAAAGACAAACAGCTGATTAATCACCAGGCCTTAATTACTACAAGTAAGAGGAGACAAACTCTGTTTCCAGACCTAAACAGGCTCTGTGATGAATGTAGTGGGGAAATAAATATCCACACTCTGACCTGTGGATTGGTCCACTGCACATGCTTATGAGAGCTCCCTTCTGAGGACGGTTTGAGTGACAGGAGGAAAGGCACAAAGCATCCCTTGGGGTAGCAGGAATGCTGCAGATAACTGCATGAAGGACAGTATTAAGTCATAATGTCTCCATTGGTGCTCATTGATTCTTCAGGCATTCTGAAGATGGCAGCTTTTTTCCTCCTTTTTTCTCAGCCCTCCTATGCTTTTGCTGTGCAGTCACATAGGTGACTCATGCAAATGGTTTGCAGCTTACAGGAAGCACTGTCTGTTCCCTACCCAGCTTGTGGCTGTTCAGTGCCCCTGTTCCTGTCTCTCTTTCCCCTGGAGAGATGGCTTTTTCCATTGGCTTTGCCAAGGGTGGTGGTTGTAGGACACAAACCTGCAGCACGTGCTGTAGTTCTCACAAGCTGCTTCCTGCTCACCAGAAGATGCTGTGAGAGGCACAGAACATGCTCCATCCATCAGCCCCTTCACACCAGCTTCATTCTCACTCCCTCCTGGACTCAGATACAGTGTTATTGCAGACTGCTAAACAGCTGTCGCATTCCACCCCAAGCACAGCTGCATCTCACTGACAAGTTTTGAAACTCCTGTTTAAGTAAATCCAAGTGTTTTAGAAGGGGGAAAATACTAATGACATCACGTGGCATCATTACTTTAGTCAAATAAATCAGCAACTGCCATCCCTGTTGGCTTTGGACCAGCAGTAGAAAAGACTGTTTCCATCTTACAGAAAATGGGAGTGATTTAGTGAAATTGCACCTGACCTCATGACTCTAAAGAGACTGCATTTTCATGAGCCGTTCACAAGTGAAATCTGGGGCTAAGAAACAGTGGTGAAATAATCAGGCCACTAGTAAAGAGAGGAGAGAGGATAAGAAAGAGCCAGTTCTCAAACTCTGCTAATGCAGGGGAACATTACAGATGCCACGACAGTGGAAAACTGTGGAGAGCAGTCCCAGGACATGTTACACTGTGCCAACACCACACACCCAACACGTGCACTCACAGCCAGACCTGTCTGGGGAGCAGGACAGACAGCTGCTAAATGAAGCATGGCAAGGAGCTGAGATTAAGTGAAACACAGCAAAAAGTTGAGATTTCCTTTTCTCTTCCTTTTTGATTGATTAGAAAAAGCAACAAATCTGCAGGCATCTGTGTGGAGTTGACACAAGTGTTCCAGGTATGTGTAGTACATGATTTTTGAAACTTTTCAAACCAGTGTCTCCAGTTACTACCACTTTCAGTGCAAGAACCACTGGCCCTTTTAATACCTCCCTAGACAGCAACTTCTCAACAATTTCCCCAAGCAAGGGCCTTCTGTTATAGCCACAGTCCCATTCACCCACGTTCCCACTCAGCTTATCTAAAACTCAGCAAAACTTCCCAGACTGAGAACCTGGGATCCTCATTCCTTCCACCTTTCTCTTAGCTTCAATATAAGGGATCCTAAAATTATAATGAACAAATACTGGACCACATCTTGTATGAGGGTACCAAACAACTCAAGGACATCAGTAAAGAAACAGGGACATGCTACAAATGACAGGAGAGAACAAGGCCCAGTGTCTTGCTAACTTGAAGTATCTATTATCCATTGTGCTACTAAACTCACTATTTTTATAAGACACACTCTGTCCTTGTTTGCTTGACATGGAATTTATCTTTTTTAACCTGTGCTAGCAGCAGTTATATTTGGTGGCACAATAACAGAAAACAGGAAAAAAAAAAGCATCTTCTTTTTTTGAAAGCAAGAGCACTAACAATCTTCAAGGGCAAAACACAGAGCAGAAGGTAAAGACCATACTTACCATATTATCTGATCCACAGACTGCTTTAAGGAGAGCTCTGACCAAAGGGAAGAGCTGTTCATCTGCTTGATTCTTTCCTGACTTCTATCTTTCTCTTCTGTTGACCAAAACTGAAAACACAAGTGTCTCCTTTACACCCATCCAGCCTGAAAGGAGAGAGCCAGTCCATTTCACATAACTTGTCTTTTCCTTTCAAGACTGGGCCAGTATTGCATATTCATTACCACATTAAAAACACTTTGCCTGAGGCCTGCATTTCTTGCTGTGCTGAAATGAGTTCAAGACCCCAGCTGTCTGCCTGGGGATTTAGAACACAGATATTTAATAGTAAATTATAAAGTAGAATATTTCATTTTACTCTTTTTTCTGCTGAAACAGGACATTTATAATGGCACACTACAGCCACTAAATAAAGATGGGGAGAGCATTTCTTTCTGTTCAGATAAAACAGTCTCTGGGTTACCGTAGTCTGGCTGGAGCCAGTTCAGTTTTTGGATGCTGATCTCTGCTCTTAAGCTATTATTGGATCTCCCTAATGTCACATCTCCCACTACAGTCAAATAACACACTGGAGTAAACTGTAACGTATTTCTTGCACTATCCTAACAGCTTTGAACAAGCCCTACA
The DNA here is from genome assembly GCA_013396875.1 of Vireo altiloquus. Taxonomy (NCBI): domain Eukaryota; kingdom Metazoa; phylum Chordata; class Aves; order Passeriformes; family Vireonidae; genus Vireo; species Vireo altiloquus. Next base: position 831,309 of record VZRF01003198.1, read on the forward strand.
CAAAGCAGAGCTGCTAATAAAACCAAAATGCTCTGCAGTTAATCCTTGGAAGTTTGCCACTGAGATCCCACCAACACTGCTTCAGAGATACTGAGTTTATAAAGCTCAAACCCTGCTTTCATCTAATGAAAGGGCCCAGATCCACATCCTGACAACACTTCACAGCTCCAGGCTTCGCCGGGATCCTCTAATGACAATCTACGAAACATGTGTAGCATCACATCCTGACTGGAAAATTTTTTAAAAAACATCAGTATTCTGGAAGGAACAGCAGCATAATTATTATTTCTCTAAGTAGTGCCAGATGTGGTTAAAAGCCACAAAGATAAACAGGAGGGGAAAAGCTGCATAGTTTGAGTTAAAGCTAGTAAGAGCATAAACAAGCTCCTCCAATAGCCACAGGCTGACAGACCAAGTTCCTGCTCATTCTTTTTCCTCATCAAATCTCTCTTTCCTACTTGAAGTTACACAAGCACCACCTCAGAGTTATTGTGCCAGGGCAGGATGTATTACAGGAAAAAGATCAGACTCCAGAAAAGCTGCAGGACTCCCAGTGCCTCAAGTACCATGAAACCCATGAACCACCACACTCTGCTATGCCACCCCACCTCAGTGCAATGGGAGGCAGATAGGCAGTCTTGGATCTCTCACAACAACCATCTCAGCTGCACAGGAACCACAGCCCTGCCCCTGGACACACTGCTTTGCCTTATTTCTTTCTGTATGCTGGTTTTATAAATGGCTACTTTGGGCAGCTAGTGGTCTGACAGACATACACAGCTGAGCAACATCAGAATGAGTCATAGATTTGGACAAGAAAACAGAAAAGGAAAAAACAAAAGAGGAAGAAGTTTTTCCTGTGACTGCTTGTGATTGAAATAATCTTGTCCCCACTCTGCTATATTAACATACAGGATAGCTTCAAAGATGTTCAACTAAAAAGTTCTGATCCTGCCATTTACCTGATTAAACAGAACACTCATTCCTTCACCAGCATAATGTTCTGACTAAACTCCTTTTACTTCTGTTCTCTAATTTCACCTACACCTTGACAAGGAGAGGAATGCTTTAAATTCTAAGAGCAGAAAATTAATGTCCTTCTGCTAAGGATATGGTTTCTGTTGGCTTTACTCCTTACTCCAGCCTTTAGCTTACAAACAGAACAGTATTTCAGAAGGGCAGAGAAGGATAATAACCATACACTCTCCCCTGGCATATCTAACTGAAACTGGAAGTCCTTACTAGATGGTTACTGCAAACATGACTTCAGTAGGGGTAGGTGGGCAGGGCTGCAAAATCAGTGTTTTGGCAGGAGAGTAGGGCAGAAGAGACAATCAGTTTGCACTAGGAATCACAACTTCACAAGCCACACTATCTGTTCTAGCCTTTACAGTGCACTGCTCCTCTCTCCGCATAACCCATCCAGTGACTAATAGCTGCCCAGAAAGAGGAAGGAAAAACTGTTTGAAGACAACATTGTTTGCTTTTTATTAATTTTTAAGACACCAGTATTACAATTTTTAAATCAGGTAACAGCATCAGTTCAGAGACTGCCCAATGCAATGCCTACCAAGAGGCCAGAGATTACAGACCATCACCTCTGAGCAGAGACATTTTCTTTTATGCCATATTCATGGCCAACAGCGACTTTCCATCTCCTGCTTGAAGCCAGCACATCCTCCTGACAGGAAGGAGTGGAGTTCACACAAGGTTTCTCAGCTTTTTCAGCACAGACTTATTCCCCATTATGAAATGCAACCACAGCAGAACCCCCACCAAATTACACTGAAAAACAGCACTGACACTTCATCCAGCATGTGCCTACTGGCACCTCAGAGCCCATAATCACATGCCTCAGGGCTGTTCTTCAAATACAGCTGGAGGTAGTTTTTGTATATCTGTGGGTCAGTTATTGTAGCCTTTACAGCAGGGTCCTCCTTCATGGCCTTCACCCAGCACTGGAGCTTTGGGGTGTGATTCAAAGAGCTACAGGAAAAAGGAAGGGACTGAGTAACACAAATGGAAAATCTGGAGGGCATCAAGGAAGCAAAACAGCTTGAACAGTTCAATTTTACTACTTTCTCTGTCCCAGCACAATGTCCAGCTTAGAGCACAATGCTTCCCCCAAACTGCAACACAAGCTTTCTTCAGCAGCCCCCAGGAGTGGCCCATTGCTGCAGTGTACACAAGGAATATTGATGCTGAGGCACTTGAGAACACACCAGAAGCCAGGCAAGGTACTCACTCTTTCAGCTGGAATGGTTCCAGACGTTCAAACCACGGCCACATCATGTAGTCAATCATTGAGACTGAGTCCCCACCATAAAACTTCGTGTTGCGTTTGGACAGAGCCTGTGAAGGGTGAGAGATGTCAGTTGCCCCCTAATGGAAAAGTGCAGCAGAACACCACACAAAACTCCCACTCCATAGTGGAAGGCAGGCACACTACAGGGATCAGTGAGCAAATGAAGTATATTCAGTATATTTCTCTTGTGCAAGCAATACTGGCAGAGTTGGAGCTAGTCAGTATAGTTAACTTTAACACTACAGCTGCTATTTCATAAACTCAGTCCAGCTTGTCTCCAGAGGTTCAAACACTGCCACAAAATATGAATCACTAGCAAGTTGCAGCATGTGCACACACAAAGAGGAATTTAGCTTAGAATGTTTGTGATTTCTTTCTTGTCAAAAAGCATTAATGGCACAGACTAATCAAACACAACAGCACACATGCATTTTTTGAGCAATAAATCCAGCTAAATTTATCATCCTGGTAATTTAGAGCACCATTTTAGCAGGGACTCTTCCCATGGCAATTGAGGACAAGTGGTGTCAGGGAAGCATTTCTAACATTACACCTCAAACTGCATTTGATTCCAGGTGCAAAGGCAACAGGAATCAAGTGTAACTTACATTACAATGAGATCCTCACAGCTCAGCACAGAAAGCAGGGCCACAAAGAATGCAGCAAGTTCTCGTTACATTTATGACTCTGATGCACTTTTAAGTGCCATGGCCATCCAAGTTTAATATGCTTTAAGGACCCTCTGAGCTTGGTATCTTCTTTCATTACACTAGTGTCTCTGGTGTTTTAAAGGTGGAACTCAAGAGTCCTTACAAATCTTGGTCTTTTTGGACACACATCACTATACATTCATATGGCATTTATTCCGTGTCCACAACCCCTATGATTTAGCAGAAATTTTAAATCAGCACTTCAGGAAGCACTGAGCTATTTGAACTCCCAGGTGTCTGGTGGAACACAATCAGCAGCTGCACAGGGGCAGAGACAGGAACACAGCCCCCTCTGTCGGGCCGCAGAAATCAAAATACAGAAGCCTTCCAAAGTACTTCCCCTCTGAAGTTTCTCTTGCAATACACTGAAGGAAGTTTGCACAGCTCTGTTCCGGCCTCCCATACACAGCTGACCATCAGCTGCTGCTGCTGCAAAATCACTCAGGGTATAGTACAACAGACACAATGAAGGAACAGCAAGTTATTTCACAGTATTAATCAAGCAGGAAGAAGGTTAATACACCTGTATTTCAGGGAAGTAAAACACACAACTTTCCCCAGGAACTCATCATTTGCACTACTCCAGCCTCAGATGGACAAGACTACCCTGGAAACAATTGTGTTTTGGCAATCCAAGGGGATGGGAAAGCAGAATGCACAGGACTGTTAGGAGAACTAGGAAAGTACTAAAAGGTTATTGGCAGCTTTGCATCAGAACAGAAACACTCTGGAGGAATTCTCCTTCACTGATCAACCCAAGCATTGGCTGCAGCTGCTAAAGACAGAAGGAATGGGTTCATGACAAAGGCGAGTCCAACAGCTGTTCAGACTAGCCAAGAACCATTACTGACATAGACTGTCAAGGGCTAATACAGCAAAGCCACCTGACACTTCCTGGAGCTCCACTGAAGGTGCATTACACCACCAGTAGCAGAACATGGTCCAGGGTTGGATTTCTACAAGGCACACATTACATGCTTCCACTCACCCCTAAAGATAAGCTCTAGAATGAACAAGATTTTACACAATCACCAAGGTGTCTTTCAGCACAGATGCTCTTCAGCAGCTCAGACTCTTCAGCCCTTGCTCTTAGTACATGCTGCAAGATCTCCTCCACTTAAAGCAGAACAAAGATACCCAAGACAACAGTAGTCTGCTAGAATTCAAAAATCTCTATGGGTCTACACAGTCTTCATCATTAAATGAAGTTCAGTTTACCTTGAAATTTACTCTAATGGTGTCCTTGTGCATCCTAGGTTGAGATAGTAAAATGAGAGATTGTTTCTTCTAGACCTGGGCAACTATATGAGAGTTCCACCTCCAAAGGCCATGGCAAGAAAGGAAAAAAGGAATCATATAAAGGCTGGCAATCTGCTCATTATCATGAAATACTCTCACCTCTTCAAGTTTGCCAAACTTCTCAGCAATCTCTGCTTTCAGTGCCGTGGTGTCCTGTCCATCTTTGACTGCCAAAACATGCTTGAAAAGCAAGGATGTTATCTATACAAAGGAAAGTATAAGGTTTTAATGCACCTAGTACAAGAATTACAAGCAAGTCACTCAAAACTTAAAATGTTAATGTAGATGTTAAGATATCAAATTCAAGTTAAAGCTTAAAAGATTTGACTATAACAAGTTAAATGAAGTCCACTAATAAAAATCTATACTTCAAAAAAGGCAAGCAAAAGCTTAGAGGAGGAATGAATACAAATAGTAATGAATTTTAGTCTTGTAATAAGAAAATAGTGAATAGAAGGGTGGTTCCCATCTGCACATTTTCGTTCTTGCAACATACTTCCCTGTAACCCTCTTCTCATCATGTCTGTTACAAAATGCCTGTTGCAAATATATCCTCTCTCCCAATCCCTTCTTTGCTCCTCTCCTGCCTCATATCCAAGCTGATTTCTCTCACTTCCTAGACTCCTCAAATCACATGCTAGTACAGAGATGTTAATTCCAGTCAACCAGCTCCAACTCTAAATGAGAGTCAAAACCAGCCTCCCTATACATGTTCCATGTTCACAGCCACGTGCCATCTCTTGTCCATGGTTGTAGGCTCTCTGTCAGGCACTCCCCTCAGCCTGCATTCACACAGTACTTCCTACAGAAAGAATCCGAATAAAATACTGCAACTGTCACTTCCCAGGAGACCTGGGAAGTGACAGTTGCAGTATTTTATTCGGATTCTTTCTGTAGGAAGTATTCAGCTGGTTTGGTCTACTAACCTTTGCTCTATTGTAGGATGCTGAAAACCCTACCTCAGTCATACAAACTTTCACTAGCTTGGATGCCTTCCTGCATCCATTCTTGCACATAAATGCAGGGAGCAATTCAGAGACATGGTGGTTTTTGTATTTGCTCACAGCAAAAGGCACCAAATATCCCCTCTGCTTATTTAAATGCTCATCCCAGACACAAAACCTGCCTTAAAGGATGAAACCAGCATCAGCAACAGAGCTGCAGTTTTTTGGTGTAATGGTGAAGTCAGAAACACGATCCCACTCTGATCACACAGTACCTTTGAGAAGTCTTCCAAGAGCATCCTCTGACAGGCTCGCTCATATGGGTCTGAAGGCATCAGCTTCTTCTCTGGAAATGCTTCATCCAAATACTCACAAGTGATTGGGGACTCACAGATCAGCTGGCCCTTGCTGGTCTCCAGAACAGGAACGAGCCCAGCAGGGTTCTTCTCAAAGTACCAGTCAGGTTTGTTCTTCAGATTGATGTTGATTACTTCATGGCTAAAAGAGCAAAAGAAACAAGACCCAGACAGGCTCAGTTCTGCTCCAATCCACCCCACAGCATGGTGAAATGCAGTCACCTCAACAGTTCAGTATTTGAGAGGCTCAACCTTCAAGCCCCTGTTCTTCCCTGTTTTCTTTGAAGTTGTTGAAGTTGAAGCAGGATTAATCCTTTGACACAGAAATACTGAAGAAACTTCACTGAAGTTTGCTGCACTTCACTGAAGAAAGCAAGCACTGACTTGAAATGAGTTGTTTGCAGATTTTATGTATATCTTTTATTAGCTTAAGAAGCACCCAACTATCAGGCTGAAAACAAAGGTCAGAACTCAGCACACTTATCACATTTGAGTTCAGGGGCAGTCCAAGAAAGAAGCAGTTGATTGCAAACGAGCTACACCCCAATTAAGAAACACACCTGAACCTTAACCTGCCCTTACACCAAAGAGTAAATCAGGAGAGCATCCTACCTACTTATCTTCCCACCTATGGCTTCACATGGAACAGCCGTTTAGTGTAAAGGGAAATAGCTATTGATAAAAAAAATACATAGAAAACGTCTATATTAACAAACTGTAAGTTATATGCTGAGTTATATATGTGACCCCAGAAAATTCCTATTAAGCCCAAAAGTCTGCTAAACACAGCTGAACCTTCAAAACAACTGAGAAGTTACCAGAAGGCAACTGTCACATCTAGGCAGCCATAAAATCCCTCCAAAATCACTATGCTACAACAAACCTCCCAGCTCCAAAATCAGTCCAAAGACATTAAATAAAAACAGAATTAAATTGACCCAGAAGTTTTACTGCATCTACTCTTCCAGAAAAAAAAAACCAAAACAAACTCATGTAAAAAACAAAATTAACTAACACAACTCTCATCTTACTATCAAGAGACCTGTTAGAATTCCCTATTCCAGCATGAACTCCCAGCCCTGTGTTGGTTAACAAACCATTGGCAGGCCTTGGTAGAATCAGAGAAAGATGGAAAAATGGTTACTTTTAATTTGTAAACTGAGGGGGACATTAAGACCCCACTGAAGAATGTGGGTATGATATTTAAAAAGCTGAAATGACATGGCTATCTTGAAAAAGAAACAAACACAAGTACTTATTTTCATTAACTTACTACAGCACAAGAACAAGACCATGTTATAGGAACGCAGTACATTTCCTCTTTTAAAAAGGTCATTCACTCACTATTGTGTTTTGCTGGGCAGTGATACAACAGAAACACTGAATATTCGTAGCTTCCAGAATATCCATGGCCACTCACATCAACACCAAACAAAGGTATGTTATGTCTTTATTCACATTTACCCAGGACAAGCTGTGACAGGCAAGAATTCTAAAAGAAAATCAGCTTGGGGTTTTTACTTTGGGCCTTTATGCAGCTGACTTCATACACAGCCTACTTATTCAAGCTTTAGAGCAAAATCACTCACAGAAGCCCCTTCTCAATCAGTTCGTTCAGGGATGTTTAATTTAGGAAAGAAAGGAAGCTCGGCCCGCCGCTGGCTCCGTGCGGGCGCTGGGGCGCGGGGAGGTGCGGCGGGGCCGCGCAGAGCTCACCTGATGCCCTTGGCGCGGAGAACCAGGCGCGTCCGCTGCGCGTAGGGGCAGAAGCGCATGCTGTAGAGCCGCAGCAGCCCCGCGGGCACGGGCCCCGGCGCCGCGCTGCCTGCGGGGAGAGCAGAGGGGCTGTCACCGCCGGCACTCGCCGCCCGCCCCGCCAGCCCCCGCTGGGCCAGCCCCGAGGCGCTTACCCTTGCCCAGGCTGCGGGATTGATCGCCCGACATCTCGGCACGAAGCGATGGGTTCCGATCTGCGAGCGCGATCCGTGACAGTCCCTCCGCGCCGCCCTGCCCCAGCGCCGCCCGCCGGGGGATGGGGTGTCCGCCCCGCCTCTCTGCCTGCCTCCCTCCCCTCCCTCTCGGCCCGGGGCACCGCTGCTGCCTCTGCTGGCCCGGTGGTCCCTCCTAACTGCCCGCCCTCCCCACTCAGCCGAGACAGGCACTGTTCAGCTACCGTCGATGCTCTCCTTCCTCGCTCTCTTCGTTTGCAAATAACAGCGCGACCACCTCTGGCACTCCCGTGGAAATAGGACACCCACAGCCGAACTCCACCCCACGGGCCAGGTGTATTTATAAGCAGTGCCTCCAGCAGCTGGTGAAGCACCAGGTTCCCCTCAGTGCCTCCTCCTGCATCACATACTACCCTCCAAAACCCAATCCAACCCCACCTTGAGGGTAACAAGAAAGGTTTCTCTCTCCTGCAGCTGTTCTGCTTCACGATGAAAACCCCAAGTGGAGACAAGTCAACAGACAAGAAGGCACAGCAGAAGTTAAATCTAACTTAATTACTACTGTGCAGTCATAGAGAGACTCATGCTTGCTTCTGCAAGGATCTTGGTGGGAGCATCAGTGCGCGCATAGAGAAAAGAAAGCACCAAAGCACAGACCGAAGACTTCTCTGTCCCTTTGCTCCCCCTTCACACTTCAGATTAGGGCACCAGGGCCTTCCTTGTACCAGTTTTCCTTGTAGTGTAATAATGGAAATGGAAGAGCTTTCCTCTTAATGAATTTCACACATTAACACAGTCTCCAAGTTGATCTCTGACAGCAGAGGTAAAGCAATTCCCTTCCTATGGCTCCACACACCAATCTTCAGGTTGGAGCCACACGTTCACTGGAAACAGCACATTTGTAGGGACCAGTGGGCTGGTACAGCTCTTGCCAAAGAGAGGGAAAACCCTGGCCTTCCAGGCAATGCACAGTTCTTTGTCAAACCCCCAAGGCTAATAGAGTGTTCTCCAGTCTCATCAGGGGATCCGTGCTTGCACAGGGGTCAACTTCTACCTGTTGATAACTTTTGGTTTGGTCACTGGAGTTGGGCCTCAGACAGATCACAAAGACCAATATTTTCTGTGGTGATCTCACCTGCAGATAAACATCAAGATGGTCACTAGTAACACAAGACCTTAATGACACCATTATCCATTGGAATAGAGAAGCGTGATTTTTGCTGAGTCACTGCTGCTTGATTATATATTAAGCAGGTCAGCAGAGAAAGGGAGTGGTAATTTGTTGCACAACTCTGCCATGCCCTAGGCAAACAGAATCTGTACATAAAGTGTTCTTTAACACTTATTTAATTAATAAGTTATTAAACAATTATTAAACAAAATAATTTCTCCTACCATAAAAAAACCAAACAAATGTGTTAGAGAACATAGTCCTCATTCCTCTACGTACCTACCTATCCTTAGGAAAGGCTGAACAAAATTTTGGGTGATGAAAATAGAGAAAATTAATTTGAAATTTCTTATAGCACTTACGAAACACACAGGCAGTCTGCTAACTCACAGCCTGGAGACAGGCATGTAGGAACTCAAACCAACACCACAAGACCCACATGTTACAATAGACCCTCAGAAATATAAAAGAAAATAAACCCACTTCCTCATTCTCTCCTGGTGTTGCCTGGCACACACACAGCACCTGTGGAGACAAGAGGTAAGGAATGGCTGCCTTGGGACAGGAATGCCTCTCCATCATTGCTCTCTAGCACTGTGAGTGCACACCAGTATTGCAAAACCGCACACTGCCACTGTGCAGGGAAGTGACAGCAAGCAAACACAAGCAAGACACTATAAGTAACAATCCTCCCTTTAGGAAAGGAAATCAATATTTTAAACACTTGGAGGTTCCTACTGTGTTACCAGGCTGAAAGCCTCAGGGACAAATGAAAAGGCTTCAGCTCTACTTTCTCTTCTTTCCTGGGGAAAACTTCCCAGCTCACTCTGAAGCCTCAGGAGCTTTATCATACACAAGTAAAAATTGTACACTTGTACCTAATTGTACACTTGTACTTTATTGTACAAGAGTAATAACTTTTGTACCCTACAGAATTAAAGTACCACCAAGTTTGGAAGAGACATTCAAGATCATCAAGCCCAACAGCCACCCCTAAACGATATCACTCAGCACCAAACCCAGACCCCTCCTGAACAGCATTACAGATGGTGACTCCAGAAAGACACAAGAGGCAACAGGAAAATAGATACAGCTCTCCTGCTAAGAGACAGGCAGGTGACACTGGACCAGCAGCAGGGCCACCAAGAGAGAGAACTCAGTCTCTCCCCCAAGGCTGGTACACTCCTACACTTGATTCAGCACCTGCTTCCTAGACACAACAGCAATGATTACCCAGATTAATGGCCACAGATATCAGCGGCTCAGGAGCAGAACTATCTCATCAACAGTAAGCGCACCAAACACACCCCCCAGGTTTCCCTCCACGCCTTCTGCTTAAATACCCGCCCGTGCTCATTGATTGGCTGGCGCAGGGGCGTGNCTCCAGCAGCTGGTGAAGCACCAGGTTCCCCTCAGTGCCTCCTCCTGCATCACATACTACCCTCCAAAACCCAATCCAACCCCACCTTGAGGGTAACAAGAAAGGTTTCTCTCTCCTGCAGCTGTTCTGCTTCACGATGAAAACCCCAAGTGGAGACAAGTCAACAGACAAGAAGGCACAGCAGAAGTTAAATCTAACTTAATTACTACTGTGCAGTCATAGAGAGACTCATGCTTGCTTCTGCAAGGATCTTGGTGGGAGCATCAGTGCGCGCATAGAGAAAAGAAAGCACCAAAGCACAGACCGAAGACTTCTCTGTCCCTTTGCTCCCCCTTCACACTTCAGATTAGGGCACCAGGGCCTTCCTTGTACCAGTTTTCCTTGTAGTGTAATAATGGAAATGGAAGAGCTTTCCTCTTAATGAATTTCACACATTAACACAGTCTCCAAGTTGATCTCTGACAGCAGAGGTAAAGCAATTCCCTTCCTATGGCTCCACACACCAATCTTCAGGTTGGAGCCACACGTTCACTGGAAACAGCACATTTGTAGGGACCAGTGGGCTGGTACAGCTCTTGCCAAAGAGAGGGAAAACCCTGGCCTTCCTGGCAATGCACAGTTCTCTGTCAAACCCCCAAGGCTAATAGAGTGTTCTCCAGTCTCATCACTGGATCCGTGCTTGCACAGGGGTCAAGTTCTACCTGTTGATAACTTTTGGTTTGGTCACTGGAGTTGGGCCTCAGATAGCAGATCATAAAGACCAATATTTTCTGTGGTGATCTCACCTGCAGATAAACATCAAGATGGTCACTAGTAACACAAGACCTTAATGACACCATTATCCATTGGAATAGAGAAGCGTGATTTTTGCTGAGTCACTGCTGCTTGATTATATATTAAGCAGGTCAGCAGAGAAAGGGAGTGGTAATTTGTTGCACAACTCTGCCATGCCCTAGGCAAACAGAATCTGTACATAAAGTGTTCTTTAACACTTATTTAATTAATAAGTTATTAAACAATTATTAAACAAAATAATTTCTCCTACCATAAAAAAAACCAAACAAATGTGTTAGAGAACATAGTCCTCATTCCTCTACGTACCTATCCTTAAGAAAGGCTGAGCAAAATTTTGGGTGATGAAAATAGAGAAAATTAATTTGAAATTTCGTATAGCAGTTATGAAACATATAGGCAGTCTGCTAACTCACAGCCTGGAGACAGGCATGTAGGAACTCAAACCAACACCACAAGACCCACATGCTACAATAGGCCCTCAGAAATATAAAAGAAAATAAACCCACTTCCTCATTCTCTCCTGGTGTTGCCTGGCACACACACAGCACCCGTGGAGACAAGAGGTAAGGAACGGGCTTGTCCTGCTGCCTCTGGACAGGAATGCCTCTCCATCATTGCTCTCTAGCACTGTGAGTGCACACCAGTATTGCAAAACCGCACACTGCCACTGTGCAGGGAAGTGACAGCAAGCAAACACAAGCAAGACACTATAAGTAACAATCCTCCCTTTAGGAAAGGAAATCAATATTTTAAACACTTGGAGGTTCCTACTGTGTTACCAGGCTGAAAGCCTCAGGGACAAATGAAAAGGCTTCAGCTCTACTTTCTCTTCTTTCCTGGGGAAAACTCCTCCTCAGCTCACTCTGAAGCTTCAGGAGCTTTATCATACACAAGTAAAAATTGTACACTTGTACCTAATTGTACACTTGTACTTTATTGTACAAGAGTAATAACTTTTGTACCCTACAGAATTAAAGTACCACCAAGTTTGGAAGAGACATTCAAGATCATCAAGCCCAACAGCCACCCCTAAACCATATCACTCAGCACCAAACCCAGACCCCTCCTGAACAGCTTTACAGATGATGACTCCAGAAAGACACGAGAGGCAACAGGAAAATAGGTACAGCTCTCCTGCTAAGAGACGGGCAGGTGACACTGGACCAGCAGCAGAGCCACCAAGAGAGAGAACTCAAGTCTCTCCCCCAAGGCTGGTACACTCCTACACTTGATTCAGCACCTGCTTCCTAGACACAACAGCAATGATTACTCAGATTAATGGCCACAGATATCAGCGGCTCAGGAGCAGAACTATCTTATCAACACTAAGAGCACCAAACACATCCCTCAGGTTTCCCTCCACGCCTTCTGCTTAAATACCCGCCCTAGCTCATTGATTGGCTGGCGCAGGGGCGTGGGCCAATCAGCTGCGTGCTCGGAGCCCGCCCAATGGCGTGTGCCGTTGCTGTTACCAGGCCGCGGGAGCCCCGCGGTGGCGGCGGCCATGGCGGCGGGGCTGGGCACGGAGGGACCCGGCATGGAGGGAGCCGCCCGCGCCGCGGAGGCCACGCTGGAAGTGAGGTGGGGGCGGCCGGCACAGCCCCCACATGCTCCTGAGCCCGGGCGGGGTGCGCGGTGTCCTGCGCTGTGCTCGCTCCGCGGCGGCTCCGTGGATAGTGCGGTCAGACAGGGAGAGGAAGGGAGGCTGCGCTGTCGGGGTCTGTCAGGACAGCGCCAGGGGGAGAGGAAAAGCAGCGTTTGCACGGGCACAGATCACAGGGTCTCAGATCGGTCGGGCTCAAGGGACCGCAGCTGGTTATGTGGTCCAACCTCCCTGCTCAGGCAGCGTCGTCCCAGAGCATGGTGCATGGGATTGCATCCCGAATAGCGAGGGAGACTCCACAGCCTCTCTGGGAAACGTGTTCCAGTGCGTGGTCACTCGCACAGTAAAGAAGTTTTGTGTCTGTATATATACCTGTATCTATAGATATAGACATACCTTCTTTTTTCATAACAGCCTGAACCCTTGTCTCCTTAGGCCCTTACTGGATGTGTAAGAATGATAAATTGCACTGTCACCCCATTAATTTATCCTTGCATACAAGTTTTCTAGATTCCATTTTACCTTCACAAACAGAGTTAGAAATACTTCATTTCCACTAATTCAGACCTAGTGCTGGAGAAAAGCACAGAGCTAGTCTTGTGAACAGGTTCAGAGAAGTCTCATATGCCATGGCACCCCATACAACCTGTTCTTGTATGAAGGAAGGCCCAGAAAAACATCAGCTGAAACATCTCCTCTGTTGCCATGGCTTTCAGTTCATCTCCACAAGCACATTGTCAGTGTTCCCACTCCTCTTCTATGTAGCAAAAGAAGCCAAGAGCAGAAACTCCTCAGAAAAGATAATGGGAAGTTAATGCTGGACATAAAATTTATCCCAAGACCAGTAATTTTAAATGTTTCTAAGTATGAGAGTGCTGAGGCTGTAGTACCTCCTAAGAGTAGTAGTATCTCCTAAGAGTACAAAGTATCAGCAGCTGAGCTGATTTTATGACTGACTTATGTTTGTGAAAGGAGCATAAAAATGCTTCTGGTCATTGCAGAGAACACAGGTCTCTCCCACTCAAATTCTCTGATTTGGAAAAAAGAGCAGAGATGGGATGTTTCTGAATGATAATTCCAAGAGAAGATGCTAGCAGCAGTGTTGTACACAGAGGGTGTCTTTCCTGCCATGGTACCAGCAGGCTAAACTGACATCCTCACTTAGTGGTAAATAAAAATCCCTTTGGTAAGACAACTCTTATGTTTGTCCACACACATTTTGAAAAGTAAAGACATCTGCAAGCAGTTAAAATTTGTTGACATGTTGTAAGCTCATAAACAGAGTCCTCTTAAGTAATTTATTTCAGTCCTTGTGTAACACATCCTGTTTACATACCAGAGTTTTACCACGTTAAAGTACTGGAGTCTTTAAAGAGAACAGTCCTCCTGGTTTACTTCATATAAACAGAAGCTATGCTATTATATCTTTTATTTTATGTGTATGAGATGAACTATGAAAGTGCAGAAAGGTTAAGCAAACACAATTGGGTCCCAAGTATGGATTGTACCCATGCAATTCTTTCAAATAAAGTTATACTGTTTGCTGAGATATGTGAGTACAAAACCAGAGCCTGTGAACTTGGCTGACTTTATTTTTAGTGAAAACTGAAAGAAATAAAACCATCTCTCCATGTTCTTATGCCAGTCCTTTGTGCTCCATCAGGGTAAGATTGACCATATATTTTTGGAAGCACTGAACTACTGACTCATAATACCAGATCTCAGTTAATTACGGTTTTGCAACATGGGTATGAGGATCAGTCTAACAAATCCCAACCATCAGTTCAGTGTAACTTAGGCTACAGCATTCCCCTTTGCAGAGTATTTTGAGAAATGTGTCTTTGATTAATACTTTAACATTCAGTTTCACTATTTCCAGTTGGGTTCAGGGATTCTCAAACAAGAACGTCGGCTTTATCAACGATCAAACTCTCTGCTACCCTTGTGGTAATTACATCCTGTTCCTGGACATCAAAACAAAGAAGACAAGAGCACTGCAGTGTCAGAGTGGCCAGGTGGGAGCCTTTGCAGCAAATGCCAACAGTCAAGTGGTGGCCTTTTCCGACCGGAAGCTGAATCCCATCATATACATCTACACTTTTCCAGAACTGAATAAACCCACAGAATTAAAAGGTAGTGCTGTGGTAACCCTCATCATCATCATGTCATTAAAACAATTATTGAATCATTCCGTTTCTGAAGTTGTTGGGTTTTTTTAATAAGACTTGAAAAACAGTGTGACAGGGAACCATCTCGTGATGAGATTCAGGGAAAGCAGTGGAAGGAATTTTCCACTGCACTGCTTTTACTTAGGGTCAAGCTAGGGAGGAATATGACCATACATAATGAAGCTAATTTAAAAGGAAAAGAAAAGGAGTTAAATGGAATTAGTCTTAGGAAAATGTAGTCAGAATAAGCAATAAAATCATACTGCAATAGACTCGCAAGCAGACTGTGGAAAGCTGGATGAGAAATACAGGATGTGAGAAGGATGAAGGTTCTTGCAGTTAAACTTTGGAGTCTAAGGTCTATTTTTTAGTTTTGCCTGTTCCATGCAGTTTCTCTCCTTAGTTGAGTTGCTTACCCTATTTATGTTTCAGTTCCCTTGCCATTTAAATAAGGATCATGCTACTTGCTTTTTTCATGTATATGAATAAAATTATGACTGCAAAGGATTTCATGGGACTTGGGGAAAAATACTCTACAAATACTCTACAATTTCAAGGTATTATTGAAATAAAAAGAAAAAAATTCCAAGCAGTGATACATAGGGAACATTTAATGATCAAATCAAAAGAATAATCTGCAGTTAAGCAAAGAAATCAAGGGTCTGGAGAATGTTTAAAGAGTTAAACTGGATATAAAGAAGTGAGAAGAGTATCTGTGGTACTATAAAATAAAGTCTGGGGCAATCAAAGACCATGTTCTTTATTTTTACATTTCAGGTGATGCTCAGCTGGACTATACCTTACTTGCACTTAGTTTCACAGGCCCATATCTGGCCAGTTACTCTTCGATTCCAGAATTTGTTCTTTCAGTATGGTAAGAGAAAAAAAAAATTTTTTTCTGACACCATTTGCATTTAATTCATATTTTTGTGTGACTACTGTTTTAACACAGATTAAGTTAACAAATGTGGAAAACATGCTGGTTGTCTTAATCTCTTTTATTTTTTCCTGACTGATCATTGTCTGCAAACTTTCTGTACCAAAATCGCTGTTTATTTTCTAGTGTTAGTAGACACTAGTTAAATTGGCTGTTAGCTGTACCAAAGTTATCTTCTACCTTCTTCCAAATTTTGTTTTTTGAAGTACTTCCAGAGCCTTCAGCAGCAGTTAATTATCTGTTCACTGTTGGAAGTTGAGCCTATGCTGTCTGTGCCTGCTGAAAAGAGGAAAAAGGTTCTAAAGCCGATTTGCACTGGTTTGTCCCCCTGGACTATTCAGTGGTCCTCTTAATTACTTTTGCTTGATCTTAGTTCTGGCTTATAACTCTACTCAGTGATTACACTAACTTGGATCACTGGGTTAGATCATAATTCTCTGCTCTTTGACGTAAAATACTATATAATGCAGTGCAGATACAGAAAGGTAGAATATTTAATATTTTAATTGCACTGTAAAATACAATCCTGCACTTACCTCCATTGCCAGCAAGCTCCCATTGACTGTGGAGCCTGAGCACTTCAAAATAAATGAGGGAGAAAGGCAAGCAAGGACATGTAAGGAATAGTTGGTATAGTCTCAATTTAATGATGATCTTTTCTTACACAATTATAAGTGAAGTTGCAGAAACTCCTGGAATTTCAGAACATAATAGTGAGAGTAGATACTATTACAGATGCCTCTTTTTTATCCCTTCTGAAGAAGAATAAAGTGTGCTGTGAACTCTGATCATATGCAGTAGTTCAAGAAGGATGTCTGTGTATATCACACTGGAAACCAACAAAGCCTCACTGGTCTGACAGCTGACACACTTGTCACTTACACAAGTAACACACATGGTCCAACGTGTTCATTGTGCTCTCTTAAACAAAAATGCTCCATCCTGACAGACTTCTCTAGATTATTCTGAAAACCAGAAATACCTAGAAATGTTTAAATGCTTTACAGTAGTAGCAATTTCCGAGGCAAAACAATTTTAACCAGTTTGAATCAGTGTGTTACAATTATCAGCAGCTAATTGCAATAAAAAAAAAATCCTAAGTCACAAAGAATTTAGTAATAAAATACAATTATGTTAGAATTAAGCTTAAAATTTATTATAATTGGAACAGAGATGTGATTTATTGTGAAATCAGGACCTTCATTTTTGTGATTGGATTATATTGTGCATTCATTGTAGAAATGTGTGTGTACAGATGACAGAAATCCCAGTGTTGAGCATTAAATGTCATGACTATATGACAATTGCACAGCCCCAGAACTTTAAGCAGCTAGTTTGGAAATGGAGGTATAAGAGATGTTTTGAAAGATGTCAGTCTCAAAATATAAAGAGCTTGTGGATAACTAAAAGCTGCCTTTCATCTGAGATATTTTATCCCTAATCTTTATTCTTTTCTATTCAAAGGAGAAGCTTAATGTCAGATTCCTTTTCAGATACATGTGTTAGATCTTAGTAAAATTATCTACTATAAAACCCAGTTGGCATTATCTGGTAGGTATGAGACAAGAACATGCTGACAGATCTTTATAAAGAAAAATACACTGATGTCTTTAAAAGTGAGAACTGTAGTTTATAGCTTCCTGGAATTTTAATGAGGGCTACTGCATATGTGTGAATAATTCCCATTTTTTTTGCATATGCTATAAACGTTAACCATTGTTTGCTTTGTGATTATTTCTGTGAGTGAATTTATTACAGCCAGACTAAGGGATTATACTGAATCCATTTACAGTAGTGTATGCATTTTAGATTTTTCCTCTCAGCAATAATGACAAATACTAAAGCTATAACTGTTATTTAGATTATTGGTCAGATAGATTGTCCAATAAATTAAGAAACAGTTTTAACCATTTTCTTCAAATAATGTTAATTGGTTCTTGGATAACACCTAAAAATGCAAATGCCATCAAATATTAATCTGAATATTGAAAAATACACAAATTAGATGACGAGAACATAAAATAGGTTATACTGGACAAAAGAAAAGTCAGTGGAAAGCAGATTCCCAGGCTTTTGTTAGCTATACATAACAGCCCCACACAAACCCTGCCCTGGCTTGTGCCCAAGTTAGTTAATACAGCCATAGCTTGTACGTCTGCATTCACAACACAATTACTGTATTACCTAGGTAATTAATCCATAGATAATCATAGGCTGACTGTGATTTGTTTCTTTATTATAATACCTTCCAGCTGCAAGCATTACAGGCATTATGTTACAGATTGGAAAAGCAAGGCTGGGGTGCTGAAGAGTTAATTGTTTGGGCCCATTTGAGTTGTCACTGATGGAGCTAATGGAAAAAAAATCCATTTCTCGTGACCATTGGTCTTTGCACAAAAGGGAGTGCATCATAATGTTTTAAAATGTCAGTTATTCAATCATTTTCTAGCAGTAATAATTTTATGTATGGCTAATTAGCCACATCCTTTTCATTCTCAAGAGGACCTAACTTGTTTGACAGCAGGAATTTTTTGTCAGTGACAAAGTATTTGTTTTCCAGACTGGATCTTGAACATCAGTCATAATCACATCCATATCTTTTGCTTCAGTGTTTTTTACCTGTTCATTTGATTTTATTTTCTTTTACTCTCTTTAATGAAGGAATTGGCAAGAAAATATCCTCCTGTGCAGTGAGTCTCAGCCAGGGCTCACAGGGACCTCTCTGAGTTTTAACCCTATGAATTGGCAGCAGCTGTGTTTTGTTGCTGAGAGCTCTGTGAGCATCTGGCACGTTGAAAGGTGTAAGGACGAGCATCACCTTATGCGACAGTGAGTGGAACACCCCTCAGGCTAAGAGCAAAATCTGCAAGTATATTTTAATAACAAAGACTAACAACACACGTCTATTTGCAAAGGATTGAGTCCCTCTTAGTTTACCTAGCAATTGCAGTCAGTAATTGCTAAATCACAACCACTATAAATCTGTCTAGTCAATCAAGTGAATTAAATTTATGATTTCATTTCTCAGTACTCACATGACCAGGTTATGCACACCATGAAGCTAATGCTAATCAGCTGCTTTGGCAGCCTCGATCAAAAGCATTAAGGTAGTGCCTGGACTGCTTTTCTGTAAGTGGCTACATTGAGCATTGCTTCTGTAGCTATGAAACCATCAAATTTGGATCAATTTGTTCCTAGTAAGCATAGTTAAACAATATCTTGTTGTAATCACAAATTCCAGCTTGTGTGGCTAATTTACATGTCCAGAGAGGATGGCTTTGTCAATGCAATTCACTGAGCACAGCAAAACTAAAATTTATTTATGCCAAAATGTTTTTTGAGGTTGGTATGAAAGTAGTCTGTATCATTCAAGTTGGAGTCCTCCAAGTATAAAACATATGCTTTGAGGTGGCAGCTACTCTAGCATTCCCAACTGTATTTAATCTTGTTAACTCTTAATGTAATCAATATATTGCCACTGACAGTTATACTAATCAACGTATAAACAAGACCTTAACTTGTGATCTGAAAAAAATACCGAAGGTATTTGTGTGTTTTGGCATTACAGAATACATGTGTAAATACATAACTGTAGTCACTTTTTGTTATTTTTTCAGAAATAAAGCCCATTTTGAAAACGGCTTCTCTGTTTTGTACCAGCATTTGCTATTCACATTTCCTCTCCTCAGACTGTGTCTTTTGCCTTTTCACAGCCCTGTGGAACTCCCTGATGTTCATGGGACTGTGACTCCTCACGAGGATTTGTTTTTCCCACCTTCTCGTAATGATAATCCATACCACGGCCCTGATTTGCCAGTTTCAGCCATTGCTGGACTGGAAGGAGATGAAGCAGAAACATTTGTGGTAGTTACTGAATTTTTTCCTTTTTACTGTTCAAAGTCATTGTACTTTTTATACTTTTTATAATTCTAATGCTTATTAAACAGGTACAACCCAGTAAATGGATCTGTTACCTCAACAATATTTTTGAAATCCATTGACAGGAGATTGAGAAGGCATGAAGCTGCTGCATGGTGCAATACAGTGTTGAGATGTCTGACACAGCTCCTAGGACAGTCATGTATATCTGTGCAGTAGAGGTTAGAATCTGTATCCCAGAAGCAGTATGAAGTGTGTCAGCATTTAACTGTGCCCAAGCTAAAATGACTTGCTGAAACCTTGTAAATGTATTCCCTTGCTAAACTGGTAGTAACCCTTACATACCCTTCCTTCCCTTTGGCATTGCTTTCTTTTTGACTTTGAAAATGTCTCAAGCTATAGAAACTTTAAAGGCTTTATTCCAGACAGCAGCCTGTGCTTCTGAAATACATTCCCAGACCACTGTCAGTGTTGGACCTTGCCATTTGTTTCACTTTTATTGATTATTTACTTTTTATCCTCCCTTGAGATGTTCTCATTTTGTTTGAAATTTACCTTCACCTGACTACAAACTAGAAGTGTGAAAATATTTAACTTGCAATCTGAGATTCTCTTCTAAAATTAAGACCATCAATTTCTATTTGCTGGCTTGTGGTATATATGAGACAACAAAACTAGCATGCAGAATATGACAAGGCATTATAGTACATCTTCTCAGTGAACAAATGGGAGTTCTGTATGATCAGATAGTGTGCAAAGAAGAATCAAAAAATAGAAGCAGGAAAGGATGTTTTGCTGACATCATCCTCTTTTTGTTGCTTCATGCTTTCACAATTGTAGAGGTTTTTAACTGTGTAACTGGTTTCCTATGGTTTCCAGGTCAATCAAGAACTATAAACAAATATCCTTTATTGATTCTAAATACATGTGAACTGCTCATATTTGAAATCACTTTGAACATGGAAAATGAAGATAATATATGCTCATCTGAGCCCTTGCCCTTCTGCCTTACTGCCTCTTAGTTTATTGAAGATGACGAACTTTGAAAAACCCACTTTGTTCTTTATTCTGTACAATGAATTACAAGAAGTATTAGGGGAAAAACCAGCTCCTGTATTAGGTCTGTGAGGCTTAATAGAATTTGTCCTTGAGTGGATGCTATTCTGTGCAGCAGTAGAAGGTTCTTATGCTTGAACTTGCAGAACCATGTTGTGAACTTTTCCACATGGAGAAGTTTGTAATTAGATAATATACACGATAATTAGATATATACACTAAAGATCTCTNGTATAACTGCTCATGTTTGAAATCACTTTGAAGATGGAAAATGAAGATAATACATGCTCATCTGGGCCCTTGCCCTTTTCTTCTGCCTTGCTGCCTCTTAGTTTATTGAAGATGACGAACTTTGAAAAACCCACTTTGTTCTTTATTCTGTACAATGAATTACAAGAAGTATTAGGGGAAAAACCAGCTCCTGTATTAGGTCTGTGAGGCTTAATAGAATTTGTCCTTGAGTGGATGCTATTCTGTGCAGCAGTAGAAGGTTCTTATGCTTGAACTTGCAGAACCATGTTGTGAACTTTTCCACATGGAGAAGTTTGTAATTAGATAATATACACGATAATTAGATATATACACTAAAGATCTCTACAGGGATTTTGCATTCCCAACTGCCTTCAGAAAAACTTAGATTTCTTTTTAGCATCTTCAATGTGATTATATTCTCCTTATCCACAGAAATATTTCTGGAGTAAGAGTAGGCTGTTCTAATAGTCTTCATTGAAGATTTTCTTTTCTTTTCAAATTATATGGTAATATTTTGATAGTTATTTACTGTCTAGTTTTCTTAGATGGGTGTATTTTTGTTGTTAATATTGGTAAGGTAATGAACAACAAGTGATTTAATGAAATTAAATACTAGCTCTTGTTGCTTTTGTTGTGGTGGTGGTGGTATGTTTCCCGTGTACTAAACTGGGGGTTTAGCACTGAGAGGCAATGAATCTATTTCTGGCATGGTTTCACCTTGCTCCAGATTATGGTTCCTGAGTTATTTTTTTTAGGACTTGAATTTATTGTGCCTTACAGCACTAACTCTCTCCTCCATGCATGCCTGTGCGCATAAACCCCATCTCTAATCAAAAACTGGGCACTTCTAAGTCCTGACACTGGAGGGAAATCACATGCATGAGTCCTGTCAAGTTAAGCACCTCTTTCCAACACCCCAGCGCTGAAACACAAGCCCATTGCCAGTCAGTTTGTTTGCTTCTTGGAAGTGTGTCAGTGTTACACACTCTAGAACCACGTACTGAGGCAGGATATGTACCCAAGTGTAACCACAGCGGGGCAGCAGAGGGAAAGGAATTGAAATATCCTACAGCTTTCCATCCTTTTGTTTCTTGCATTAGATTTTTCTAGATCAGAGTTTTCTGAATGTGCTTTACCACAGAATCCCAGAATATGCTGAGTTGGAAGGGAGCTACAAGGATCATCAAGTCCAACTCCTGGCCCTGCACAGGACCATCCCCAGGAGTCACTCCCTGTCCCTGAGAGTGTTGTCCAAATGCTGCTTGCACTCTGTCAGGCTTGGCGCTGTTACGACTTCCTGAGGAGCCTCTTCCAATGCCCAGCCAGCCTTTGGCAAAGAATCTAATGTCCAACCTAAACCTCCCCTGACACAACTTTGGGCCATTCCCTTGGGTCCTGTCATGAGTCACCACAGCGTGATCAGTGCCTGCCCCTCCTCTTCCCCTCACAAGGAAGTTGTAACTGCAGTGAGATCTCCCCTCAGTCTCTTATCCAGGCTGAATGGACCAAATCACCTCAGCTGCTCTTTATATAGCTTCCTCTCTAAACCCTTCACTGTCTTCCTAGTCCTCCTTTGGACACTCTCTAATAGTTTGAATCTTTCTTATATTGCAGCGACCAAAACTGCTCATGGTTTTCACAATATTCAACGTGAGGCAGCACCAGTGCAGAGCAGAGTGGGACAATCAAGCTCATTTGAATCGACTTCATCTCTAGCACCAATCTTATTCCATTGTCTTTTTATAAAACTCTTTGTGGCAAGGATCCATCATGGATTTTTTTTTCCCTGAAGAGGTGCTACTCAAAAGGGAGAGAAGTTCAAAAAAAGGCAGCATTATCATTATTATTATTATTATGCACCACCATACCATTGCACACTCCAAGAAGAAACCTGGTTTGGCATTTACATAATCTTATCCTAGGATTAGCATATTTTACCTAGTTTATGTGTAAAAACAGTCATGACAGCAGGTACAAAGGAATATTACAGAAGTTATGTTTGCACAGGAAGCTTGTGTTTTGCAGAAATTCAGTTACAACCTTTCCAAAGATTTGTGATGTTCAAGCCTTATAAAATTAGCGAAAATGCCTATATTAAATGTTTCTCTGGTTGATGTAAAGCCCTATTTGCTATAGATTTATTAATGTTAGTCCTATTTGATTTATAAAGTAAATATTGATATACTTTATTTCTGTAACATTTTTCCCCCGAGAAATTAAAAATGCTTTGTTAGCATAAATAGAATGTAAGTTACTTACCAGGAATCCTATAGCAAGTGCTTTAGTATATTTTGCTAATGAAATCTAGGTACTTATGAATCTCTGTCCTAAGTTTTCATCTCAAGTCCATCCATATTTCCTCTTTTTATAGAACCTTTAGTGAGAAAGCAGGTGTTTTATAGAATTACAGAACCTTCTTTTTTTTCATCCATCATACTGTTTGGTGTTCCTCACCACTCCTGCACACACGCATGGTGCTTCAAATCCTGTCTTTTAAATGTTCTCCTGAGGTTTTCTTGTGTTTTGTCCCCCTCTTCCCCTCCCTGAATTCTCTTTAATCTGGTTCTTTCTATCATGGTATTTTTATGACCTCTGTTACTGTTGTATCTGAACAGGCCACTCTCTGTCTTTAATAATATTTGCTGGAGAAGTTCTGTTCTTCCTGTTTTATGGATGACAGATTTATGAGAGTTATTTTAGTGAAATTAAATTCAAGGCACATGGGAAGTCCAGGTCAGGGATATTTCTAGCACATATTTGCAGATTGACAGAGCTGTTTTACAGAGCAATTTGGATTATACAATAAGATAAGCTATTCAAATGGAATGTGTTTTACTACTGCCAGGTATGCAAGAACCACACATTCATGTTTTGGCTATAAAGAGGAAGAATATTCTGAAAAACAGTTTGAAAGGCATTGGTCATAGTGAGGTCATAATAAGTAACCATTTAAACTGGGGCTTTCAGTGCCCCCCTGACATTTAAAGAAACCTCTAGGGGCTCAGTGTGTTGAATTTTATGACAATTTTATCATTAAAAGTTTGGGAGATGCCCTTGTTATGATAGGTCAATATCCTTGTGAGGATTGGGAAGATACTGGAGGGATGTCCAAGCTAGGGATAAAATTTTAACAGAGGCAAGTGCTGGAGAATAAATCCAGATAAATGCAAATTTTAAAATATATCGTTTTTAATTGAAAATATAATTCATCATTTAAACAAGCTTCTAGAGAGAGAACTGAGTTCTCCACCACTATCTCCAGACATATACTTTTTTGGAGAATGTTCTTTGTCAACTTACTGGCTTCAGTGAAGGGATGACTGAATAAAATAATGCTGATGTTAAACATGATATCAGACTCTATGAGATAATGGTCTTTTTTGCTTACCTGAAAATGTATGTAACAACTTGTACAGATATTTGTCAGTTGTTGATTGAACTTGTTTATTTTCATGCCGAAGCCCAGAAATTGTATTAAGACTTCAGTGCATCCCACTGCCCACTGCTGGACTGCAACCTCAGAAATATACATGGGCTGTAAAGAAGGATATGTTTTGGCAATTGATGCTGAGAAATTCAGTGTTTCTGTTCTTCAACAAAAAGCTCCACCTGGTAAGAAATAGCTGAATGTATTTCATTCAAGTAGGGAGAAAAGTGGACAGGTGAAAGATTTTTGTGCTTTCTTCTGTTCTCCTTTTGGGTACCTCACAGAAATTAGAAAGCTATATTGTAGAACCCTATTTTTTTATTAGAACAATAAATGTATGAGAATGTCTTTTGGGCTTCTGTGGGAGTGTTTTTAACTCCCAATAACTGACTTTCATTTTCCTTTGTGAACAAAAAACCAAAACCAAACCAAAACAACTGTAAATACATCAAAATTTATTAATGTAAATATATCAAAATTGATTAAATTAACTGTGTTTCCAGGAGTCCAGGTTGTATTAACCAGCCCTAACAGATTAACATTAAACTATTAACATAGCAGCTACTATTAGTAGTACTCATAGCAGTACTATTTTTGCTGTTAGTTAAGTACCAATAATTTATTTTATTTTGCATGAAATGTTGGATAGTCTTCATTTGCTAGGTTAGATAAAGTTAGAAGTGATCTTTGAAGGCCCATGCGTCTTCAAACAACAAAACTGAGGCAGTGTGGCTTAATAGCATTCCTTAGCATCAGCTCTTGCATGGACTATTTTATAATGACAGCAAGGCTGCAGACACTGCCAGGCTTCACTGGAGAATGTGTGAAGCACAGAGAGTGAACAGAAGATGTCTTTGGCTTCAAAGAAAGAAATCTGCTTTTATTTTGGAATGGGAGGATCTCTGATTGATAGCAACTCACCAACGTCGTTTGTGTGCCCTATATGTATTCCCACTTGTCTTTTTTCATGGGGACCTTTGGCAGGCTATGACTGACTAAAGTTTTACGTCAAGGGCAGCCCATTTCACACCTTCTTTTTCTGGGAAACCCAGATGTCTCCTCTGCTACATGCCACTACCCTTTTGTGCCCATTCAGAGGCTTCCCAAAATGGAGGATGCTGAGACACAGCCATCAAAAATGGTTCCTTTGGCAATCTGTACCCCATCATGCTTTGATAGGATGGAAGGTGTCACATGAAGTGCACATGAAGTTCATGCTTTGGTCAGGTCTAGGAGGAGTACTGGAATATACTTCTTCCTAGCATAGAGCTGTTTGCCTAACAAACATTGAATTAGTGGTAATAGATAATCTCCTGGTAATTATATTTTCTTTTGTTCGTATATAGTACATGATTTTTTAAGCTAAGCAAGTATCCCTGACTTTCACTTTTGATAGTTAAAAACGGAAGGCTGCCTTTAAAACAACCCAACAAACCAGCATTATTTATCTTTTCGAAACTATCAGAGTGTTAAATTTAGCAAATCAATTGGAAATCATGAAGAAATAAAAATCTGAGGTGTGACCAGAACTGTCTTTGTCAGATGAGTAGAAGGCAACAAGAATATTTGCTGTTTGGGCTTTTTCTTGGCCTGTATGTTTGTCTGAGTGCTGTCCTAAAACTGTATAACAAAGTGGTCTGTATTTATATTATATTGAAGCTTCTGCTTGATTTAAAACAGACTGCAATCTATATCTATTTAGCAGAATGCTTAAGTGCATGGCCAGCTTTAAGCACATGCTGAATTCCTGACATGGTGTTGCAAACAGAATCATAAGCAGCCACAACCTTTCACTTGAGCATTGTTTTGGCTGAATTTTCCTTAGTAAGTTTGTCTAATTAAAAAAACCCAAACATTTTTAGAAATAAGAATACCATAACTTAGCACTAGAAGGAAGATAAATCTGCATCTCTACCACTGTCCCCGCCAAGTCCGTGTTATCTCCTTTTTACAGCTGTAAACTGAGTAAGAGAACTGTGCCTGCTCAGTTGCATAGATAGCAGAAATGGTAGATATTGAGGAATAATGCACATTTTTCATTTAGTGTACTGAACCTGGCCTTTTGTTCAGTAGAGTGGAATACAACTGACTTGTATTGCAATATTGACATACAAACAAGGTTGACATTATAAATTGTTTTCTTTTATGCAGAGTTCATGCAGAAAATAACGGATGTTGTGTCCTACGTTCGTAGTGAAGTGCAGAAAAAGAAAGGTATTTCCATGTTCAAATGAAGCTAATAGATTTTTAGGAGTAATAATATGTGAATACAGCTGGTTAGAAAAACTCATCTCCCACTGGCCTCTGTAAGACACATTGTTGGCAATATTATGTGTGTTTACATGACAAAAGAGTAATAGCTTTTGTGCTAATAGGCAGCCAAATTAAAAGCCTCAGGAGAAAGTGGCAGTGGAAAAACTTCAGTTCGTTCTAATTTAAAATGGAATAAGTAGTGCTGGAAGAGGTTCCCTACTGCTTAGTTTTAGTATTTCTTTAGAACTGCAATCACTTTTAATTTATTTGAGTTGAGATTGAGTGTTTCAAACACTTTGTTTTGGGCCCCACAGTACAAAAATGATAGGATGGATGAAGTTCAGCACATTACCACAAAGATTATTGCAGTTATGTACAAATTAGTACATGACATACAAAGATGGTCTGAGAGAACTATGTTTGTTCAGCCTGTAGAAAAGGAAATGAGGGATTTTACCATTGATATAGCTATCCAATGAAAGATTACAGAGAAGATACAACTGGACAAGCAAAGGACACAGTTTGCATCAACAGAAATTCTGGGTATATATTAGGAAATAAATACTTTCACAGTGAGGGTAGTCAGACATCAGCACAAGTTGCCTAGAGAAGATATGGAATTTCCATTTTTGGGTATATTCAAATCTTAGCTGATATGACTCTGGACAACATAATTCAACTTTGAAGTTAGTTCTGAGTTTGAAGTTGGCTCTGTGCTGAGCAGGAGGTTGGATTAGAGGACTTCTAGGATCCCTTCCAACCTAAATGACTCTATGATCTTTTTACTCAAAAATAAATAGTAAATCAATCATCTCAGATTTGGAGTTGCGACACATTGCTGCAAGAAATTAAATTTTATATTTTATGTTGGTTTTGTGCTTTCAGGTGGCAAACCAAACAATCTGCAAAAAACAGTTTTACTTGCCATGGCATTTTGTAATGAGGGACTGTACGCAGCTGGAAGTGTAAGGCATCCTTTATGCTTTTAACTTACTGTGTGAAAATCAAAGAACATTCAAATGGAGTATTTGCAGAGCTCACTGCAAAGACAGGAGTTAGGAAAAAGTGAAGGGCTGCAAGACTATAAAGATCCTTTCTGGTGTTGTCTATATTCACATTAAGACTTGACACAGGGGAGCAGAGTGGGAAAATATTCTATTTTTGTAGTCAAAGAAGCAATAAAAGAGGACAATCCTGGTTTTATTCAAGAATGTTGTAGAGGAACAGAAAAGAAGGATGGACAAAAAAATAGGAAAAGAGAGAAAATGGTCAATGGGATTGCCAAATTGTTTTGTACAAAATCTGACTCAGTATCTAATCTGACCATGCCATTGTACATTCCTGCTTAAGAGGGGGACAAATTCTTACACTGTCTCAAGAAGAACAACATGAAATCTAAACCATTAGATCTGATGAGAGAACCTGTTGTTATCAAACATGGACTGTCACTAAAAATTGTATTAAAGAACACCTTCACAGTCAATAGATTTATTATCTCAGTTTAGAGTCCTTTTGACTTGAACATACTAAAGACAAATGAGACCATTGGTGCTGGGGTACAGTTAAACACTGCTACTCTAGCCATTCTCAGATCTTGCAGTTCAGCTTGCCAGATAATATAAGTGACAAATACCTCATGTGGATTTGTACTTTTCTGCACAGGAAGGCATTTTAATCTTTTATCACATCAAAGAGCAGCAGTATGAGATGAAAATCTGTGCAGATATCTCACAGCCCATATCCAGCCTCGTATTTTCTCCTGATTACACCAGTCTTCTGCTTGTCACTGACCAGGTACAGCATTTGAGATAACAGCACTACAGAATGGGATATTCCTGTGACTCTATATGAATATGCTGATACTATTAGTACAAAACATCTAATGTAATCACACAAGTCAATAAATTATATCAGAGGTGACCATAGTCCATTCTGTGTTTCTACTGAAAACTGGAAAGAATTTTAATGAAGCACAGAACAATTGTCTCCTACAGATGGGGGAATATAAAGTGCCTAAAATTGAGATTTTCCAACAGAAATCCTTGTGTGTGCAGTTGAGTGCATGTTCAGGATCTCCCATGTGTCCAGGTTATGGACCTACTGAGCATGAACTCCAGGCTTGTTGTATGTCTGCACAGGGAGAAAAGTGTAGCTTGGGTGTGTCAGACCTACTGTGATTCTGCAGTAGAGTTGTTCTCTACACAGACGTGAAGTTTTGTGTTGGTTTAGAATATTTATTAATTTCTGGAGTCACATGAGACTGGGTGTGTTGAAATTATTTTATTAAAAGCAAGTTTGAGAAACAAAATTTCTTGAAGATATGATTAGCTGGATCGCTCTAATGATCTAATCTCATCTTCAGCTAGTGTAACAATATAATCCACTAAATTCAAATGAATCCTACTGGGCACTTTTTGCCTCAGGTTAGAGTTGAATATAAAGTTCAAAGAGTGAAGCTCAGAAAGATGGGTTTGTTTTTTTTTAAGTCTTCGAAAGCTTTTAATGAAAAGTTTCATAGCCAGTGATGGATTATTTCTCTTTATTTGCCAGGGGACAGTCTATAGTTACAAACCTGCCCATACTGGAGAAGCTGTCAAACTCTTGGACACATCCAGCAGTTGTTTTCTGGCAGCTGATTTTCTTACTCCAGGGAACAACTACTGTGTGGTAAGAAATTGTATTATTTCTAATATAGAAATAGAATAGTGGCTCTTTTCGGGTAACCAATATGTTGCTAAGGCACAAAATGAAAAGCCTTGCAGAAATCAGGACTGTTCTGATATTTGTTACAGTTGTGTAACTTCTCATTAAGGAAGTAAATGGCATTCATTCAGCTATAGCCTATAAAAGGGTCAGAACTTGCCCTAGAATGCAAGTTGGATAATTTATGTTGTATTGGTTCTGCTGCTGATTTGTGTGACTTATATTGTTCAGGAAGACAGCTGAGCAAAAGATGGATTTAATTCAGAGAACTGATGTTTTCCAACAATTGCTAATGATCTTTTCAGCCTTCTGCAGCGATTGGAACATCCTGAGAGATAGCTCTGCCCTGGGTCCAGGGACAAAGAAGTCCTTACTCATAGACCTGTCCATTCTTAGGAATTTCTTCCTTTTTATTGTCTTTTATTCCTGCTAAACATATATTTTAGCCAGCAATTAATTTCTAGGCCATGAATTCTGCAAGTAGTCAGCCTAGGAAACCTGGGGTCATAGTCAATTAAGTTGTCTGAATCTCTTTCCTCACCATTAGCATGGGAATGCTGAATTTTACCTGACTGTGTATGAGTAGTGTGAAGGCTGAGTGACCTCTAGCCTTACTTCACTGTGGAATTACAAAATTACCTGGATATAAGAAGAAATCAAGTATGGTTTTGACATCCATCATTTTTCATGTGAGAATACAAGACCTCTCCTCAAGGCGTTCCTGTGAAAAGAAAATTATGAGCAGGTTCTTCTCTTGCTGTCAGAATGGTGGCAGTGCTAATATTGATCAGTCTTACATATTTTGCCCCAAATTGTCTCATTCTGCTTAAGGATCATTCTTGTAGCTGCAGGAATGCACAAAAATTATTGAAAGTATTCCTTCAGCAGGTGTACCTTGCAGCAATTGGATTTAATGAAAAGCTAAATAATCCCAAGTGAAACTAGTAACCCTTAATCTGCTATGCTCGGAGATTAGTTGAATTTCTATTCTATAGGAGATCACTAGTCACTTCCAGACTATTCAGTTTTTTCATCCTCTTTTGACTCTGTTTTTCTCTGTTCAACAGTCTGTAACAATTTCAGGGGAAGTACAAGTTTGGGCCTTGGAAGATGGAACTTTCCTCAGCAAGCTAAACCTTGGTATTGAGGTACATATAACCAGGAGCTTATATCGTGACTAGTACTTAAAATTTTTATATTTTTCAATTGATAGCATAATATTCCACAGATTTGGATCAATCAGTGCTGAGGAAAGCTCAGTAATGTCTTTGAGCAACCCATGGATGAGATTTAAAGAAGATTGTCTTTCTGAATATTTCCTTGAGCTAATCCTGTATTGTGTTTATCTTGACTACAAAGCAGAGGAAACATTTCACCCAAATGCCCTAGTGATGTGTTTTTAAGCACATATTTGTAAATAAAATCTAAATTCTTATGATACTCCTTTTTTTTTCTTTTTAATGAATAACAGAAAAGTTTCAAAAGTATAAAAGCTAAATGCCTTGACTCATACGAAAAACAGGTTTTAAGAATTGAGTTGATAAAAGTATTTCAAACTATTAATGCTTTGACCTGATTTAAGATGTGAAATCTGACATAGTAAGGAAAAAAATCCCTTTCTATAACAGCTGTACACACAGCAGTGCACTCACTGTTTTATTAAGATGAAACTTCTTTCACTTAAAATCTGGAGAGTGGATGTAATGGTTGTTTTTTTCTGGAAAGAACAAAATTTTCTTTTGATGTGTAGTTACAAAGTATAGATAAAATTTCCATAAAATACTTCCTTTTTTAAAAACATGTTATTTAAATAGACCACTTGGGTTTCTTCTTCAAATTGTAGGGACTTTTCAATAGCAAAGGAAATTGCATACTAACAAATAGAATAATATATAAAAATATGTTGAACTGTTAAATATCTTCTACTTCTCAACTAGGCAACTTCTATGGCTTGCTGTCCCTCCTCCAATAGTGTTGCTGTAGGGTCCCAAATGGGTGAAATCTGCATCGTTGATGTTACCAAAGCTGAAGCTCCTCGTGTTGTTCACAGAATTTTTCTTTCCAAACTTCCAGTGTTGTCTTTGCAGTAAGTATGTAGTAGGGTAGGAATATTGACAGTTTATTACTTGAATAATATTAGTTGAACAAAAAAATTTGAAATTTTTATTCTACAAATAACAAAATATTTTAACAGCTTCTGTGTTCTTCCAACATATTCTGAACTTCTTGCAAGAGATAGTAGCAGGATTAATATGAGAGAAATGTAATAAATCTGTATTTTAAGAAGGTTTAACTGAACACAGAATATACTGAGGTGTAAGATCCTTTCTGAAAGATCACCATAAGCAGTAACTATGCACAATTCCATGTATCTAAGGGTTATGTCTAAAGGGTTATGTTTCACTGAACATAAATTTAAGATTTTGTGAAGTTAAGTTTAAGCTTTTTGGTCATCTCTTTTTATATGGTAGATTTTTGTTACCATTGTTAATTATTAATTTGCTTAAAGTTCTGGAGATTACCAGTCCTCTTGTAATTAGCTCTAGTGATCTAAAAAGCTTTTCTTGTTTGGTTGGGGTTTTTTGTTTGTTGGGTTTTTTCCTCCCAATTATTGAAAAATCTGAGAGTATTTTACTCTACTGTGCAAAAGATATAATGGATGTTGAACAGGTAAACTTTACTATAAATCTGCTGTTATTTGAGACTCAGATGTATCTCTTTTCACCTAAGAGCTACCTAAGATAGAACTTTAAAAATAGATACAGAAAGCAACTTGTTCAAAGTCAAATCAATGCAAAGATGTTTATTCAAAAATAATATCAAGATCTGCATAATTATATTTAATATAATCAATTCTTAAAAATCATATGTAAAAGAAAGATTTAACAAAGTTGTTAATGCCAACTGCTGTGGAATATGATCAGCTTTAGACTGACCACCCACTCAATTAGAAATTGCACTCATAGCACTGGGCTTCATATCAGGCCCTAACCCTGTAACCCAGAAGCTAAAATTTATGTTTATGCTCCCAATGAAGTCAGCAAGTTATGGAAGTGAAATTATTTCACTGTTTTTATTGGCTGCATTGAATTGATTTCTCTTTGGATTTGGATTTTACCTAGTTATGATCAGAGGGGGCAGTTCCTCATTGCAAGAGCCACAGAAGGACACATCTTTATTCTAGATGCTCATCCATCAAAATTATTCCAAGTTCTGGGATATATAGGTAAGACATGTAACAACATTAATTCTTCTCACTATTTTCTGCATTCTCAGTATACTTAAAATGGCTAAGCCATTCACCTTCATTCTACTTATTTTCTTGGAGGACTAAACATGTTCTTCCCACCTATTTTGTAAGGACCAGAGTTCTTTTGCAGGGTTTTTGTTTTGTTTTGGGGGTTTGGTCGGTTGGTTGGTTGTTTAGGTTTGGTTTTTTGCTTTTTTTTCCCCTTTGTAATTTTAGTTAGGAAATGCACCATTACCTTTCTTTCAGAGTATGTATAAGTCACAGGGAAAATAATGGATTAGGTGACAAACTGATCACAGCTCCAGCACAAAAGTAATAGTGGTGACAAAAAACTAAAGAACTTTGTGAGAATTTGGACTAAAAAACTGTAGGTTATGATCATTGTGTGTAGTCTCCTGTTAAAAGTTTCTACCACAGACATCTTTAAAATGGGGACTGCTGAAATTGTCAGCTTTGCTAGTTGATAGTGAGGAATAAAATATGATGAATTTTAGCTCAGAAAAAAAATTTGAAATTTGTGAATTTATTTTTCCAAAACCAGTAGCCTTACAGATAATATCTGTGTGTATTGATATTCACCATAATTTTAATTATAAAGGACATTATATTATTGTTTTAATTGTTTTAACAAACAGAATTATATCTCCTTAAATAATTTTTGTAATTTGCCTCATCATTATCTGGATGGTTTGTTAGAGGAGGGTTTTTCAGTGCTTTATTTGGTAGTTATGAGCAGACAGCCTCAAAATTGCTACAATTCGAGCTGGAGGTAAATTCAGATTTGATTGTTTAATGTAATAATAATGTGCTGGTGCTTTGGGGCTCCCAGCACCCTCAAGTGGAGTTGAGTGCATACAGAACTCCTGAGATGAGATGTATTCTGAACAGGGATCTGGTTTCCTGTCACAGGATAGCTTAGTAAAAACAATGTTACCATGCTTTAGTAACAATTTCCATTGCTGTTCCTTCCCTGCTTCAGTACTGGCAGATGAAGTGCTCCACCTTTCTGTAATTTCTGACCTAAAGAATGACTTAGTTGAAGTGATGATACTTCTTAATGTAGCAAAGGACCAACAAGCACGACTGGAAATTTTTCATCTGTCTTCAGCAATTGCAACAGGTAAGAATTGAAATATATACTAACTTTTTCTAGGGCAACAAGCCTAGTGTCAGATTTTCAAGTTATTTACATTTAATTTTTAAAAGGCCTTACATTTTTCAAAGTTTTCAAAAAGTGGTTTGTAGTTTTCAACAAAGTATTTTCTTTAAATATTCAGAAATTGGACTTCTTTTTGTGCCTATTTTTTGACATATAAAATGGGGCTTAAGTTTCAAAGTTGCTGAAGATCTACAGTTATTGTCTTCAGTTAAGGTGCTTTGTCACTCTTAATTTCAAGTGTCCCTTTAAAGCTCAAATTACAGAACCAAAAATAATAAAATGCCCTTTTGAAGATGTGAACTGTAGTGTTTTAACCAATATCACCCAGGCTGTGTGTTCCTCATGGCAGAGATTCCTAAAACAAGTTCTAGATGAAGGCAATGGTGGCGTGAATCTGCGTGCAAACTAACTAGCACTGTTGTCATAACACTCAAGAAGCAGAGTAAATTAGTGTATGCAAATTGTCACTTCACTGTGGTTAAGCTGTTTCTAGTACTTCTTTAGAGCAAATAGAGCTATTGCTCTGCTTCACTGCAGTATGCTACATCAGCACAACTCACTGAATTGGTGTTAAGTCTAAGTAATCAATTCCCAATCTCTTCCCTGAAAAGTTACATCATGCTTACTCCTTGCTGAGATTCATTTTCATAATTACATGATAGACAAAGCTGTCTATCTACTGTATTAGTGGTAGTGATGCCTCTTCCTCTTTCTTTTGTCAATCTTTTAGATAACTATAAGTATGTGAATGAACAAGGAATGCTTAATGCTAGTGACTTGAAAAAGGAGCAATATGATCTGGATTGCCCTTTGAGCTCAGCAGTCAGA
This sequence comes from Vireo altiloquus, assembly GCA_013396875.1. NCBI lineage: Eukaryota > Metazoa > Chordata > Aves > Passeriformes > Vireonidae > Vireo > Vireo altiloquus. The sequence continues at coordinate 865,734 of VZRF01003198.1, forward strand.
TTGAAGGATAACATTGTGTATGGCTACTGCACCTGTGCACCTTTCATCTGTAAATACCACCTCTCTGAAGAGGTAATTCTCTGCAGTTGCTTTACTTTGGGTGATAGTTAAATACCAGCAAAGGCTGTAGATGAAATTAATATAGCAGGATATTATCTTAAAGAAATCCTCTCTCCACTCAAAATACCTACTCCATACATACTCATCAACTTTAGTATCCTACCACTTGCTCAGAAACCTGACAGAAGAAATGTCCTTGTTCTATTATATTGGTTCTTAAAATCCACACTGCTTGCAAGCACTTCACAAGTGGTTTCTGTGCAGGAGCTGTGGGTCTGTGCAGTCTGCTGAGTAGCCTGGGCATGCAGCTCCTGAAGGGACTGAGCCAATGTGAGTCCAGGATTCTCAGATGCAAACCCAGCCCAGCTTCTCAATGAAGCAGTGGGGGCTTCAGGAAGCCACTGTCATTGCCTGCTGAAAAACTGCAGCTCTCTGCAGCTCATAGGTCTCCCACAATTCAAGAGTCAAGTCAGGTAAAAAGGTGAATTCGAAAGGTCAGCATTCCTCCTTGACATGTCACATCCTTTCTGAGCCAAGAAATTCCATGCTCAAACATACTGAATCCAGACACTTTTGCAGAGATGAGAAGCAAATCAGCAGCACAGCAATGGCACTAGTTCCTGAGCTTAGTAATCCAACAACAGTTTAAACTGCAATGCATGTGGTAACCCACAAGCCTCTCATTAATCTTCTCAAAATGGCATAAATATTTCATAGATATCATCTGAGCTGCTGTGCTAACCTTTTGCTTGTTTGGCAGAATAAGCTGAAAGATCCATCAGTATATTTATCAGAAAAGAGGATTCCTAGCAATCAGTTTGGATCAGGTTTGCTCTGTTTATCACCCAACAGCCAGTGGCTGGCAGCAGCAGCCAAGGATGGTGTTTTGTTTATCTACAATACTTCTACTCTGGTAGGTTGGCATCTGGGCACAGGCTTTGTTTGATTTATATGAGACAGAAGTGTGACAATTACTTTCCTTCACTGTAAACTTTTCCTCACCTGAATAGAAGGTGTTCGAGAAAAATTTATGTTGAACATGAACTGATACAGCATTATACAGCACCATTGTTTTTATAATAAATGTGTATACAATCACATAAACCACTTGCTTCCTTCTTCAGTAAATCTTAATGTAGATAATTTTGCTACTGTTCTTTATCTCCTACAAAATCAATATACTACAAACTTGTCCAATGTGTAGTCAAACCTTTTAAACTTAGAAATCCTAATATTTTATGTACTTTGTGTTGCCATTTTGGATTGACTTTTATCTAAACATAAAAAAAATTAAAATATTTTAAAAATTTAAATAAAAATAATTTAAAGACATTCCATTATAAAAATGTATTTGCTGATATTGCTTCTATGACTTCTCTAGGATATACTTGCTCAAAAGCATTGTCAGTCATATCAAGGAAGGGGAATCAGATCCATGGTATTCTCCCTGGATGGCAATTTCATCCTAGTTAATGGTGAAAATGATTGTGCCCTGGTGTGTCTGAAGTGGAAGTATGTATAAAGTGGCAGACTAATATTGCTTGTATCATTTCTTGTATCCTGATAGATTAATTTTTGCATCTACTTATGATTCTAGACTTCCTTTTTCTTAGTCTCAAAGTAAGAAGAACTGGATAGAAATAAAATCATTCCTCTCATCTTTAGTGGCAGCCTGGCTTTCCTAGCTCAGAAGTCTTGCACTGTGGGTCTGATTGCAGCACAACATACAGGAATATCTTCTGGGAAGCATCACCAATACCAATAGTGACATTTCTTACCATTCTCAAGTCAGCTCTGGAAAGGGCTCCCTGGGGATGTGAGGGATGTAATCCTTGAGATACTGTTTAAACTCAGCGGTAAGGAGATACCACAGCTTTAATGGGAATTCTGCTGTGGCTATAGAGAGCTCTTAGCAGACATTAGGAGTAAGAGACACTTGAAAGTACAGCTTTTCTGTGAGAAAATCAATGTTCAGGTAGATGCATAAAGATAACTCTGTCAGAGCAATATTTCTAATATGGTAATCCATCTTTTAGAATTTTTACTTCTCTGGAGACTTCACTTAATTATGCAGTTCTAGAACTCAATACAAAAATATTGAATAGGCATTTTTTAACAACTTAATAATTGTGTTATAAAGAGTATTTAATACTTTGTCCTTTTCCATAATATACAAAAAATACATCAGTTCCCTTTCTGTTTACTAGGGAGATAAAGGAAACTGAAGTGGAGGAAGCTGCTCTTTACTGGCAATGTCTACTTGAAATACTGAACAAGTCTACTTCAGATGAAAATTCTTTTTTAAAATCTATGCCAGAATTGAAGTTTGACCCAGAATCTGCATCAAAATCACTTCCAGTAAAGAAATTTATGGTGTTTTCTTTATTTTATGGGGAAAAAAAGTTTGATCATTATCCTAAAATTGTACATTGATAAAAATCTTCCTTAATACACCAATCCTTTTGTTAGAGTGGAAGAATAACCCTGAGGATAGGCTGATTGTGCTTAAATAGTAATTTGTGAAAGAGTACTATCAAAGAAATTGAGTATTTATGGGAAGATGACATTCACATCTTCAGTTCCACTTGGTTTCCCTCAGCCACAGAGAACTCTGTGAAAGTCAGTTTCTCCTCATGTGAAGTTATGTGTCATTCCCAGTGAGATGTTACTGCTATACATTGGGTGTTACTAATTCTATATTTTTCCCTTGGAATCAATCAAACTTGTGATTACAGAGATTATCCCAGTCAATCATTTGAATCAGAAGGCTTTGCACAATAGCAAGGGGTTGCAGGATCAAATTTAGGGACTGGTTAGGCAACAAAAATATAACACTCTCTAATTTGGTGGTGGTGGTGTTTCTAATGGGAGTCCACTTTTTCTTTCATTTCCATCTTTCTTTCACACTCTCTCTAAGTACCTGAGGTAGATGTTTATATCCTTAATTTCAGGAGGCACCACTGAAATCTTCCAATGTAGAGGAGACAGAAGAAGATGGAAACGTCACAAATACCAATGACGTAACATGGATGGGCCAGAAAATGCAGAAGGTACTTTCACAGAACAAGTACTAATCAAAGCCTGAGTTTTCAAGGGTCATTAGTTACTTGGGGTGCCAAGGTATTTGCTGTAAAGGGATCTAGTTTCAAAAGCTTTTCTCACATTTGGACCTCTCTTTAACCATTGTGATCTAGACTTTTAGAAATTCTGGGCCAAGGTTATAAACACATCAGAGAAGGTGCCAAGCACAACAGGAGCTCTGAAGACCAGAAGAGCACTTCTACACAAGGAGTAAGGGAAAAAAAGCAAAGAAGAAAAAAAGCCTGACAAATTCACTTCTTTTAGAAACTCATAAAGACTTTTTTATTCTAAATGTCAAAAAGTTGCACAGACGATTATTACCAGAAACCAAGCAGGTTACTCATTGAAAAATGAAAACTATGAAAATTTTCAACAATGAAAAATCTAAGGATTAAAAAATTCTGACAGTAGGCTTTATGCAGTTCAATGTGTTTGCAAGCATTGCACTTGTAATTATGTCTGTCTTTAGTATTTTCTTTTTTTCAAGCACTATTGCTGTACAATCAGTTTACAATGTGACCTGACTGTAAAATCTGTTTTCTCTTGTGAAATTCTAAGGATTATCCTATTGAATTAGGGTTGTGTCTGTTTCAGTTATCAACCCCTCTGGTATTTTATTTTCTGTACAGATAATGTTCCTTTAGATATTTTCAGTAATTTTTTTCTCTTCCCTTTTTTTTGTCTTTCAACAATACATTTGTTGTGTGTGAGGTTATGAGAGAAGACACTCGGAGATTTGCTAACCAGAAGGAAGAGGTGCAAATGGGAATTAAAAAGCTGCGTGAAACTGTGAGTTTCTTACAAGGATAATGGCTCAGCTTCCCAGTTTTGTTTACAAGAACACTTCCTTTATGGCTGTGAGCTCTAGTGCTCAGTTACATTTTTGTCATAAACTCTGAGCAGACAGGTATTAAAGAGATGTGTTTCTTCAGGGACCAATGCTGAAACTGCCAGGAGCTACTGTCTGCTTCTCAGTTTCCTTTGCTCCAAATGAATATTTTGTGCCACCCTTGTACCTTGAGCTATCTGTGCCCTCAGCAAGCTAATTTCTGCCTGTCTAACAACCTTTCATTATAGAAAAGACTGTCCTCTCCTTTTTCTTCTGTTTCTTCCCATAAGGCAGTTAAAAGTAATTAAAATCATTTTCTCTGATATCAAGTTCTATAGTGTTAAAAATAGCATTTCCCCTATTCACATTCAAATTACATTTTATTCCTTATATTTTTTTAAAAAAAAAACAGATTCAGAAAATGATGCATGAAAATGAGCAGGTGCCAGACATTGAGAAACTCGAGCACTGGGAGTTCAACCTGGATTTAGAAGAACAGAAGCGAGTGCAAGAAAAGGCTGAACAAGAGGTGGCCAGGGTATGGCAAAATGGGGGAACATTTTAAAACTGTCAGTGGAAAGGAGAAAAATGAGTGAATAACAGAGGATTATCTCAAAGTTGCTGCTCACTGCTGGGAAGCAGAAAAACAGAAAAGTATTTAAAGTCACTGTTTGAAGCAGGTGAAACTGCTGATGCAGACAATGCAAATTGGAATATGATTTCTGCCAGAAACAGTAAATCTCACACTGTGGCCTTAGGCATGTTGCTTAAGTCCTAGAATGCTTTTCTTCACATAGAAGATGATGGCTTCAGTAGTATGCAATATAGTTTTTGGAAAAGATAGCAGTGATTGTCTAAGATGATGAAATATTGATCATTCATTTCATCTGTTAGTTTTCTTTCAATAACTCAATGCAAATTGTCCATATCTTGCTACTTTGCATCACATCTTGTTATTTTCTCCTCTATATCTTGAAAGGCGAGGAAGGACATTGAGATGGAGAATTTGTGCTACTGCTATTTGCAGGATTTAATCAAATATGAGTGCTGGGATGTTATGTGTGTAAAAGGACGTGCAGTTAAGGTAACCTCTGCTTTCTAAGACATTTTCTGCAGTAGTTTATTTATTCCTTAAGGTACTGAGACAAAATAACACATTTCTGATTTGCTTATGGTCTGGGAAAAGCTTTACTTCTTCCCAGGGCTCAGGGAAATCTTTTACTCTGTTCATTTTGTCTCAGCCTGGCTGATTTTACCTTCTAAGGTGGAAAAGGTGCCAATAAGCAAATAGGCAACACTTTAATTCCTTGATCTCAGACAGTATATTTACACAGTATTGCTAAAAGGAAAAGTAAACACTGTTTTTCTTTGTGCAGTCTGTATGACTTCTGCTACACAGGCAAAAAACATGAAGGCAAAACTTAACCCTGATTTTGCCTATTTTAAACAGAGGGAGATGAGTCAAGCTGATGACACTGAATTATCCCAAGGGTAGCAAAAGAACAAGTCATTTTACAAAAAAAAAAATTTAGTTCTGGCTTAATTCTGTGGATAAAAATGGATAAAGAGACCACATCCATAGATTATTTTTTAAAGCTGTATTTAATATATCATCTGTACTAACTGATCCGCAATTTTATTCCTCATTCTAAGAAGCCTTTGTAACTGTTTAGCATTCAGGTATTGAAAAAATAAACTGATAGAAGCATTCTGAAGAACTTCTTATTTTGGGTTTTTGTATTTTAAATTTGGGCAGTGCTTCCATAAGGATTGTCAAGTGAGTAATTATCCACTGAAGGAACGCAGTAAAGAAGAGCTGGAAACTTTGGAGAAAGTTCTCCAGTTAAAGAAGACTGAGACAGCTGCTCTTAAGGTACACATCATGATGTTTTGAGCTGGCATCTTATCACTTCTTTATCTATTTACATTCCTAAGGCCCATTTTCTTGCTGTAGAAGTTGGCCAAAAAAATTTCTAAATAGAAACAAAGATGAAATGTTGCTAAAAAAAATGTATTCATCTTAAAAAACCATAGAATAGCTGAGATTAGAAGCACCCTTTGGAAGTTATCTAGACCAATATTCCTGGAGCATTTACTCAGTGCTGTATCCAGTGAGGCTTGGAATATCTCCATGGTGAAAGAATCCATAACCTCTCAGGGCTACCTTTTCTCATGTTTGACAACCCTCACAAGAAAAAGAGCCCTCCATGCCTTCTCCTTCCTGAGGGTAAACAATTCCAGTTCTCTCAGTCTGTCCTCACATGTAAAATGTTTAAAATCTTTACTCATATTAGAGGGCCATCACTGGACTTGCTTCAGTATTCCCAGTGGGGAACCTACAAATGGAACCCATATTCCAGATATGAACATTTCACCTTGAATTATTTTGATCCCTGAGCTTAATTGAAGAATATAACCTCTGGAATTTTTTTTCATCGTGTGCCACTGAATCGTGTACAAATCTAACACAGTTGCCATGTTTGTGACATGCAGGCTCAGAAGAAAAATCTGGAGTTTGACTCTGAGACTGCTTTATTTGAGGATGAAGGCGAGAAGGCAGCAGAAGTGGCTGATGGTGATGCATCTCAGTGCCTTAATGGAAGCCTGAGCTCTCAGTATGGTGGGGACACATCTACCCTATACCACCAATGTGACTTGCACACCAAGGAGCAGAAATTCAATCAGACAATATTATTGAAGGTGATATCTTCTGAAATTTGCCTTACTGCAGTGACACTCTCATATCTGTTGGTTTTCACAGCAGTTACAGCCTCTGTTAGATTTTGGACATACTGTCACTAAACAATGGAGAGTTGCACCAGTCTCTGAGTAACTGAGACAAAAGCTCATAAATGCACATAGTGCTGTGGATTTGCCAGCTTGGGTTTGGAAGAACAACATTATATGAAACTGGTTATCTAATTTCAGGGTATCTGTATCCTTTTCATGGTGCATTTTAGTAAATTGACACAGTAAGAGAGACATATGCTACCCTCTTAAAGCTATACTTTCCTTTGTTGACATCCATTATTTATGCTAAAAGAAGAATTTATCCACTCAGAATACATGCTTTTTTAATGATTATAAGGTCTGATGTGTTCTTAAAAAGTCGGTTTCCAATGTTTGTTTGTTTAATGGACACATAAATGAAAGCATATTGAAACTGCAGGTTGCATCAGGAAAGTGTTTCCTTTGCTCTGCCTTCCTGCATCTGTGATTTACAGTCTCTAGATTTACAAGTCACATGGTTGTCTTTTTTTTTTTTGAAGTTCCACCTTCTTTCAGCTGAAGAAGACCAAAAAAACCAAAAAGAGGACAGCCTGATTTTTTATCAAACTTTGGCAGCAGCGTGTTTCTTTCAGACTCTTTCTTAAATGCCAAATGTGTAGAAGAAAATGAATAAAAATTTCTAGGGGGAAAAAAAAACGGCAAAAAGAGATCATCTGCCCAACTCCATTTAACAAAGCTTAAACTCTGCCCTTATGATTTTCACAGAAAGGGTTTACCAGTTTATCTCCCTGCCACACACACCAATACACACATTTATCATTCTGATGGCTTGAGGAGTAGTATATAAACATGGATGGATGTGACCTGAACAGTATTGCTGCTTCCTTTTTTGGTATCCTAGGACGTCATTTACAAAGTGAAAGCTGCTTTTAATGAGGAATTTGATGTAATTGTACAACAAAAGCAGCAGGAGATAGCACGAGTGAAAGAAACAAACGTGAAGATCCGAGAAATCTTGGAACAGCTTGAACTTGAAGTGGAAGTGTGGGAGCCAGTCCTTACAGATGATGAGGTGCCAGAGCGAGCACTCACCGTTCAGGATTCAGAGGTGTCTGAAAAATGCATCTTTCTATTTCACTTATTCAAATCCAGTTCTCTAATTCTTCACATTTCCAGACACTGCGCCAGTACTACTGAAAAACCTTAAAACAGATATGTCTGTATACTTAAAATCATCTTTTTGGCTCATTTATTTCCCTTTCCTTTTTAGGGAGAAAAGACTTAATAAGTCAATCTGAAATGAATAAAATGTATACAAAATTAATTTATTGCTGTTAAAAGTTTTCAAAATGCCCATAAATTAGGCAGGAGTTCTTTGTTCCTGACATTCAAACTGGGCTGTCAGGAACTGCTTCCATACTTAAGGGTTTCTCTGTTTTCTCTGAGTGCCATTTTGAAACAAACTCATTTTCAACTAAAAATCTAAGTATTAGAGCATACTTAGTAATGTACTTATAAATTCAGTTCTTATGCTATATATTTCACTGATGTTATCTGCTTGTGTAGTCAATCTTTTCCCATTTTTCTTTGCTCTCTCACCAGTCCATGTTACCTCGCAGTAAGAACAGGCATGTACAAAACACAGCTAGTATCAACAAAAGTGATGGTGGTTTATATTTTAGGATATTTAAATGTAGTTTTAGTAGCTGTACAAAAGGAGAATTTTCATCTTGAGGAATATTGCCATGGAGCAGAGATACAGAAAACTTTAAGAATTTCTATTACACCATTGTCATGGTTTTACCCAGTCAGCAACTATGCACCTCACAGCTGCTCTCTCACTGCCCCATCTCACCAGGGCGAGGGAGAGAATTGGAAAGGTAAAAGTGAGAAAACTCATATGTCAAGATTAGAACAGTTTCATAATTAAAATAAAGTATCATAATAATAACAACAGTGATAATCATAATGTAATTAATGGAATTAAAACATAATCATAAATGTAATTAAGAGGAAAATAATAAAAAGAGAAAGAAATAAAACCCAGGAAAAACAACTGATGCAAATGAAAAACAATTGCTCACCGCCAACATAGCAATCCTAAGGCTGGGGATTGCACTGTACCAGTTACTAGGAGGAAATTTAACTCCATCCCAGCCAAAACCAGGGCCACCATTTTTCCAAAGGTTCTTATTCCACATGTGATCACATCTGGAGAAAAGAACCCTGATATGAACCTCATTTTCTTCCTTCAGATTAAAGCTGAGAAATATTTGACTCAAGAGGAGAAAGAGCAGTTGGAATTGCTGGCTAAGCTTGAAATGGAAAGACGTCTTGCTGCTACGGTAATTAAAGTAGTGTCCTTTTTACAGGCCTTTGTCTCTGGTTAGGCTTATTTAATTAATGCAGCACTGAAACATTCCAGTCATGTAGTATGGGAGAATAAATTTAACAGGTAGGTAATGATATGTGCCTTTTCCTTCTTATTACTGTTTACAATCAGAACTATATAGGTCAGCTGGGGGGAGTAAAGATAGTGTTAGACTCACGGGTTTTAAACATGTGCTTATTTAAAATACCATATCAGGTGGCTGGGAACTAGATACTTGTCCAAATTCATGCTACTGCTCAATCAGTTGTGCTTGATATGTGTTTGTTGATTGAGCAGCCTCTGTTTTCCAGGGATCAGACTAGGAGACTGTAGTGCTTTCCTTGGGACTTAAAATGTATCTGTAAAAAAACTGAGAGTGGTTCTGGCCCCAAAACAGATGCACAGTAAGACAGTGACACTACAACTTCCTTCATCATAGCTTGCCAGTTGGTCAGGAGTACCCTATGCCTATGTGTTCTTTCCAAAACTACCAAAATGGCAGTTTTAGTAAGTTATTTGGCATATGAACATCTGTTTACCAGGAAAAACTCTGAAAAATTTGGCATGTTTCACACACATCCCCAAAGAGCATCAATCTGCTAGTGACACACTAAATAATCTAGGGGTGAACACTTTTATTGTCCCCAGACCTTGCAATTGCTACACTTCTTTTGTACCTTCAAGTATTTTTTGTGGCTGTTCCCAGGACGATGAAAGACTGCGAGGTCTCGATGACATGATGGGTGGAGTGCTAGAATTCCGGAGGGAAGACATTTTGAAAATGGTGAGATGTGTTTCAGCTGTGTCCTTTAGGAAACTTGTGAACTCTTATGGCAATGTGAAATTCAACCAGCAAATATCTCCAACCTCAGTGACAGAAGAAAGCTGGAGAACTGTAGAATTGCATAATGACCAGATAGGCTCCATAAGAGAGGATATATGAAAAAAGGCCACAAGATTCTACTGCCTGTGTATGATTTACCCATCAACACCTGTTCCTATCACAGTGGAATACTGTAGGAACATCATCTATATAATGTATTATTAATTATTATTAATAATATATTACCATCGTAACAACTATATTCCTGGGGGAAGGGTCTGTTATCCATGGCTGTGATCTTACAGAAAAACACTGTGTTTCATTTAACTCAGCAAATAGATAGTACAGCAGTAGAGGAAGGAAAGGATCTGAAGGAGTGCCACAGAAAAAGGGTAGGGCAGACCCAAGCACTCCTCTGAAATTGATCTGTTTTGAAAAATAAGGACTCAGAAGTTTACATTAGCATGGAGTTAGATTTGGATTTCTGAAACAGAAAATGTGATGTATCTTGTACTGACAGTAGCATTTGAGTACCAAATACTTGTATTTTACAAGATCCAGTAGTGAATTCCTGTAAGCCAGTGGGTCTAGTACAATATATATTCACTAAAATTACTGGTGCAAGTAACAGACCAGAGCAACAAAATATGTATGTTACTTTGACTTGTTTACTTAGAAATACCTTTCATTAAATTTAGTGCATGCTGTAGTTTGTTAGTATGCTGATGTAGATTTAATACTTCTTTTTAAGCATATTTTTCTTCAATACTTCCAGGATATTCCTCCACCTTCTTTTATATCCAGACCTGAGGATCTTTGGAGTGAAGAAGAAAAGAAAATATTTGAAGACTATGAGAAAAAAGTCAAGGAACTGAATGAAGACAAAGAAGACTATAGACAGGTAAATTAAAATGAAGAAAAGATGGATTTGTTCACAATGCTCATGCCCAAGGATTCCCATCTTTCTCAGAACCAACTTGTAAAAATGAATACTAATAAATAGGCTAAACTAAGAATAAATGACCATCAAACATCATGTGGCATATTAAATAAATCCTACTTTAGATAGTAGAATTAGGCAGTCTCCACTTACAAAAATTATTATGGGCAAAAACTTGTGATATCCTAAGGTAACTTTCCTTCACAAAATGTGTTTTTCAGGTTCCACTCCCAGAGTTGCTGATGCCATACACAAATAATACAATTATATTTATTCTTCACAGTGGTATTGGAACAACATAACTTTGTAGCCTGGCATAACTCTCTTTCCAAACAAGTAATTTCTGTGGCCTTTTGGCTGAATTATGCAGTTCCATATTGTGCATTCTCCATCATCTCATATATATAGATCTATATCAAGAGAGACATCAGAAATTATTTGTTCCTCCAGATGTAATATTGCAGCTCTTGTCCTTCTCTTCCCCAGTTTCTGAGAAATGAATGGAAGAAACTTGAAGATTCCATCAAGGAAACAACACAAAAATTTGATGAGATTGTCTGCAAACTCTCTGAAAAGAAAGTGAAAACAGAGATGGTCATCTACCAGGTGCTGCAAAAAGCATTAAATTTTCATCTCTGCCTCTGTGCAGCAGAAATGTTAACATTTTTTTTATTACAATCATTTCACAGGAAGAACTCAAAATAGTCAATCTCATTTACGCTTTACTGTTGGATGAAGAATTGGACACCAGAGAAGCTGGACTTCATAAATTCCTTACAAAAAAGAAGAAAGAAAAAGTAAGTTATCGGTTGGAATGCTGTTAGGAGTAATGTAATGTTTACAGTACAGTTTCATGTGAAGTCTTCTCTTTCCAAACCAAAATCTTGCCATAAAGGACTTCCTGACAATTTACAGGATTGTTGGTTTTTTTTTTTTTCCAACTTGTACAGGTGACATACATTATAAATACATCTTGTTTTCTTAGTAGGTACTCAGCTCGGTTCATCTGGAGTTCTTTGGTAAAACTTCATATATTCAGAAGGACATGCTGCTATTTGTTTGCTACATTTAATATTCTTTAGTACCTGGTATTAAGCTGAAAGTACCTATCATGATGGATTTATGTCAGGAAGATGCACAAAGAATGTGTAATGCCATCACATTTTTCAGTGAAGTGTCCAGTGCAGGCCAGGGCCATGCTGATGTGTTGCCAGTTCAAAGCATAAGACAGAGTGAGAGTAGCTGACCATGGAAGCAGAACATGCCACAGAATACAAAGTGTTTATAGTTTTATCAGCCAGTTTAATCTCCTGAAAAGTTTATCCATTCCTGTCTAATCCCATAGAAGTCAACAAAAGCCTTCAGAGCACAGCAGTAGATCAATGCAAGTCTCTTACTGTGGTAGTCTGCAGGTTGGTTCTGCCTCTTGGGACAATATTATCCTGTTTGCCCACTTTGTCTTTGTGGAGCTGTTCATGAGTCCACAGATAATATTCTGCTGCCTCCACATGTCAGATCTCCTGCTCAGCCTGTGCAGAGCACTGGTTTTGGAGCTGCCAGTAGCACTTTGTGAACTGCAGGGAGGGATTCCAAACAGGCACTCGTCCCCTATGCTGAATTGGCTGGACTCGTTTTAAAGCCATCTGAGGCCAAGTGTATACCAGCTTACATTTTTCAAAATACTTTTTTTTTTTTTTTTTCTAAATGGTTCCATTGCTACAACTTCTGGTCCCTGGAAACCGTCAAATGGAGCAGAACTGTCTCCCCAGCAAAGTATTAGCATCTAACAGCCTCTGTAAAACATGCCTTTAGTATCCTGACACATAGCAGAACTCTGCCATGACAATGGGGAAATTGCATTCTAAAGTTAAGAACTCTCCACTGAACAACCTTTGAAATTTTTTGACTGGTCTTACCTCAGATGACATGAAAGTCAAAGGAAATCTCTGTGGGAAGAAAGTATCAACATGTGTTCATTCAATGTTTCAAAACTCTTGTAAGCGTTTCTTACACAAATTTGTTACATTCTTAAGCAGTAGACTAGTTTAATTTCACAGCTCTTCATCTTCTAGCAGTATCTCCAAGTGATCCCTGAAGAAGGCACTATATGGTTACTAAAGTAGCTCACAAGGTTTTCTCTAGAAATAAGGAAGTGTCCACTTCATGAATGTATGTGAATAGCCATTCAGTGCTTCTGCTGGCTGTTTCATTCCCGAAATCTTTTGGTTTTACTATAGGTCAAGAGTGCAAGAAAAATCCTGACTGCAAAAAACGTCACTGAGGCTTACACAGGCCCCTATAAAGATGCAGTACATGAAGAGAAGGTGAGACTCTTGAAAACACAAGGAGGTTCAGAAATTAAAAGTTAATGTTGTGTCTTGATAATGAGAAGAATGTACTTCTCTGTAAGATAGAGTTCTGGTCAACTCACTGATCAATGAAATTAGGCAGTAAAGGACAGTGTGTGTCCTTTAAATTGAAGAATTTATGAAATAGTGCAGATTCCCATGTTGTTTGGGAGTGCTTGGAAAAGCACTGTATCCTGTATTTCTAAGATGTAGCATGATGATGCTTTTTTAAAAAATAATATTGTGGTAAAAAGAAAGCTTTCTTTCCCACCCCCAGAGCCTGGAACATGGTTTTATAAAGGAGTTTGCTGATATACCTGGGGATCTCCTTGATGAACTTTTACAACTTTACAAGCATCGACCAGAGTAAGATCCCCTCCAATTCCATTGTTTAAATACTAATATTTCTCATGAGTCAAGAATGAGAATACTATTTATTCTAATAGTCTAAATTGTATTGCCTGCTTTTTACTAGATAGTTAACAATAGCTAATTTCCCATCACACTAATAATTGCTATTTTGAATGTACATTTCCTTATTCACTCCATAAAACCTATTTTAAACACAATCTAAATACTCATCAGGTTCCAAGACAATATTCTTATTTTATGTAGTCTTATCTATTTGCTTTTTGCAAGAGATTGAGAGCATGTACATTCTTAGTTGTTTGTGACCTTCTTCTATGCAAGAGAAAATACAAAGTACATCCTGTCTGTGTGTGTGCACTAGGACCCCATGGACAGAAACCTTCCTTGACACAGCAAACCCCTATGTGAAGGGATCACCTGAGGATTACCAAGATGCACTTTCCCTTTTAATGAAAGCCATGGATGAGCTGGATAGTCCTGAGCACATGCCTAGTGGCTTAGACCAGTCTGTGTGGGAACATTTTTGTCTAGCTAGACGAAATCAAATCAAGAGTGAGGAGCTGGTATGTAAAATTCTTTATTTTGCCCATACATTTCTTGATGTTTTTGAGTCTTAAACTTTAGTGGAGTGCTTACATAGGGTCAAGCTAGTGGTGAAATAACAATGCAGGATACATTAACTCCATTTGACTTCAAAAGTTTCTTCTGGCCACATTCAACTCAGAATAACAGGGGAACCTGTTCTCTTGTTCTAGTTGAGTTGTTCTTCAGAGGAAAAATTAGCATATTAGTATGGATGGATTTGATCAGAATGACTGTTGATATGGTTTCATTAAAAATAAAAAAAATATAATTTTCCTTTTCTCTATCCATGCCAAAAAAATCTATAAGGTATTTGATTCCCATTATCTGTTGAACTCATCCTCTCCCATTAGCATTCTACATTTGCATGGATGCATTCCAATATTTTTCTAGAATATAAAGAGCAATTCTTAACAAAACGTGTTTCTGGAGATGTATTTGTTCATTATGAAAGCATGAGTGCATAAATCTGAGTTATCCAGAGACACATATACATGAAATTTGACCAAAAGAGAAGTAAATATGATTTCCCTTCAAGTGAATAAACTATGCATATATGAACAAATAATTTCCTGAGCAGAGTATAAGGACTGTAACCTTTATGTCTCATATGCTGTACTGAAATTCTCAAAATACTGGGCTGCATATTTGTATATACAGATATCTTTTTAAGAACTTGTCTTCTCTGCCCTTGAAGAAGCTTGCCCTGACATACTGACAAAGTTGAAAAGGTTGGGAATGTCACAATGTTGCTTGCCTAGGTGAAATGGAAGGGCCTAGCGCTGGCAGAGATGCAGGCCTTTCTCCGGAGAAGAATGGATGAAAATGAGAAGATGAAGTCAGAATTAGAGAACATTTTCCATGAACTCACTTGGTAATTTTGTGTCTTTTCCTATGTTCAGGTGACCTTTAATACTTCACTAACACAGAACCAAAAGTTACAAACAAAATTACCCATCTCTGTTCTCCAATCCTCTTTTATCTAAGTTTCACTGTTGCTTGGACCTGTAATATTTCATTTTTTCATGTACATAACATAATTTTCACATTCGTTATCATTCAAGACCAAATCCCGAAGTAAAATATACAGGAAAATGGGTGCTCTCTGCAAGCCTCTTCTGCTTTCTTTTTCAATTGATATTAAGATCTCTTTTCAGTAATAACATTTCCACTCAGAACATCTGCTAGAGTATGTTAAACTGAATCCAGTGGTTGAAAACTTTACGTATACATATGCCCTAAGTTGCAGATTTTGTAGTCACTTTAGCAGCAAACAGAAGACAGGCTGTCAAAGGGTAAGCCCTACATGGACATACCACCATTATGTAATAAATATAACCATTGAGAATCATGGGAGGATTTATATAATCCTGTTGAAATCACTGTTTTTGCTGGTTTTGTTTTCTGCCATCTTAGGCTGAAGGAGGAGAAGATGAAGCTTCAGCAGAATTTGACTGTCCAGTTTTTGCTAAAACAAGGACAGGTGGAATTGGAAAGTACTGAGGTCCCAGAGTACAGTGATGCTGTTCTCATTAATAGGAGTGTTGTTGAAGAACTGAATTGCAATCTCGCGGTAATTCGCATTATCTGAAGAAAATTTAAGCTTTTTAAACAAATGTATTGTCCTTCAGGGGCTGTGCTTTTTCTCCAGTTTGACGTCTAGTTTCAATTCATTACACCACACCAGCAGGCTCAGTTGTAATCTAGAAGCTATTAAGAATTCTCTAATGTCTCTTCTCATGATGTAAAGATTGCAGTGCAGACTGCTTTCTTGATGTTTGATCAATACAATTCAGATCAATGAAATGGCAACAGTCTTTAGACATGCCATCACTTACACATACATTGTAAATAGAAAATGCTAATATCCTGGGCAGCAGTCCAAAAAATTCCCTTGAAGCAAACTTACAGTCATGTTAAGAAGCGTTTGAATAATAGTTCACATTAAATTAAAAAATTAATTCAGTTTTTTATGTAAGGTGAAATTGGTGATGATACTCAAAACAGTTTTTCATACCCTTGTGAAATGTTCGTTTTTTAGGCATTCTAGCAGTACAAAAATTGCCTTTTACTGCTACTGCACAAAGCCTTCAGTAACATCTGCAAAATACCTTAAACAGAGCAAGCTTGTATTTTGTAGACCTAAAATGCCTTTCCATTCTTATATAAGATAGATAGATGGAGGGAGAGGTTAGCTGTCATTTTCTTCATCTAGTTCTATAATCCAAGGCTGTGACACAGAGCATAAAAGAGAACAAACTTCCTTAAAAGATAACCATCTGGAGCAAATTCTGGAAAGAGACTGCAGTATAGCATGTTTAACTGACTAAAATTACAACTTTGGAAGCTTGCCCCTCTTGTTGCAAATAATTATGCCATCATCTGCAAAGTGTTAATTGAGATTTATTTATTTTTTTAGGCTCAAGGAGAAAAAAAAATTACTGCCATGGTAGAATTTAAAGACTTCTCTAAAGGGATAATACAGCTTGAATGGGAGCACAAGAAAATGAAAATGCAGATACAAGATCTCACGGAGAAGGCTCGGGATATTGTAATACTACCTATTTCAAAAGATTGCCAACTAGTGAGTTGCTTTCTCTAATTTATATTTTGACTGCAGAAAATTATGCTGCCTATACCTGTAAGAAAAATCGTTTATATTTATACCTCATAAGTCTCTTATTACCAGAGAACTGTGATGCCTAATAGGTCAACAATTCAGCTTTCAAAGGGGAGTTTTACTCATGAGATTGAGCCGTGATGAAATTCTTTGGGATATTCAAGTGTAAATTAAGGCAAAATTAGCACTAAATATTAGTGTTTCAAAACTGGTGTTGAATAAGGAATCAGGATTTTGCAGGAACAGATCTTTTAAATCGAGCAGCATCCTTTTTAAGTGGAAGGTCTGAGGTGCCCCCATCTGATATTGCACAGAAATATTGTAACTTTGCTCTACACTGAGCGTTCCTAGCGGAGCCTCAGTGAGTTCCACCCTCTCACTGCCCTTTGCTGGCCCAGCAGCAGAACAGGGAATTGTTAGCCATACCTGGCAGGCAAGAGGGGGCAGCCGGCCAGCATGTCAGAACCTACACAGCTTTGAACAAGCTCAGCTGGCAGGCCAGGAAACAGAGGTAAAGGTTGTGGGACACAGCCAAGGATACCACTGGGAGAAGAAAGGAGGAAGAAGAAAGGTTGTAGGGAAAGCCTGAGGGTATTGCACTATGAGATGTAGAAGACTGCAGGGAAATCTTACAGTGTTGTGGTGATGAGGTGGGTGGCATAAAGGTTTGGAGTAAGGGATGTTGAAGGACGGGTAGGCTGGAGATAACAGCAGTGGGGACAGCTATAAAGTGTTGGACAGCAGGTAAGGGTATTGCAATTCAATCAAAAGAATAAAAAACAATTCAAACCATACATTTTGCTTAATCTTCATTTGTTTTGCTGCTCTCTAAATGCTTGTGTTGAATCACACTCACAGGACTTTCACAACTCCAGTCAACAGAACAGCTTTCCAAAGAGTTGATGTGACAATGCACTGAAAAATTCTTGTGGCAAATTTATCACCAGTGTTGCCATTAGCTCAGACTTCACTAAAGTGATGAGCAGGACTCTCACCCTTCAGAGAGAGTTAAACTGCCCATAGAAAAGGCATTTACCAGTTTGATCAGAATTTGAGTGCCCTGAAGGGCTTGACTTACATCACTTTTTGAGCAGAAATATGGGGTTAGTGGGAAAGACAAGGCAACAAATTCCGCAACAATAGGAACGGAAAGAAAGATGGCTTAGATAAATGTGTGTGGGCAAGACCTGAGAACATCTGGAATGAGGGCTGTTAATGAAGCAGTGAATGAAAGAAGTTTAATTCTGTAGGCAAGGAGCCTTCTGGGTCTTTCCTGCTTCTCCTCTTCTTACTAGAACAGTCCACAGAATTCTACTTGTCCCTTTGGTGGGACAGTAGTCTGGAAGGATGAATCTACATCTACAGAAACCTGTTTACTGCCTGTTACAGATCCATAAAACATTATGGAGTTTACCATTTGTCATTTGATAAAGAGGTATTTTAATAGCAGTGTGCTCAAGGAAAAAATCAATAAATTCTCTGAAATCTCAATTACTATGCAGCTAGAACAATAAAATAAGAATGACTAGGAAGCCAAGCTAGACAGAAAATAATTCTTCTCTTGCCTAAAGACAGACTGTCTTAGGCTTCCAGCTGTGTTATCTTAGACTATGTTATAAACAAAAGTATAGCTTGGAGCTTTTGACAATCTCAGCATACTTGTTTGACCCTTGCTTCCAGTATAAATATATAACAGATAACATCCTTTTTAACTCTGCAGAGTCCAGTACTCACATAGCATCCAAGAGTATCCTTACAATGTCCATTTATGATCACTAGTAAGCTTTACCACTGCAGAATTCTAGGTTTTTGAGTTTCACATAGTATGGTTTTCTTTGTAGAAGTGTGGAATTGTTCAGAATGAACAGGCATAAGATAATTTCTTTCTGGTTTTATTTCTTCAGTTCCTAACCGTGCAGAACTACGACACCCACATCGCTCAGCACTTAGCAGGGATGGAGCAGAGTCTCGGCGTCATGGATAAGGTAAATCCAAGGGAACCACCACATCTGAAAGACACACCCTTAGTTTAAATGCAGCTCCTTGCCTTCGTTAGCAGGAGGTTTTTGTAAGAGTAAGTGCAATTGATATAGGCAGGCTAACTCAAGGACTGTTGAAGTACAGCCATAATAGCACACACAGATATATATTTATATGTATCTCATGTATTTGTACATCTGGCTTTCAATAGTTTCCTCAACTTGAGTTGTGCTGTCTACAGCAGCAGTTTCCTCATGTTTGGAAGTGGTCATCATAGATGGATTGCTGCAGAGATCAAGCCTATGGAGAGAAATCTACTTGCTCTGTTACTGGAATTAAATACTTTCCTATCCTGAACATCTGAATGCAGATCTGCTAATCACTTCTTACACAGCACTGCCTGTAAAAGTCACTCTTCCATTTCTAATGAAGCATTCTTTCAGTCTTCACTGTTTAATGTTTCTCTCCAAGAGTACCAGCCTGTTCAAAGTATCCCTGCCCTCTGTATTCAAAGTACCAGAGACACAACAATCTGATTTGCTGGCTGTCTCATCTATTTCATCATTCAAATTATGACTGTACTTAAGTGATTTCCCTGGATTTTCTCCAAGTTGTGCTAGTTGGCATCAGCCTCGTCTTCCTCTTCAAGCTTTAGTATTTATCTTGTCCCTTTACAGCCCATCAGCAGCATTAGCAGCTCCCAGCAGCCAAGAGCACATCCTTAACTCACTGCTTCCGTTGATTTCCTTTTCTCTCTTTGCCTTTCAAGTTTTATCTTTATCTCTCTTCCTGACCCATACCTCTTTATTCCTTGGCTACTCCTTAAATTAGTACTCCATAAACATATTGGGATACAGAGTGTGAATGACACTATACAAAATAGAATGTGCTACCAGTCAAATCAACATACATGCAAGTTTATCAAGCTACAACACAGTGCTTAAGATTATAGCTTCTCATCGTAAGTTTGTCTGAATGGTTTTTCTGTGACCTCATATATTTTCTTCATTCATTTCAAAATGGACAGTTGCACAAGAAGAATGTGAAGAACCATCAGAAAAAAGTTAGAGAGCTGAAGAAGGACATCCGTCTAAAAGAGCAAGCAAACTATGAGCTCAGCCTGCAGCTGAAGGAAATGCTTGTCTCTGTGTCAGAAAGGATGCATATCTTTGAGGCAGCTGGTGAGTCCAGTGATGCACTTTAAGGCACAAGAATAGAACATTCAGAAAATAACTCCAAGGCTGGACAGTGCTGTTCCCCACCAGCTGAGGGGCAAGGAATGCCTGTTACTGTATGTGCACAGTGAACAGAGTCCTTCCTGCCAAAGCCTAACATGGTTACTGAAGAGTTACCTGGAGACTCTGGCTCTTGTAACCAAAACTAATTGACTAAATTCCTGAAACTATTTAAGTCAAAATATTACAGTCATTAATAACTTCATTAGGCAACATGCTTTCATTTTTGCTGAGAGCTGCTCAATGGGCCTCTTTCCACCCTTCCAAGAGAACAGAAGAATCTATGTGGAGGTAAAAATGGTATTCACTACTAGGAAAACTATAGAGATCTTTCCACTGGTGGAAAACAGTTATGGATTTTCAAAACAGTGAGTACTTATTAGAAACTAAAGAAAGCATGCCCACTTGTCTTTTTGAAATATTTTGCTTTACTCAGTACTATAAAGGCTCTTAAGCCCAACTGTGAGCCTTTTTTAAAATGCTTGCCTATTTTATACAGAACTTGGAATAACCCTAGGACATGTCTCATATAAATAAAGACTACATATCCCCTGTGAGCACAGGCTAACACTAATACTTTATTTTATGCAGACACACGGGATATTTCTGAAAAGATCACAAAGCAGCGTTACCAAGAGATTCTGAAGCAGAAATATCTACGGAACTTTATAAGGGAACAGGAAAAACAGCTTGCACTTCTTCAGTCAGAAGCTGAAGGTCTGAAACCAAGAACATCTATTGTTTAAAAATCAGAGTCTAGGTAGATGAGTAATACCATGGTCTTATCTAAGGAAGTGTTTCAACAGCTGATTCTTCTCCCTGAACTTTTCTTTCCACAAATTATTTCTTCTGTAATCCTTTAAAAATAACTTCCATTTGAAAGATGCATGTTTGTCTGGTATTTTTTACCCCCATTATATTTCAGTTGATGAGATTTATTTCTACTGGTTTTATTATATAAACCCTATAGCTCATTACAGAAAACAAAGGATACAAGAAATTGTAGACTGATAGAAGAACAGAATGTTCATTTTTTGCAATATGCAATTGTAGAACCTTCTAAAGGTAAAGAAATCTATGAATTGGCATCTGCTAAAATTCGTGTCTGTGGAGTTGACATAATAATTTACCCTTGTGATGGCACAGGAGTAGGTTTGAGCAGAAGTAGGGATGCTTCATCCTGACCATGTGTGCAGCCTGGCCCCATCCCCAAAGCAGCTGTGCCTTATTGTGGTATAATTAGCCACAGCCAGCAGGAGCTGTGGCTGCTGCCATTGGCAGAATCACAGGAAAACCAGGTTTGGAAGCATCTGGCCTCCTGAAATAGTTGCTAGCATCTCCCACCCCTTTACATTGAGATGCAGTGTATTCTCCTGCCAGATCCCTCCACAAGAGCTAAGAAAAATAAAATATCTGTGATAAAATTAACTACTGCTAGAGTCATTCTACCTGCTTGGGCATTTTCGCTGCTTTTTATTTCCCTGCTCCCTGGTGTGTGTTAATTCTTCTTTCATAAATGCACATGACATCTAAACCCATTTCCTTGTGGGAGCATCAACAGTTTGAAATTCTACATTTTTAAGAAAAAACTATTTCTGTTGTGATCCTGCACATCTCCTTTTTTGCTTCACCATCTGTAAGGATTCTAATTACACGTCATGTATTGAAACAGTTTCTGTCTTCCTGCTGAAACTGCCCTAGCAGCAGCAGAGTTCCAAATGTGCCAAGGATCTCAGGGAAGATAGCTGGCCCCTTCACCAGGCACCATCATCTTTTTGTACAAGCCTAACAAGGCAGAGAAATACTCAAAATATGATTATCAATAAAGGTTGTTCTGCTTTAATTCTCTGTGGACAGCAACAGTCAGTATTCTTAAAAGCAAGTTGTAGGTACAGGCCTAAGTCTACTGAGGCCTATCACTGTTAAGAGGGTGAGTATGATCTTTGGTTTTCTTTCTCTTGAGCTAAGAAATTACTCCCTTATTAAGGAAACAGGATATAGAACCTGTAAACAAAAGAGGTAAGGTATAACCAATAAGAAAAAAGATTTCTAGTGGGGAGAGTGGTAAAGTAGGTAAAAGTTATGTATTGTTACACTTGAGAAGCAGTGATTTTAGGGAAAATAAAAACCAGAAGTCATCAGGATGAGAAAATAAGAAGCTTCAAGTTTTAAAAAAACCCCCAACTTTAAAAAAAGGCTTTTATTGGAGAATAAATGAAATGGTAAAGATGTATTCAGCTTTATGATGCTGTGTTTGAAGAAATCCCATTAAACAAGGCCTTGTTTTTCTTACTTATGGGAAGAGAGAAAACACCTTGGCTCTCAGGTATAGTAGGAGAGTAGAAAGTTGGTTTCAATTTTCCTGCCTTCCCTTGTACTACCTCAGGCTGTGGCAGAATGCTTATGAGACAGCAGCCCTGAAGAAACTGTCTGGACCAGTACCTGAAAGCAACTGCATTATGGCACATTTCCCTCAGTAGGAGTTAAAGCTAATGAGAACATCTTATCTCAGCTTTGGAATATTAACATCATGAAAATTAGTTGCCTTTACTTAACTCATAAAATGCTGTCATTAGCTTTCATTGGCTGACTGGCACCAGGAAGACATTTGTAAAATGGAGGTGTATCCACAAACAGTGAGCTGAACTCTTCCCCATCTCAACATGAACAAAATTGACAATTTGAGTTATTTCAATACAAGTAATCATGGTGAGACTAATAAAAAAATGGACTGCTTTCTACCTGTTAAAGTATGACTTAATTTTATTTTTATTAAATAAAAATTGAGTGACCAAGTCATTAAGCCAGGTTCTCCAAAACAACACCAGTTTTATCTTTTCCATTAACTAGTAATGCCTTTTACAGTGCCTGCTGTATGTATGTACACAGCTTTACAAGTAGCTCTGGAGACAAACTCCTAACCCCAAAGCATAAAGTCTATTGTCTGAGCAACACTTCTGACATGGTCAGAATTTATTCAGTCTTTTCTGCTTTTGTGTCTGTGTAAAGAAAGCTCTGCAGCTGTAGATTATGCATCTACAAAATCTTCTTCAGTTCTGCTGTAGTGCAGTAACTGGTCTTCCAACCCAAAAGTATCGATGAGCTCAGTGAGACTCACTTTCTTGCCATCTGCAGAAAAGGCTGACTGCAGTTCATACAGCATCAGCTGGGTGCTACTTCTCCACTTCACTATCAAAGCCTGCAGCTCAGACAGGTTGTTCTGAAATTGGGACAAACAGAAAAAAAAGTCATCATTTGCTGACATAAGGAGGTTTTGACACCCTGCAGATATCCTTATAAAACACCTTAAACTGAGACAATGCACAAACACCACACACTAAAAATCCAGTAAAGTACTGCCTCACCTTGGATCGATACATCTTCACCATTTTGAGCCTACGAAGTAGCTCTTCCTTCTCTTGCACTTGTTTCACTAGCTTTGCTTTTTCTTCCAGGGGCTGCTGCAGACCAAGATCAACCTGTAGCACATCCAAATTCTCTGCTGATCCACAGGGATCACTCTCCTGTAAGGGACTTTCGGAACATGTTTGTCCAGTGCCATTTCCTTCCAGGTTTTCAGAACCATCTTGTAATCTGGAACAGTCTGTACTTGTCTCTGTGGCAGCACCAGCAGAGCCTTTTTCTCCTTCAGTGTCTATTTTGAGCCGCTTTGCCACTGTAAAATTGGCATTAAATGAACGTCTTGTTCTCCTTAATCGTTCCCTCAGAGCTGCACTCATTTGCTAAAAAATAAAATAAATAAACCCAAAAAACCCCAGGTGGTCAGAATAATCTTAAATTTTTATCAAATCTCAAACAACTGTTTACCCATCATTATTATTTACACAGAATATGTAATATATTTAACTATCATTAAAAAGCTAGACTTTCTAATTCTCTGTATAGCCTTCAAAAACTTGAACAAAGTTAACTTCTTCCTTTCACATGTATTTGCACACACAGCTGCAAGATATGGAAAGATGTAGCTCCACATTTTCTTGGACCAAATCCTGTATTCTATTGAGTCAAACTTACTCATGTACTCTTTGTGTGGAAAAAATATGGCAAATTTCAACTTGGCTAATTTCATTCTATCAAGTTCAATTTCCCCTCTAGTTTAATGGAGGTAAGGGTTATTTTTCCTGCTGTTCCATCCTATCACATATATACATCTGTATTAGAACTAGCACAAAACATCTGTGTTCTAGAGCATATTAGAAATATCTGTATAATTTTGACTTGTTCATGCTTCAAGATACTTTAAAGGCATCTAAAAAGATTTCTTTCTTCAAAATAACTATTTTTTATAATCTGTGTCCAACATTTTTATTTATAGGAATGCACTAAAATACAGGAATGAGGGATTAGTTATGGAATACTTTCAAGCCAGGCCTGTCCTGCATAGATCTGGATGCAGAGTGTGACAATATCACCATTTCAGGATAAGACCAAAGCAGAGCTCAGCACTATGGAGAATAAACAAACTGAAAGCACTGTACTCTGTTCCACTAAAGGCAGAAGGCACAGAAATGCATGCATAGCAACCGAGAAAAACTAGGATTTGAGAAAACTATGATGACAGGTTAAAACAATCAAGCAAAAAATCCACTACACACCCTATACAGTATTTAAATTTATTAGTTATGTTGCTCCATCACTTTGTATTCACAGCAAATGTGCATTTTCAGATCAAAGCATACCAGGCACATTCCTTACCTGCACAGCCTCATAGCTATAGGTATAAGGTACCTGGTTTTGAACCTCCAGCAAACAATATCTCAGTGACTTCTGACTCCTTGATGACTTCACAAGCATTTTTGTTATTATGAAGAATCACATTATTGGAAAAGCAGTAAGTTTTCATACCTGTTTCCCTGAACTAGTCCCCTGTGGAGGTGCTGCCCCAGAAACCTTTGGAGTATTGCACAAAGATGGCAACTGATCCAACACTGACTCTTCCATCTCGAGATGAATAGCAGTCTCTGTTAAATGACAGAATTAATTACAGTGTCATTTTCACCTGATTATAATGAAACAGAAATGAGTAAAAAGCTCTATTATGAAATTCTAAGGCTTATTTTCTAATTGGCATGTTCAAAAAAGGCATCTACATAAGTTACACAACTGTTTCATGTGCTAAGTAGCAACTTGCTTAGTGAATAGCTTTTCTTTAAGAGGATGCATGACACTACTAACTGTCATAAAGTATTTTACTATCAATTTTATATATTATTTTTCCCCTCACTCCTAAAGCTCTGTGGAGCCAGGAAGATTTTTGTTGTCCATGCATATAAACAATTAATCTTTTCTATAGAACAAAATAATTGGGTATCCAGGTCCGTGAAAATAATCAAATCTCATTCGATCCTTCTGGGGATGCTGCTTAAAAAAGTAATAACTCACAAAGCTAAAAGTTTTGATTAACAGGAAGCATCACTCAGAAAGGCACCTTAATTAAAATGGTTAAGCCACACATCCCAGCAGGAACCAACTTCAAATCGATTTGGCAATGTTTAACTTCGTTTAGCAATTGTGAGCCACCTGCTAATGACCAGAATGCAGCTGGAAAATCGACAGCTACACCTCCGCTCACCTGCAAATTGCAATTAGGAGTTTTAAAACAGAAGCCTCTCAAGAATAAAATCCTGCAAAGCGAAACTGGGCAACACAGGACTGGCGCAAGGGGCTTCCTCTTCAGAGATGAGAACTGTCAGAGCTTCAGTATGCCAAAGCCTTAATAGCCCAGCAACCCTAGTCTTCCTGGCTTGATACCAAAGGACGCAGGTTCTCATTTATCTCAGAAGTCAACATTCCCCCCCAGCTGTACTGAACATACGGTACTCTATTAAAAAACCCCAGACCTTAGTAAAGAGTCTAGTTAATTGGGTATTTTAGCAATCTATCAATTAAACAGGAAGCCCACAGCATCCATTAAGTATCATGGAAGTTTAATACTGTTATTTCTTGGTGTAAGTAAGAGCCTAGAAAAAGGCTACGTCATACTTATCTATACTGTATGTTACAAATATCTATAAGTCTTTCCAAGCAGCAAAATCATTTCAAGCCTCCTAAGAG
Source organism: Vireo altiloquus (assembly GCA_013396875.1). Classification (NCBI taxonomy): domain Eukaryota; kingdom Metazoa; phylum Chordata; class Aves; order Passeriformes; family Vireonidae; genus Vireo; species Vireo altiloquus. The sequence continues at coordinate 891,777 of VZRF01003198.1, forward strand.
ATAGCTTTAAAAAAACCCCAATCCTATGATTCTCTGCCTTTACTTTCTAATGCAGATTCGTTTACAAATGATCACAACAAATATTTTTTGCACTGGTTTGCTAATACTGTTACTTGGAAGTGCATTCACACATATCTCTTGCACACTTAAAATCCTTTCCCTGTATCTTAGCCTAAGAATCCTTGACATTTTCAAGCAGTGATGCAGTTCACCACGCAAACAATTCTTGTCTTTTCAAGAAAATCTGAGTTAGAAGGGGGAAAGACAATTTTACTTTTCAGTACTTACTTCACTTTTGCACTCTAGGTACGTCTGTGACCCGGTCCTCTGTTTCCCTGCTTATACGTACGTTATATAATGGTACTCACTCCTTTTACTTTCTCAAGAACAAAAGGCTCTATTAACACTCAATACAGCTTTTGCCTTGCTAGTTTTCCACCCGCAGAGAAGCAGGACGAAGGTTGGGCAGCCCATAAGCAGGGCCACAGACCCGTGGAGAGCTCGTTCTGAGGTGTCGCACTCCAGCGACGCAGCCACAGCAACGACCCGCAGGACTGAAGAGCGCGGGGAGGCCCCTCGGGGAGCACAAATCCCCCGGGACCCAGGTGAAGGAGGAAGGAACCCGGCACACTCCCCTCGCTCCCCTCACATGCTTCAACCTCCCGCTGCTGGGCCAGGGGCGGGCCGGGGCGGCCCTGCGCCTGCGCGCCGCGCGTGCCCGGGCGGGGCGAGCTGTTCGCGCCTGCGCACTGTGGGCAGTGTGTGGGGCTGAGGGGGAGTTGTAGAGCGTATGGGAGCTCCCGATCCCGATCCCGATCCCGATCCCGATCCCGATCCCGATCCCGATCCCGATCCCGATCCCGACCCCGACCCCGACCCCGATCTTGATCCCGCGGGCGGAAAATGCGGGGCATCCATGCCAGGTGGTGCTGTGTCCCTTAGGCCAGCGTGGGCCCACCACCCCATGGCTGGGGTCAGGGCTAAGGCCAGGTGCCACCTTACGGAATCACAGAATCAATTAGCCTGGTAAACACCGATAAGATCATCGAGTCCAACCTGTGACCCAACATCACCGTGCCAACTAGGCCAAGCACCACGTTCAGTCTCAAACACTTCGAGGGGTGGTGACTCCACCTTCCTGGGTGTTTGTTCCAGTTTCAGTCATCATTTTTGTGAAGAAATTTTTCTAGCGATCAGCCTAAACCTTCCCTGGCCTAGCTTAAGACAGTAAGACAGTGTCTGTGCCAGTGTCTGTCCCCCGTGTGCCAGGGAGGAGGGTTCTGCCTCAGCATGGAGCACTCCCCACCATGGATAGCACAGTAGGCCCTGCCTTTTGTCACAGCCAAGGGAACCACAGCTCTCCACCTCAAGCTGCCAAAGCCTTTATCCCAGGCACTGTCTCCTCACATAAGGGGGAAAAGTGTAGCTGAGGGCCACACTGGAAGATGTATGAGCTGAACAGCACTGTCATGGTTGTGGGAAAGTGTTGTGGTAGAGATGGACACACAACATACGCTTACTGTAATCCAAAGCCGTAAGAAGCAAAAGTTTATTATTTTCTGCTACTACTCTTACACTTCTTCACAATTGCTGTGGCATATTATGATTGACTGCTTAACAAACAGTGACAGGGATGTCTAAAAAACAATGCCTATTCAAACAACAATACAATTAGTTACAAAAGCGATTCGTTACATATTCTATAGCAAGTCCATTCTTGGACACTCTTCATATTTCATAACAAGAACATCTTCTTGTGTGCAAAACATCTTCTTTCATTGATTATCCTTTTGGCTATCACTGTGGCTTTCACTGTGCCTGCAGTTTCTCATGGGTAGATTTTGACTGTTTTTAAGACAAACTCTGTGAGGCATTTAGACCAGCTGTCAGCCTCATCAGGTCCCACAGGAAAGAAGTGAAAATGAAGAAATTTGACTGGAGAAAGAAACAGGGAGATAGTGACTGGGACAAGCTATGGCTGCACTTCAGTGCAGTTCAGGATTAGAGAGTTCCCTGACACTCAAAGGCACCACTGAAGCAAGAGCAATGTTCCTGTTCTATCAGCTGCACACCTGGCTTCCCCATGTGGATTTACTTTTCTCAGAATTTATTTGTACAAAATGTTTTTCAGCTGTAACTGTCAGGACCAACAAAATGAGCTGTGGAAACCATAAAAGCAACAGCTCCCAGCCCTCAGGGATGATGTCCCAGTGGCTCCTCCAGCACTGCCCACAGCTGAATGGCCCCGAGCTGTGCATCGATGCCTCACGCAGCTGTGCTGAGAGCTGCACGTGGGGTACAGGCACCCACATGCTCTCCCTGGATCATTCCCTAAGCTTGTGTGTCAGAACTGCATTAATTTCCTGCCTGGTTCCTCCTTACAGCTACAGATGAGGATGCTCTCTTTTCACCTTGGGTAACCCCCATCTCTGTTGAGACCAGAGATGGTCTTGAGCTGAGAGGTGAGTAAGCACTGAGTGTTGTAAGTGTGATAACATGTTAGCAATTGCTGCGGTTTTGACCATGAGTATACACAGATTCACTCATTTCAAATAGAATTTGACTGGGATGGTAGCAACCTTTTACTCTCCTACAGTAAAAAGTATCAAAGCATTCAAAGCCCATGTAGAGGAAGTAGTGCTGGGAAATCTGAGAACTTGAGGCCTTTAAGTTACTCCTTGTATAAGATTTTGTCTGTGCATGAAATTGATTTAGAAATCATATTTTCAGTAGCAAATGTGGGAATTTATGTTATGTGGTAAATATCTTTTGTAATCTTTTGTAACTGTCTAGCAAAAAAAACCCCAGTTGCATGATACCTCAAGTGTTGAGGCAGTTTGGATACGTTTGTTAAACCTGCTGTTTTTTGGGGTTTGGATTTGTTTTTTTAAACCTTCAGCTAATTTAATGTCACTATTATTTTAATTTTTTAATGTTAAAAATGGACTCCTGAGTGCAACGGTGAAAGTGCTAATAGAACTTCTGCTGCAGATTTGTCCAAAGTGTTGGACCTCAGATACTCTGGAGCTTTGAGATGGCATGTCTCCAAATTCACAGGGTATTTCCTTCAATCTCGAGGATGGTCCCTGCTTTAAATTACTCATGCTCTGTTGTACAGACACGTTAACGGATGAGTTGCACAAGAACAACAGAAAGTTTGAGATTTTAGATCATTTGCCAGGTGAGATTCCAGAAAGGTTTTACAGGAACATAACACATGAAAAAGTCATCCTGTGCATTATCATTGCACTTAATGAGAGCAACGCCCGTGTGCCCCACCCCAAGTTGGATTACAGATTGTTTGAGACTGGGAATATAGAACGATGGTGCTACATGTTAGGTGCATGAGTTTAGTGTGCTTCATCTAGAGTAGAGAAAAGGAAATACTGTCATCAGTATTCACTAATGGGTAAAGACTCTAGGAAAAGATCCTGTTCAGGTTGGTATTAAGTGTTTAGCTGTGTTTACTCCATTTGCCTATGAATTTACCTGGTGTTTACACAGTATTGCAAAAACATGACTAGTCCCGCATTTGGCTGGAGGCTCCTGACAGAGCTGGGAACTAGAGCGCCATCAAGCACTGTTTAGTGACTATCCAGTATTTTTATTGCAGAAACACAGTAGTGATGGATATTATGTTATTTTCAATTTATTGTTGGTGAACAAGAGTCAGACTGAAATCTTCTTCTCAAAAACTGCACATCTGTTTCCCTTGAGGAAAACAGATTATCCATGTGTCATTGATACTGGTATCTTTATGGCACACTGCAGAGTGTTTCTCCTGCTGTTCAGTTAAGATCACCAGTAGGTGCACACAGTAGCACATTCACTGCAATACAGTGTTTATTAAGCAGTATAATGCTATTGTTTGATTTTTTTATTCCTTTTGTGATTGGAATGGTTTGGGGTAAGCAAAATAAGTGAAAAAAAAATTAGGAAATTGTGGGCTGGGTAATAAAATTATTGATCTCTATTTGCTGAACATTCCACTTCCCTGCAGAGAAATTAGTTTCCCCGAGGATCCAAAAGGAGAATGTCCTCTTTGGTTTTATTTTCTTTGGTATTTCTGTAATGACATTTTAGTGATCAGATTTTTTTTTTCTTCCAAGCGTACACCAGGTTGTCTGCACAGTTGAAAGATACTATCCAGGTACCCTCTCAATAATCTTGTGGTACCAGAAGAGCACTGGGGCTGACGTATCAGCACTCTCATGGCAAGGACATGTTTTAATTCCCCTATGGGCATCATCTGTAGTAGCAAAGCCAAAATGGAAAGTAATAGTAAAGGATACTCGCTTTGGGTTTAGAAACTCCAGTTTGACCTTTATGAGTTGTTCTCTTCCGGAGTGTCAGGAGCATCACAAAATTTCCATTTAACAGTTTGCTGGGCACAACAACCAGACCTTTTCCCCCTAAAAATTGCCACTGGTTAACCAGGATGTTAATTAACATCCTATGTCTTAAGGCACATATGTATTACCCCCTTCTCTCACTTTTCTGAAATCTGTTGATCTTATTTAAAGTCAAGTGATGTATCCTGATGCATTAAGTACGCTCTGCACTGTCTGTGCATTCTCTCTTGCCTGGGGCAGGAGGGTGGGGTGTGTTTATGTGCCTAACCACTAACTGCTGCAGAAAGTTTTAAAATCCTACCCACTTCAGCATCAGCCTAGGGCTGTGTTTTTGCTGGCTGCAATTCACTTCTCAGAAAGATGTTCTGACTTGCTTATAGCCATGTAAATATACCAAGGGAAGGACTTTATAGACCAGATTCCTGCAGTAAAACCAGTTTTCTACTACAAAACCTGTCCTTGGGAGATGGATTCTGCTCTCATAATGGTGCAAATGCCCAGTAACTAGAAGTGAAGTCCCTAGAATGCCTCTAGACATCAGCATAAGCTAAAGCAAAAGTAAATTTTTTTGTCTTTTCTGCTTTACATCTGTGGCTTGCAATTTTCAAGGTACCTTCTTGAAAAGAAAAACTGCCTGGATTTATTGCAGCTGAGGGGCACAGCAATTTGCCATTACAAAAGATAATGTAAGAGCCAGGCAAGACAGGCGGCAAAGTTCTCACTGCTGTATGTGTGAATAACCAAGTGGGTGAGGCACAGTGCTAACAAAAAGGGGTTGGCATATGATTGTCTCTTATTTCTGTGTCTGTGGGATTTTCTCTGACATAACAAGCCAAAGATTACAGTTTGAGGTCTTTATGATAGACTGTAGCACACAAAGGAAACAATAAACAGACCTTCAGTGTTCTTGTCTCTGCTGGAGAACTGATTGACCATTATTTTAAGAAAATTCAAGCCTTTTAAATCTAAGCCCTTGCCCAAACTAGTCTCTGGTACAGCTTTTGTCATCTCTGATGGTCTGAGCATATTTTTGTGTTTAAATTATTTGAATTGAAGTAGAGTTTGAAGAGTTGTTTCATTTTCTTATATACGTCTGATATTCAGGTAAAAATAAATATATAGAAGTAAAGAGGATTCACTCCATGCTGTGTGCACATAACTCTTGGGTTGCTCACATTTATCTGTACTACTGGAATTGGTGAAGCTGACAAAGTAAAGTGGTTTATTTGCAAGTGCAGCCAAGCTGGTTTGAGCAGTTACCCAGAGTTTGGAGGCCTTGGCGAGACCCAGTGGATTAAACTGGTGTACCAAATAAGTCATCCAGTGAGCAGGTAAGCACAGATGGAGACTTCTACTGGAGGTTTCCCTGTTGCTCTGAGTGCAGACATGAGAGAGTAGTGTCTGTCCTCATCTCAGCAGCACCACTGGTTATTTTTTTTGTTTTAGAGCAAATAACCATTCTACTGAGCACACCCTACCAAACTGCAGCATCAGCAGGCAAGGTTTAAAAAGACACTTCCGCCCTGGAAACAAATTAAGTCATTGACCTGAGGCTAGAGAAAGCCTTATAAAGTAAAAATTTAGAAGTCTTTTCCTAAGGATGAAATATTAAAGCATTCATGGCAGTTTTCCATCTCTTGATACTGCTGAGAATAAAGTCATATCTAGAGGGCTGAGATTTCAATGTGGCAATGTTGTCAGGCAAGGACCACCACCTTATGTTGCAAATCAGGTTCACAAGTATTACACTGATGTGAGAGCTGGCTTAAAGCTTTCTCCTGGTTTCTGTACAGTTAATAACAGATGTAATATTTCAAGTGTGCATGATTGTTGTGAGATGGGTGATATGTCTGTGTATTATTCGTGCAAACCAAATCCCATGTCTAAGGACTGCTGCCTCAGAATTGTGAGGCTGGATATTCACCAAAATTTGTGAACAGATATGAAACTGGCAAATTCTTAAAAGTCGAAAGATTTAAGGTACTCAAAAACAAGGTGAGAACTTATATTGGGAACTCTATATATACTCTTTTATCACCTCTCCTCCCAAAATTCTCAGCTGAAGGGAAGACAACAAGAATGTCTTCGGTGCCATTTCCTTTAGCAGGTAAAAATGTGCAATGAAGCTTTTTTGACTTTTCCTTGTTTCTTGAGTGATATATGCTGTTTATGCCAGCTATGACTCATTAAAAACTAAATTTTTCAGTGTTTATGACCTGTATTGATTTTGATCCAATTATTTCCAAAGCAATTTCAGTTCAGATTTTCTACTCATATTCCTATCTGAAATAACTGTGTTTTGAGTCTCTTTCTCTACACAGACATACAGAAAGCTTTACTGATGACTGTGTAATATTTTCTTACAACCTCAGTGGGTTCAAGTGATTACTCTTACATTATTTTTACTGATGTTATGTTGTCTTCCTGCAGAAGGACACCTTAGCCCTTGTGACATTTGAAGTCATGGAGAAAGTTCCTGCTGAACTGAAGGGAAGCAAAACTCTGCTATCCTGATGGAAGTTAGTGGAAGTGGGGCATATGGAGTCAGCTAATGGTATTATTTCATGTGGTGCTGAGGATACTGGAATTGCAGCTGACTACATTAGTCTAAGTGTTTCACACTGTGTGAGAAAGCAACCAGTCTCCCTCTCAACACATTAAGGCAACTGTATTTTGGGTGAAGAACATTTGTCTTAAGTGAAGTGCAGGAACACTGAACTGACACTAAGTGAACCAAGTTAGCGAATGCCACCTGCTTTAACTGATGGGCTGTTTTCCCATCGGTAGCCTGCATAACTTTGAGTCTGTGTCCTGGCTACGGCAACCTCCACCATGCATATCAATAGACCCTGAGCAAGCATTCTTTGTCATGAACCTCTTTGATGACAGCCATGCCATACCATATTACATGACACCCCTGAAAACAGAAATCTTGCAGTTCATTCACAGCTGAAAGAGTTGTTCTGGTTTTGATGTTTTAAAGTTTAGTGCATTTTTTCCTTGAGTTAATTACAAGCATTTCATGGGTAACGTGCCAGAATAAGCTATTTCATCACTGTTAAATGCATGGTGTTAACTCAACACATGGGTATGCTCTGACAAGTTTTCTCTTGAAAGGCTCCTCGGGATTTAGATCAGCAGATAGAGCACTCTTAAATTTTACACAGTGTGTACCCTGCCTATTCTTGAGACTGTGAAACTGGGCATGCATAGCCTTAAAACTGTCCACATGATGTCTGCATAGGAAGTCCTATGTGGGATTCATTTTTCTAGGATCAGCAGTGCACATATGGGTGTACACTGCTTAATCACGCGCAACATGTGGGTGCAAAGATTAATTAATCAAGAATATCATCACCGACTCCCTACAGTTTACTCTCTTTGGTGACATGTTTCTTTTCCATCTCAGTGAGGAATTCTGAGTCAGAAGTTTTTTCCTTAAAGCAAAATTCTAACTATCTAAAATCAAGCTTAAAGCTGTGAAACTCTCTGGTTTGGCACTTCCTAGTCCTAAATTTTTCTCTCAAACCTAGAGACATGCTTCCCACAAATACCACTAAGATGCAAGAGTATTTGTTCCTGACAGTTCCTGAATACTTGACACAGACATATTCTATGAATTGCACATTCACACAACACACAGTAAACAATTCTCTTGTATTGGATCATACACTTGCTTATTGCTAAGTTGTTTAAGTGTTGGGAACTGTACATCCCAATTTTTTATTGTACACTTGACCAGTATTGCTTCTAGATGCTGGTCTTTTTTACTAGTTTGTTATTGTTTCATTGTGCAAACACTATGCATTTGTTTCAGGAAAAGCTGAAGGATTCCACTTGCACTGCGAATAACTACAGTAAACAGAACAGAAGTAGAAACCTGTAATTCTAATAGCCCCTTTAATACCAGCCCAACCATGGTTCATTGCCCTCCCACCTGTGACCTGGTTGCTCTTGACTCTGGCAGTTGCTTAGTCTCTGTTTCCATTCTGTCTTATTCCCACTTGGTCTCTGTCTGCCTAAGTTTTCATTATAATATTTTATGCACATGTATTGGCTTGTTGATTTCTTTATGTTTTGCTTGATTGCATACACTTGGCATGTGTCAGCTACCACAGATGCTGTTCTTTCTGCTACGTTTGGGGTGCTCAAATAGAGGGGATTGAACCTCTTTAGGGATGAGGTTGGGGTATAGGTGTGTATCAGTGTGTCACTGTGCATTAGGTATTGGGCATGGCTGTTTATTGGCAAATCAGTTTGTTTCTAGACATGTTAAGAACACCAGTTTCCAATACACACTGTTCATGCCTGTTAAGGAAATACCTTATTAAACTATATGTTAAGCACTGCCTTCCGGTCAGGTAGATAAGGTTCACAACAGTTTGGTGCTGGTTGTCCTTCATTAGCAAAATTTGGTAGTTTTTACCTGCAGTTACAAATTTAAAGACATTTGCAAAACTGCCAGATTTATCATCAAAACAGTAATTAACTGAAATGTCATGCAATTAAACCACACCAGCATGTGTTTGACAGCCTTGGGCAACACTAGAAACGAAGTCTCCAGCTCAGCATACGACTTAAATATGGACGTGGGTACTCCCTATGAAGGCTGGAGGTAGCTCCCAGTGATTGGAGGTGTAGGAAGCTCAATGTCTGAGGAAAGCTTCAGGAGCAGGAAAAGCTTAGTTTGGTTTTGAAAACTCTAATGGCATATGTGACAGCAGCATTCAAATACACAAAAGGTGACAGCCAGAAAAGAGATGAATTACACTGAAAAGGGAAGAGAGGAAGTGATTGTCAACTCAAGGTACTTCTTTGGAACTTCAAGACAATTTCTAACAGCAAGTATGGGAGATATGGAGGCTCTGAAACCTCATAGAAAGTTTTAAAAGTGTTTTAAAGAAAAAATTGTGAAGAATAATTGATGTGGAGGTAGGCTTTGGACAGAGAGATGGACGAGATACCTTTGAAGACCTTTTCAGCCTTATTTTCTACAGTCATGTAATTTTAGAAGCTTAAAGTTACACATGTACATCAAAGTAAGTGTGTAAGATTCTCACAGTGTTCTTTACTTAAACAAAGGCTTAAACAAATGCTGTTCTGACAGAAGTTGGAGCCATGGATCAGTGCTCTTATTGGGCCTTATCTTTCAAAATGAAATGGATTCAGTGAATTCAGTGTACTGAACTCCAAAAAATACAAACACTTGTTAGTGAGGGTTCTTCAGATCACCTCTTATACTCGCTTTTATCCATTAGTTTTATATTGCCATTGTGCCTAACAGAATAATTTCTTAGTACAAATTTTAATATTAGGGGGAGGAGGTGTAAATATTTTGTTCTGAACTCTTTAATTTATGCTGTAAACTAAAAACATCTTTAGGTGTTGTAGTTACAAAGCCTTCAGCTGACAACTTTAATCATGGATGTTATTAAAGTAGAATCCAAAAAGCACCTTTGCAGGCACTGGATAAGGAGGCAGCCACCATACCATGCATCTGGCAACCCTGTGATAACAATAAAAATACCCAAAAAGCTCCATGCCAGAACATCTGAAATACATAACATAAGGAGTGAGGATGAGCCCAGAATGCCTTGATTTTAATAAGAAAAAGCTGTGTGTTATCACAGGTCTCACAAGACAAACTTCTGATGGAAGCAAATTAATGAGAATCTGAATGGCTGTAAAATGAAAAGTTTGAGTAACAAGTAAGTTTCCAACCAGTCATCTTGCTGAGAAGAAATGACAGACAACAGACTTGGCTTTTGGAAAAGGCAATGCTTTTGTGCTTTGGATAAGAAACAGGATTTTTCAAGCAGAGACATGAAAATAGAGATGGGCACAGCCAGAAGGTTCAGAGCCAAGCCAGAAAACCTGCCAAGAACTGGAAGCAGAGGCAACTTAAATAGCTTGGATCCAAGTTTTGGGTGTTCATTTGCAAATGTTTTCCTTAGAACTATTTAGAAAAAATAATCTGGTAGTCTGAAGTTACTGATCAAGTCCTGAAAAGGAAAGCTTCCTTTTTCACCAGGGTTCTGCCCTTAGAGCTGAGCAGCTGGAGCACAGAGTTCTTGCCATCATGCCATCTTCCATCCTTTTACTTCTGATTTTAAATACATTCTTGGTACTGGAGAAAAGCTGGTTTGTAAAATGATATCTTCTTAGAGGTGACATTTTGTAAAGGAGTGATAGAATCACCACAGTTCCTGACTGGGGAGAGCAAGGAGTAAAAGAGTCACTTGGAGTTTGGGAACCAGATTATGTACAGGCTTTCCTAGTAAAGCCAGCTGCTGCTCATTGTGTTTCTCTGAATATTCCTTGCTTATATCTTTGTTGTTTTGCTCATTGCAACTGAAATTGTAATACTCACGTTTAGCAAAAATGGTGAGCTATTCCATGAAAAACTCCTTTCTGTAATTCAGTGTGATCCTCAGCCAGCTTGGGATCATCAAGGGAAATGAGGGAAAGAAGTCAGCAGGTAAAATGAAGAGGTGCTCCTGCCGAACTCCACAGAAATGAGTCCTGCTTAAAAGCCATCTCCATCAGCTCTGGCATATTGGAGAGCTGGTCCTACAGTTGTCACCTTAACGTTGTCATTTTAATATTAAGAAAAAGAGTGACATCTCAATTAAATGAATTGTTATAGATTCAGCAAGTTAGGATTGTCTGAGTTCTAACTACACATGAGCTAACTGTAAGACTGCCATTCATGAAAGAGCTGCATGATTTCTATAAAAATAATATTAGCTATTATTACTGTTATGTTATTACTTCTCATTTTACTACAACTACACCAGCAATCATGGGTAGATATTCCAGAGACTGCACAGTTGAAAAGATAAGGCTTTGAGATCACTTAATAATGACATTCCAGTACCTGAAGGCCCCCCATAAGAAAGCTGGAGAGGGACTTTTGACAAGGGCAGGTAGTGACAGGACAAGAGCTGAATGGCTTCAAACTGAAAGAGGGCAGGCTTAGATCAGATGTTAAGAAGAAATTCTTTGCTGTGAGACTGGCGAAGCCCTGGCACAGGTTGCCCAGAGAAGTTGTAGATGCCTCATCCCTCTAAGTGTTCAAGGCCAGGTTGGATGGGATTCTAAGCAACCTAGTTTAGTGGGAGGGGTCCCTGCCCATGGCAGGGGGCTGGAACTAGATGGTCTTTGAGGTCTCTTCCAACCCAAACCATTCTGTGATTCTATGATTCTACCTTGGTGTTCTTACAAGGCAGAAATAAATAATATGAAAGGGCTCACACTCATCTGTTCTGTTCTCTTCTGGGTCACAAATCTTCTCTGTTTATTCTTGAACACACAGTTTTGGGTTGGAATTAGCATATCCCTTGTGGTTTGTATGGCAAAGGTGTGTCTGGCTAGAGATTTGCTTGCAGAAGCATGATCTCTAATGAAAAGTGAGAAACTTGGAGAGTTTCCCATTCTGAGGGAATGGGAGCATAAACAAAATAACCATGAATGGTGCTGAAAACTGCTTTAAATCCACATGAGAAGAAAGCTGCAAACTAAAAGAAGTCCTAGATCATAAAAAAAAGATTGAAAAACACTTGTTAATGAGCTGTAAGCCTTGACTTTTTGCTTCTATAATATTGCTCAAATATTTACTCTTATTCTAACTATTGATAAATGGTGTGTCTCTAACTGCATTGTAACTCCAGCCACAGTTTCCAGCTTTTACATAGGTCTGTTCTTAACTGACTCAGAGGCAAGGCAAAAAAGAAAGTGGGAGGTCTGCCTTGTTTTAACATTTGTATCTACTTTTTTCCAAAGGGTTTCTGAAGGGAAATACTGAGTCTGTGTTGTGACTGTTCTCTGGGCATCTGGTCTGGTCTGTTTCTGTGGGAGCATTTGTATGGTCAGGAATTCTGTGCCAGGGCAATGGATGTGGATGAGAAACTTGATCAAGATTATTGAAGTGCTGCATGTCAAAATAGAAGGAAGTCCACAAATGCTGTAATTTTAACACAACAAAATACAGGTGAATGACTGAAAGAGATAAATAATTACTACTTATAAAAATCCATATTTAACAGCAGAATTTGAGAAAATAGACCTTGCACCTTTTGGCCAAGGTTGTAAAAATAAACTCAGTGTAGAAAAACAATGGATTCCAATTTCAGTCTGTGGCAGCTTCCTCACGAACAGAGCAAAGGTCTCTGTTATCTCCAGAATAACCATTATGGAGAAGGCAGCACACTGTAGACACTTCACTCTCTCCAAACTTCTTCAGTGACCAGTTGAAAAAAGAAAGACCACTATGCTTTCTGCAAATATCATATAAAGGATTCTTTTCGTAAACAACCAATCCACCCTAAAAGTCAAAACAGAAGTGTGTTCTTGTGAAGACAGCTATAACTTCCTGTGGAAATAGAGGCATAGTTGAAGTACTAAATTTGAAAAACTCACACAACTCTGTTTGACTGTGAATTGAAATAACAGCTTCCCTCCTATGACCACAAAACTTAGGAATTAATACATTCCCATAACTACTTGCTAAAATGAGAAGATGAGGAAAATTTGTGAAAGAAATAGAAAGAGGACTGTTAATCTCTGTCTTGAGGCGGATACTGAGGAATTCTTGAAGACTAGAGGAAGTAGAAAAGTTTTGGAAACGTAATTTCAATGATTAGGGGAATGTTTCCACAGAAGAGACAACTGAAGAGCTCAGTACTGTCTCAATGAGATGGACTCATTCTTTACTTCAGTAATTTTTGCCGTGTGAGAGAGAAGGGTCTCCAGCCTCAGTACTGACACAACATGTCTGAAGCTTCCAGCTACCATGTGAGGTGTATTCTGGAGAGCGATTTTACCAAGTCTCATGTCCCATCTTGTGCTTGCAGTCTTGCAGGAGATCAGCAGTCTTCTAGTCATGTGTATCGGATAATAATATTTTATGCCTCTGGAATGTATCCTCTAATAAAGGAGTGCCATTTAAACTGGGGCTTTGCAAGCCTGCACATGGCAGGTTGAGCCCGTGTGCCCCAGGAAAAGCAGGTGCAGCATGGCAGCAGCCAAGAAGAAAGATTCAGGCCTTTCTGAGGACCTGTTCAGCAAATAAATAGCAGTAGAAATAGGAATAAAAGCAGTTTCACACACCTTGTCACAAGCAGTTAGAACAAGTGCTATGTAGCCTTCAGAACAAAAATAAGATCCAGATCACTCTTTTATTATGCGTTGTGAATCTGAATCTAAACAAATGCAACAGGAACAAGCCCAATCTAGGTTTATGCTAATGGAAACCAGTCTCTTGATTTAAAACTGTTTTGCAATACTCAGATAAGCATATGTTGGAAAATTGTTTTATGGTTGTGAAGAACCCAGGAGAACAAAAAGCTGGTGTGAGCTGAAATGCCCATCCTTAATTATAACAGCAGTCTGTACTGTAATAATTCCAATCCATGATAGCTCCGTAATGATCAGTGGCAATAAACAAGGCTTACAGCAGAGCATGTTCCCTTAGAGGGAACACCTTAGTGGCCCAGCAGGGAGTTTTCATTCTGTTGTTTACATTGGCAATGAAAAGTGAGCACCACCCTGAAATGCTTGAGAGCCTAATCACAGGAAGTACCTTCCTAGCAAAGAAGGAGAAGGATCATGGTGACAGGGACTGTCTCTGGACAGAAATCTTGTAGAACTCTGCAGTCTTTCATTCAAAGTCTGAGTCAGGAAATTTGCTGAATGGTCTCAGTCTTTATTATTCATGGTCCTGGGGGACTATGGACTTCCCAGGATATACAGAGCAATTCTGTTCTAATGTTTTGTACAAACTCCCTTTTTTTTTCTCTTCAGAAATTTTGCTACCTAAGCCTGACAATTCCCTCAAAAATCTCATTATTTTAAAGGAAGCATCTTCTCAAAGCCCCTTCAGCCCAGGACAGACTGTCTAATATCATGGTTGGAGAGAAAAATGTGAAAATCACAGGTTTAAATCACTGTACAAGTGTTTACATGTTCTAAGCAACTATAGTCACCACTGGGATGGTCTTCTCTCACTTCTTCACAAAAAATCAGAGTGTTTTGATCTCATTTCGACATAGGTTTCAGACTAAGGTTGCAGTTTAACTCTCCCTGCTCCAACAAGTCTGGTGCTTTCTTCACTTATTCCCCAGCGGTGATCCCAAGTGCTTGGCCAGGTTCCTTGGACTGGTTATGAGCTGTGGGCTTTAATCACAGTCTTGTGTTTAATTTCATTTTTAGTGCTCAGGTACTTCCAGGAGATATTTTTGTTCTATGCACAAACTCATCTGAGTGACACTGCATCAGTGGCACTTCTGTTCCTAAAGACTACCAGGTTGTGAAATAATCCTTGATCCAAAAACGACCCTTTGAAACTTAGCAGGGAAAGAACTTGCTGGGCAGGAATGTATAGGGCTGGAAAAGGGGAAAGCAAAAGAAAACTGCTCTCGGAGACCCTTCGGGCACCATCCCCTTTTGCCTGCCTTTAGCATTTGCCTTCCTGCTAACGAGAATCCCTCTCCCTGTGTAGGAGGTGAGTTGCTACAAACTGTAGCTGAGCCCGTCAGAGATTTTTCATCAGGATTCTTTTGCTAGTATGTGTTTTGAATCTTCTGTCAAGATTGCAGACAGAAATCATGTTTATTTGCCAACACTCATAATTTTCTGAGGCAGATCTCCAAGATAAGCAGAGCTTTTGTCCTGCTTTTGTCCTGTACGCAGTGTTGCACTACAATTCTCCTTGTGTTGCTTTTTGTAATGGTGCTTAAACTTGCAGGCTTTGGACTGGCACAGGTAGAACTGGCAAAATTGTTTGTTTATTTGAAATGCTAATTGCTTGAAATTTCAACCATGGAGAAACCATGCTGGTGAGCTGTTCACAAATCTTATCTTCTTTTCTTTGGCACTGAAAGAAAGATGGGGATTTTTTAGTGTTTTGTGGAGTTTTTTTCATGGTGCCAGTTTTTTGTAAACAGCTTGCTTTGAATTTTCTCCACCATGTATATTGGCAGCACCATAGCCAGGTCATCTGGCACTGGTTGTGTCACTTTGCTGTCTGCCTGAAACATTTCATATGTGAGGGTAGCACTCATAGTTTTTTTCTAGAAGGCACTGGTGCTTAAACTGTTTTAAGGGTTTGCAGGTGGGCTATCAAACAGGCAGGAGTTTTCTAAAAGCCAGGGGACAGGAAATTATTTGATTCCTTGAATGCAACTTGCATTCTATGATAAGTCAAGGACTGGTTCCATTTGACTGAGCAGATTGGGCGGTGGGCTTGTTGGGAATAACTACCAGCATCAAACAAGAGACTCAGTCCAGCTCATACCTGTGCTGCCACATGCAGCATGTGTTGCAGGCAACTCTTACCTAGAGGACAAAGTGAAAAGGGATTATTCATCATACTAGCACTGCAAAGGAGAAGAATCTCATGGATGCAAATTGCTTCATTAAAACTTGTAGTGAAACCCCTCAGAGTGGCAGTGATCAGGATCATCTGCTTCACAGCCCTGTTCCCTGGCAGATGCTGTGGTGTGCTGGACAGCTGGGGTAGCTCCCTAATTTCTGTGGGGACAGTGGGGTGGGCTTGGAGAGAGGGGGAGGGAGAGATGACAGCAGGTGACCTTTACACACTGGTCTATTTACATCCCAGCCATGATGCCATTAGAGGTGAGTCTGACATGGGTGATAAATCCTGGCTCTGCCAGCCAGCTCCTGCTGTGCAGCCTGACCTGAACTGAGATGTAAAATGTGCCCAAGCATCAAAGTGCATAAAAAGCAGCATGGAGGACAGGGGGACTTGAAGATGTCACAGGTATATTTTATTTGGTTCTGTCAACAAAACTTACATTATCAGGAGCAGTCCCAGACACACAAGAAAATGCCCTGTCCATGCCCAGCCCTTGGACTTGGCTGCTTGCTAGTAACTATTAGTCAGTATTGTAGAGCACCGTGACAGCACCAGGGCCCTGGTGTCTGTACAGACTTGTCTCTGAGCAGAGGTACACAGCTGTCTCCAGCTGCTGAAAAAACCTACTCCTCCTGTCTACATGGTGATAATAAGAGCAGCAAGCCCAAGTCTTCAGCCACTTCCTCCCAGTTGCTGTGCCCCACCAGAACAGTCCAGCCCCACCTCTCTGGGCCAGTAGAATTCAGTTTGTCCTGTACTGGTGAGGATCTGTGCTTTATAATATTCCATAATATGAAGATATCTTTATTATAAATATTGTTATTTATTATTTGCACTGAGAAGCTATATGGAATACTATGTAAACCCAGAGGGAGAGAGGAAAAGCAGTCCTTAGCTGTACAATCTTTGTATTAATGAGCACAAACAACCAAGACTGTTAATCACTGAAGTATCCTGGGATCTGAGAGATGGAGTTAGCAATGTTTTTTGCGTCCTGACATTACTCACCTCTCTGCACCCCAGAAAAAATTATCAGTTCCCAACAAGCCTTTTATTCATGCCTGAGGTGAGCACTGTGAGTTTCCCAAGTGATGTGCAAACCATGGACTCAGGGCATTGAGTCAAGGGGGTGACTCAAGAGGCTCTGGTTGGTTCAGTGGCTGCCTGGCTGCCTTGTGTAAAAGCAAGGCATGGAGGGAACTACAGTTGCTATACAGAAATAGGTGTGGCTTTTTCCTTGTGCAAACCATCCTTGTGTGGGCCTGCACTATTCCAATCAGCTTCTTGGCTGATTCACGAGTTGATTAATTTATGTGTCAATCAAGACAGAATTATCAGACCAATGTGCATCTTATTCTGTGCTCCACAGCTTCCTTTGAAGCTGAAGACAAGTTATCATAACTTATCTGCTTTTAAACTGTGAACACACCTTAAGCTTTTAGAGAATGTCCATGACAAAGTGAGCTGGTTCAGCTTTGAGAACCTTTATCTTTGGACTCCCCTTGCAGAGTAAAAAGTTATTCAGATGTGCTGTAGCACAGCTCACCTCCAGGAGCAGTTCTGCTTCATCTTCTCAACCTTTTCAGTGTCATCATCAGGTGTCATAAACTCTTGGAACATCTTTCACCAGGAAAATGGTTCTGTCTTCAACTGTCTCTAACTTTGATGTCTCTTAACTGCCAGACTGAGGCATCAACTGAAAGCACAATGTCACTGCAGCTTCTTCTTGTGCTGGGAGCAGGAAAAGCAGTAAACTCTGCATCTGGTAGAACATTCTCCAGGTGCACCCAACAGGGGCGTGTCTCTACCTCAACAGACTTCTACAGCTTCTACAGGCAAAATAAAGCAGGGAGGATGAGAAGATGGTGACTGTTACTCCAAGAAGAGCTCACGGTGCCTCCCCTGCTCTAACCACCAGTCCACACACCACTGTTAGTGCAGGAGAGGCAGCTGATGACCTGAAGCTGGGTCTGCTGCAGTTCTTTGCACTATGCCACTAGACACCTGACTTTCAATAACTTTGAGTATCTCAGGCAATCACTGATTTCACTAAAAGGTGAAGAAGCTCAGGACCTCTCTAAATTATGTCCTTGATGTTGACACTTGCCCAGTAGGGACCTGAGTGAACTAATCAATGCGTTTCAGCAGGCAGCACTCTCAACTCCATCTTCTCTTATATTGTCCCTGTTAAATGTTCTCAAGAGGTTCTGCAGATGTGATTTATTTTCAGTTTCCTTTTAAATCACCTTCATGTTATACCCTACCTCCACCTTCTTTAACTTTCCAGTGAGAAATTGGCAAAATTACTCATGAAGAGATGCATCTTGAGCACTTTGTTCTTAAGAAACATTAAACCAGGATCTTTGTCACAACATTGCAGGGATTAGAATACTGTAATTTTCCTATTTGCTCAAGATTGTGATGGCTTCATCTTGTTTATACATAAAGAAAACTGGTAGACAGAGGTAAAGGAGGATGGAAATTTCTCTAATCTTGGAACTTTGTCTGAAAATGTGAGGTCCTGTCTCTTGCTCCAGTAAAGTCTGTCTGCCATTCTAGTAAGTCTCCCTCACTCACAGGTTTTATGGAGCTAGAATAGCCCAGTGCATTCAGTGCTGTCTTTCCTTGAACACCTTGAGTGTCTGAAGCACAGACTGGATTGTGCTAAAAGTGAATGCAAAATAAGATGAATGAAGTGCAGGTTTTAGGTGCAGTTTATGACAAGGGGGACAATTTTGTGTCATGTTCAAAGAGCATGGCGTTCAGAAAACTAAAGCCACTTTTATCCTTTTGGTCTAGGCTTAAAGCCAAGTGCAGTTTGACCAGGTCTCAGGCTGAGTTCTACACCTCTTAATTACCACATGCAGCCTGTTTAGACAACTAAGTGTTCTTTGATGAGTGTTCCAAAAACAGAGTAATAGATGCTTCCTGCATGCAGGGAAGAAATTATGCTGCATAAATACCTGTCTGACTGAAGACAAATATAAGTGCAAGGTCTGGGATTTAGGAGATGCATTGATCAATTCTGAAGAAGTCTTGATCCCCATCAAAAACACAGGGCATAGCCTTTGGAGTGGAGTGCAGTGCTGTGCAGCAGCCATGTCCCTACACACCTTTGGAAATTTCCAATATGGAACTTAAAAGGGCACTATCTTGACAGTACAAGACTACACCCCCTCAAAAGGTCTGGGCAAAAATCCACGTGAAGTGTTAAGTTCTTTCCTATTCAGCGGAACAAATCTGTCAAAACCTGTGTAGGGTGAGAAGAGCCAAGGTGAACTCTGATTCTTACAAAGAAGCACAGGGCACTGAATGGCACTGTTATGTTCAGCAGGAGGAAAAATCTTTACACAAGGTATAGTTAAGCTATAAAAATCTTTGTGGTAGGACACTGTACATACTAAAATGCACTGATTAAAAAACTAATTGGACAAATTAATGGAAAACCACTTGTCAACAAATGACTGCTGTGCTATCTCTTTTGACTCTGTACACCAGGAAAATATCTGCATGTGCTTGTCCTGTTCACCTGGTGCTCCCAGGGCTGTTACTAGCTGTGGCTAGAGAGCAGAGTCATGAGCTAGATGGAGTTTTGCTTTGACTCACCATGTCTGCGCTTCTGCTTCAGTTCCTATTCAGTGGGAAGTTTGCAGGTAGTAGACATGGAAGAAATTTTGTTTCTTACTTAGTTTGATGCATTTTTTATTTATTAATATTGCTATCTTCTGAGTAGGGATAAATATCTATGCAAAACACTTCAGCTCACTGACTTGAGTTGTTTTCAGCCAGTTTGTAGTAGCTGGTAGTTCAGCCCATTGTATTTGCAAGCAGCAGAGCATGTTTAGCTTACAGGCAGCTTTGCAGTGGCATCAGCAGGTGCTTTGTAATTTCCTGCAAGAAAATCCCCCAACAGATCTCAGATCGTGTATCAGAAAGTACTGCTATACATGTTCATGTTCACTGACATAAGCCTTTATACCTTTGTCTGGGATCTTAATAGTTAATCTACCTGAGCAAATAGGAAGGAGCAATTTTCCTTCAATAAAGTTTGATTCCTGGAGGCAGATCTTTTTTTTCAGCGAGTGTCAGATAATTTGGAGGGTAGGGTGAGGCAGGAAACCACGACACGCCTTTGTTGGGACTTGTATAAGAGCACGGGAATAGAAAAGCAAAAGAAGGGCGAGAATAAAACAGGATAAATAAAGAAGAGGTGAACATTTTTGGATGATCACTCAGGTTCCACACACCTTTGGAAGAACATGATATAAAGTGTAGGTGACAAATTTTTGGTAGAAGGGAAGCAGTTGAGGAGAAAAAAAGATTTTCATTTCAGTAACCAGAACACTCCAGGTAAGTGACATTGCTAAAAAAAAAAAAGGCAGAAAAAGGTATCCTTTATTTTCTATCTTCCAGATTCCTTTAAGAACGAGTCTGACTTTTCAGGCAGGATAAAGGAGGTGTTTACATTTTTCTATGGGCAATACAATATAAAAACAAGTTTGCATGAGGGCTGGGTCATTTTGGGTTTCTGTTTGTCAGTGAATACTTCTCTTTTGAAGTGAGTATCCAGTGAAAAGAATTTACCTGCTGGGAGAAAGGAAATGTGAAGCCAAGTTCTAGGTACATTTTTAATGCATTTTGTGAAACTACTGCAAAATAGATAAATTTTAGCTGACTGTTTACTGTTCCATAAGGATACCGGCATGGGGAAATGCAGATTATCTGTTGGCTGTTTTTAAAACTGAGCAGATCTAGAATGTGCTGGAGGAGTAGTGATTGTAAACTGGAGGTTCAGATGGTGGGTGCAGGGTGTAAAATTAAGGAATTAATAGTCCTGAGAGTGCCTAGAACTGCTTCTGAGTGAAAGTTTGTGTTACCATGGACAAACTTTGCTTTGTCTCAAATAAGTGGATTTATTATCAGCAGTGACTCACTGATCAGGTACTTTGTGCTGTATTTTTGTCATAGAAGATTATGAGGTGTTTTGGTCACAGTAAGTCAGAAAAGTGTGATTTGAGAATCAGTTTGAATCCTTTTTACAGCAGGTCCAGCAACTGAACATAGTGGCATAAAGTAAAAGATTTGCCTTTTCCTGTCTTCAGAGTGGCTATTAAATTAGAAGGGAAGTTACTTGTCCATCTGTCACTAGTTGCTTCATTTGTGAAATGGTGACAGCAGATCTTCCCTATTCTGCAAACACTTTTTTCATTAATACTAGATTGTTTCCTTTTCTGTAACAGAGCCAAGAAGCTTGTGCAGGTCAGGATGGCCTATTTCTTTTTCATTAGCACAGTTAAGTAGGGATGGTGAGGACACATTTTTGAACAGAAGGTGTCTGGCAGAGCAGAGTGAAGTCTGGGCAGCGCTGTTTCTTGTGCTCTGAGATATGAACACATATTGGTGTCAAAGAAGCCAGGACAGGTTGTAGGCAGAGCAGAATTTGGTTCCTAGACCATGCCCAAGCTTTGACTGGGCATCTAACCTGCTTCCCTGGCATTTGCATCCTTTCAGCCTACAAAATGAGCAGATTTGGAAGTATGATTTGGTTTATTCCATTCTAACTGTGTTGGTTTTGGTAAAATGACATGAAAGCAACAGCTTTTAGAACAGAATAAGTAGATCAGATTCCTATTCTGTGTTCTTTTAGTTCCAGGCCAGTGGCACCTGAAAGGCTTGGTGAAGAGGAAGGGGCACCATAAAAGATATGTGGATGGGAGATGTAGTCAATGGTATCATTTGGAGGCATCTGCTGAGTTTCAGAGCATTCACAATCAAAAGGTTCTGCTGACATTAGGTATTATTAATCTCAGCACCTGCAGGTGCCTCTTCCTCCTAATGGAGTGTCTCACAGCAGGAACCTCTGGAGAGAGGAGAGAGCTGAAAAGATGTGCTGTGAGCACAACAGCATTGTGAGATGAAAGCTGAGAGAACACTGTGGAGGGATAAAAGTATCTGAAACATGCTTGCTTTTATTTTTCCACAAAAGGACAGCTTTGTGGTTATTCCACTCCCCTTTGAAAAATGTCTGTAATAAATTTTATTACCATTGCATACAATGCCTAGGTTCTAAAATAGTAAGAGGGGGTTGAATGTCCCATCTCAAAATGACTTAGTGTCCTTGACAGTGTGCTGCCCTGCAGTGAAGGTGAACAGGGGGTGCAAGAGGTACCCTGCATTGTCAGGCTTTTGTGGAAAGCACAGATCTGAGCACGTCTTGCAGTGCTGGGCAGTTATTACTATCCTGCTTTTGATGCTGTACAGAGAAGAAGCAGCTTGCACTGCTGCAGTGTGGCAGTGCCAGACCTCTCCTGGTTCCTAGTGCCAATAATGGCTGCAAGTTCTCTGTTTCTGTGGGTGCCACAAGCACACTACAGGCCCTGAGCTTATGTAAAAGGGGCCATCATGTTGCTTCCTGTACTAAGTGACCCCACTTCACAAGTTGCTGCTTGTTGCTCCAGAATGATTGCAGATGACTTCTCTGATTCAACAGCACTGTTGCTGTGCCACAGACATAGCCCACAGCTATGCCTTTGTGACTCCAGATAGGAGCTGGGGAGATGAGTCAGGCCTGGCAGGTAATGGGAATGCAGCATAGTCAGCCTGCTGGCATCCACATGCCAAGCACACATGCAAAGGCACAGTGTTCTGGGGCCAGGCTGTGGCATGCACAGCTCCAAAGATGGGCTTTAACCTATTTTTTTTTTCCTAATTGATATCACAGCAATATACTTCCCTTTCTCAAGGGAAGGCAAAGATACAGAAGATGCATTCACTCCATGATGGCACTGGCCTCTTCCAGCATCCATAACTGGCACCACCTCCCAATAGTAGAGAAAAAGTGGAGTTTTGGGGCTACAAAGCAGTAGGAAAGCAGTTTCCAAATACAGAACTGTACTCCTTGCCAAAAACACTGATAAAGCCAACTGTGCTGACATCTAGACAACAGCTTTAGCTTCTGTTTTCAGGGAGAGAGCTTGAAAAATGCTTCCACTGTTGATGGAGTAAGGAAGAGTAGCAGAGATAAAGCCTTTCCTTGGAGTGAATGACCAGAAGTCCCTCTGTTGCAGGGGACTGTTATCCTGCTGGAGGAGGAACTCTCCTAATGCATATAGCTCCAGTCTTGCATATGCCTTGGAATCAACACCCTGGAAAATCCTTTGGAAATCCCTAGTCTTAGCCAGCATTGTAAGGTTGAGCAGCATCCTGCTGCCACCAGGTTGTGTAAGGACTTGGATGTGGCCTCAGGAGCCCCACTTACAGGGCAGTTTAGACAAGCTCAGGGTCCACAGTGCAGAGTGAGGGCTGTGGGCACTGTGGTATTCTCTGCAAAGTGCAGATGAGTCTGTCATGGGGGCCTAGAGTGGCTTGGCTGGCACTGTGCCTTCTCCACTCAAATTCTTCCTGTCCAACTCTGGAAATAGCAGGAGCTGGTTAAAGACACAATGGAATCTGAATGTTGGATATTTCTGCAGATTCTCTGCTGCATCTTGCCTTGTGTCAGTATTTATGCCTGGGCAGTACAAGTGTAACATCAAGGGAGCTGCAGTTTACAAAAGAGTAAGAGGAATCACGAGGATGGAAGTCAGATTTAATGGAATTGAGGGACATGGTCGTGAGTTCTGCATCAATCCGGGCTTTAAAACTTGGAATAAATTTTGCCCAAAGTTTTTTTTAGACTCAAAATCTTAAATGTGTTGGTTTTGGTACAGCTGGGCCATTAGTTTTAAGGAGGAGGCTTCAAATCCAGTGAAGGATTTTGCCCTATGGTGAGATTGTGTGTAAATTAAAATCTCTTCCTTTTCATTGTCTGTGGCTGCACAAGATGAAATGTTATCCTAGCAAGACTAGGAGTGAGCAATTGTGTGGTTCCTTCTGACAGAAGTGTTTTCTCTTCTAGATGATGTCTCTTTTCCACAATCATGTTTTTTGTGGTATTCCTGCTTTGGCAGGTGGTCCTCTGCTAGAGATTATAACTTTGACTAGAGAGGGATCCAAGTAATGACAAAAGTGTGTACACAGCATTCACAGCATTGGTTTCAGAACTGTGTAGACTGACCTGAGCTTATTAAATTAGATTAAATTGGTATGAAATAGGTAGTTCAAACAAAGCCACAGACAGGGTCTCCAAACTGTTGCTGCTCTGCCTGTAAAGCAAGATAAAGTGCTTCCTACCTGAAGTTCCTTAAGAACTGCCAGAAATAGGTAGTTCAAACGTACCTACAGTGTTTTTTCTGCTTTACTAAAATCAGTGCTGTGTCTTTAGCATGACTGTACCCTGAGAATGCACTTTTACTGTCAGCAGAGCAGCAGTAAAAACCTCTGCTGAGGTTTTTCTGGCAGTACTGGCAGGGTGAAGGTAGCTTGCTCATGCAACTTTGCCTGCACACTTAATCCTGTACTGTTGAGTCCTGCCCCAAAGAGATGTATGGGAGTAGTGTCTGTATCTACTGGTTTTCATCAAACCTTTATAGGGGCACAGCTGGAAACCACAGTGTAGTGCAGCCTGGATATAAATCCAGGTCTAAACTCCATCACTGAGTGGATTTGCTTCAACTGCTTCTGCCGCACCTGTTGGCTTTACAGCCCCTCCTGGTGTTTCAGCTCTGGTGCCTTGTGCAGCATCCAGTGTTGTAGGTGCCAGTCCATCAGAAAAAATTATATGGCTCTGGAAAGCTGCTGTAAATTCCCTGGCGCAGACATCTTCCAGACAGTCTAGTCCCCATCCAAAGGGAGCAAAGTGGTGGGACTTGTGGGGAGCTATTGTCATTTCTTATCCTTCACAGAACTCTAAGTGCAGTCCCTCTGTTTTCCTTGCAGGTGGCAATGATATGGATTCTGTAACAAAGAAAACGAGGCAAGATGGATCAGAAGTTACTGAAAGACGTAAGGAGGAGATTTTAAACTTTTATATCTCACCCCAGAAATCCCAGAAGTGAATGGCCATTTCTATAAGGGATTAAATGCTGACCAGAGCTCCAGAACTAAATTCTGCTCCTGGTCCTGGTCTCTGTGTTGAAGTCAGAATAAGGAATAGAATGGGCCAAGATCAGACATTTAGAGATGTGTGTCATGACCTGATTGTTTAACCAGATGATTGCCCTGTGGTAGCATTTCTAACCAGTAGTGCAGACATTGGTATGCTGCTCCTACCTCTGATATCAACGCCCTGAGTGGCCTAGAAAATGTCTGAGGACTTAGCATAAAACCGAGCTTAATTTTCTACCGACCTTACGAGAACTAACTAGTAGGAAGCTACTAAGGGGTCTGACCATGGGCTTTGCTGTTACAGCAACGGCTGTGGTTCAGAAGTGCCCAGAAATTTTACAGGGATCTTTTTACAGGTAAAGAAAAAAATCTTTCATGGCAGTTATGTTCTTATTCAGAACTAGAAAGACCTGCAGAGAAACACAGTATTGTGTGATAATGAGCTTGTAGCCACAGCCCCAGGCAGTGTGGTCTTAAGGGACTTCTATTTAAGTGAGTCAATCTTCTTTGAACAAGTCATGCTTTTGCATGGAGAACAGGTAGAACATTGATCCAGTTTGGCTATATTAACATGCCATTACTTCTGCACCCTTTTCTTCCCTCAGTTATTACAGAGACTGTAACCACAAGACTGACATCCTTGCCACCCAGTAAGTAATTCTCAGTCATTGCATTGCTTCTGCTCAGTGTTCTGTGCCTCTCCATGCTATTTATTTGTCTGCATTATTTTCATTATTTCTGTAAATCCATGGGTGCAGCAGGTCTCAGTGCATAGAGATCTGCACCCAAAGGAAAGCAATTTTCAGAAATACCTTTCTCCCAAGATACTTGTTACTGTAGAGGAGTAGTATTTGGAGACCTGTCTGGGTATTGTCAGAAACAAAAACTCCACTAAGACTGAAAGACGAGACTCTTCGAAGATTTAAGTCCAAATATAGGGTCTCCAGTGGTGTTTGTCTTTTGGGAGCAGGGATGAAAAGTGATGGGTCTGCAGCCTCCACTGCTGGGGCTGTAGTGTATTATTTTCCCTTTCCTCTTACCCAGTTGGCAACAGTGAGTGAATCTTTTCGGGTAATATCAGAAGTCACATGTCATTTCTACCTCTGCAGAGAAGTACAAGTTCCAAATAGGGAAGGATCCTCCACACTCTTTATCCCACCATATCCTTGATTAGCTTGCTGCAGCTAATCAGCAAGGAATTGGCAAGGAATTGCACTATCATCTCATTTATGATGAGGGCTAACAGGAGTATTCTTCAGTCTGTTTGTGGAGCAAAAGTTGACTACAAACCTGCTGGCTGTGGAGTGTGAATACTTGTCTGCTCTGCCAAGACACTTCTCTGCAACTCTGATCTCTCACCAGATATGAAGCTGTACTCATAATTGAGTGTATGGACAATTTTGGGTCCCTCCTGCCTTGTCTTGCAGTGTCCTTGCTTTTCTTATCTCCTTCCTGGCAACGATGTCTCATTTTGTGCTCATCTCTTTCAGAAGGAGGGAGCAGCAGTGGGCTCAAAACTGGAGGAAGTGGAGTGGAAAAGCGGTCATACACCCATGGAAGCAGCTATGTGACCTCAAGTAAGGAATGAAAGCATTGCCCAGTAGGAAACAGAGAGCAAAGGTGGCAGAAATGGGCTGAAGAGAGATTCAAGGCAGGGAAGTAGGGTGAGACAGGGGTAAGGAAAACAGGTAATGAAAGCAGAAGTGGCAAATAGACACGCAAAGCAGAGATATTCCTTCCCTAAAGTTGGGTGTGAGAATGGGTGAGTAAATGGCAAAAGTCCCATAAGGAACTTTTTAATAACTCCCATAATAAGGGAAAACATAATTTCAGGAGAACAACAACAAAAAAAATGTAATTCCTACTGTTTTTAAGAAGTCGTTCAGAAACTGAATTTCCCTTCTTTCAGTTTTTCCAAATCACAATCTTTCTGACCATTTTTGTTCTAAAGGCAGTTTTGATTAATCTTTTTCTTTTCCTAGAAAATATTTTCTTATGTTTGTGTGTCCGTGGCTTTAGCACTTTGAATGCTCTGCCGGATTTTCTGGATGTGCTAAATCAGTGTATGCTGCCTACTCCTTAAAACCAGCACTCTTCTCTAACAACATTCTTTACCCAGCTCTTAGATTGTCATAGCAAAGGTTTCTAAAGAGTAAGCTTCCTAGCCAGGTACCTGGCACGCTTCTCTGTCTCCAGTGGGACTGACTGTATAACTCTCCTTATGAAGAACATTCTCTGTGCTCCAAGGGAGCTGACAAACCAGAGGGAGTGGAGTGCCATTTGGAAGCTCAAGGGGAGAGCTAGCCATACCAAACAGGTCTGGCAGACACCTGCATGCCAGTTAAAGGCCAGAGTGTGGATTCACTTTGGCTCAGGGCACATGTGAAGTGACTCCAGTGAAGATGTCAGTCTAATTGTCTGGACTGGCACCAATCCTGCAAACTCAGAGGGCCATGCAGCATTACCATCTTCCTTTGATTTATTTTCAGTATGTGGAGGAAAAGAACCTGAACTTCAGAGATACTGAGTTCTTGCAGTTTCACAGAGCATTCTGAAGTCTCTTCTTTCCCACTTTCTTGCAGAATGCCTCTAACAGAGGCTTACTTGTCACAGTAGTTCTTTCTGCTGAATTGAATGGAAAAGTTACAGAACAAAATGGATCCTTTTAAAGGGAAAGTTGGCATGAAAGCACTTTTGAGATCAGAAGGACTCTTTTTGTAGGGATGGATAAACAATATCCAATTTGATCCTGCTTATCTGCATAGATAGGTTGCAGTTTATCACAGAACTTCCTTTTTGATGCACCCTGATCATACTCCAGCATTAGATTTTGTGGAAGAGTATGAACACATTAGTTACTGCTGCTCAGTTCTTTCCCCACAGCACTGATGTGAATTAGGAGGGAAATTGTTTCCTATGTCTACAAATAACAGCTACTAATAACCTCCAGGCTGTCTCGGGCCTGATGCACACCTCAATTGCTTCTCCAGAAAATGGACTAAGTGGGAGTGTGGATAGCTGGTTTATAGGGAAGTGGACTAATCTCTGCTTTCCATTATCTCATAAACTGCATCTGTCAGCATTCTGAGTTTGGTTTAACAATCTCCTGTTTTTTGTAGCCTGTGTCACATAACACTTGAGTTTACAAGTGAATCTATATCCTAACCAAAACTCAGCATCATCCAAAGCTAGATTGGTTTCTGCTTGGGGGAGATGACTCACTATTACCCTAGGCCAGAACCTGGTTTCATACATATCATTGACAAGATTTGTTTTGAAACCACAGTAGTAACCAATACTCCTCTCTGCATTGAATGCTGAGGACAGCCAGAGTTAGATCCAAGTATTGTTCTTGTCCATCTCTAGTTGTGAAACACCAATGCAAATTTGTCCAGTTCAGAAGACACTAACATAAAGCATCCAGAGTGTACAGCAAGTGCTTCTTTTCCATTTGCTGAGGGCGTTTTGTTTTAACTACAGGTGGAAGTGGTAGATTG
This sequence comes from Vireo altiloquus, assembly GCA_013396875.1. Taxonomy (NCBI): domain Eukaryota; kingdom Metazoa; phylum Chordata; class Aves; order Passeriformes; family Vireonidae; genus Vireo; species Vireo altiloquus. The sequence goes on from VZRF01003198.1 coordinate 919,985, forward strand.
AATTCAACATCATCATCTTCCAGCTACAGACAAGCTCAGTCTCCCAGCTCTACTCTCACCAAATCACCTGGTTCAACATTTGAAAGAAAAACCTATGTCAACCGTCATGCAACATATGAAGGTATCACAGAACATGCCATAGAAGGGAGATGATGTGCAGTGCAGTCTGAGGTCACATTAATGCAGAATTGTCCCCAATAGACCAAGAATCCCATTGTGGTTTTCCTAGGAAATAAGCCATCAGGGACACAATTTAATGATTAAGTCCTATTTTTCCTAAGAGTAATGCTCATTCCTAAAAGGAGTTGTGGCATATATTTGTTGAAAGATATTAGCAGCTCTTTCATGGGAAAGCTGAATAGCTCTTTTTTTTAATGGAAATGTTTGCTACCCACTGAGATCAAACAGTTGCCAGGAAGACATGTTTTGAAAGCTTTTCATGATATTGTGCGATGTATTAATGAATACCTTTCTGTTCTTTGCAGGGAGCTCCAGTGCCAACTCTTCTCCTGAGTTTCCCAGGAAAGATTTTGGTATGTTCTTTTTAGAGCTGTTCCTCTGAACGTCATGGCAAGGTCATGTGGGTTGATGACCATAATGGCTTTTTGCACATTGCTGTGTCCTGCTCTACCTGTGCTGCTTCTGTGCTGGGCAGTCATGCAGCTCCTTCAGAGGAGTTATTTGGGATTTACATCAACAGCTGACAATCAAGTCTCTAGCTGATCAGCAAGTATATATGGGTGTTCTCTGTCTGCTACTCTCAGCTGATGCTCCCTGTATGATATAGGACATGGACAGAAGACAGACATGGGATACTTTATAGCATTCCCTTCACCCTTCCAGAATAGCTGAGAGAACAACTGCAAGCAGGAAAGTCCAGATTCTTAGGATTTTGAGTCATTGCTGGATATATTTTTCCAGTATCTCATTTCTAGACTTCAGCAAGTATATATGGAAAGACGAAGTAGCTAGTTTCAAACTGAATTACATTGACCATTGTCAGCAGGTATGAGCTTTCCCTGTCCAAACTCTGAGCCGCTGAACTCACTCTGTTTAACTCTACTGCTACTCAGTGAAGATAGTTAAACATTATGATCAGCTCACCTTTTGGCTCATAGAGGAGGCAGGATTTCACAATATCCAGTATTGGTCAGTGGAATAAACAGACCTATTAACTTCTTTTTGGTCATTTGAAATGGGACATCGCCATCTATGAACAACATTTCTCTGTACAAAAAGAAACAACATCTGGTCCGGAAAGGCTAAAGGTGTTACTGAATCTTTAAGATTCTTTATGGTTCAAAGGGGACCTGGTAAAAACTCCTAATGGTTCAATTCTTGTGCTCCAAGAAAAGTTACTGTCTGAGTATAAGAACCCTGAGCAAGATTGGTGTGTTGATTTTCAGAGGTGTCACAGGCAGTAAAGACTAATATTGCTTTTCTCTCCTTGCTGTTCACAGCATCTGCCTCTACAAGAGGGAGAAGCCAAAGTCGAGGTGAGTGATGCTGTTCTTTGACAAACCTCCTTTTGTCAGTTCAGCATAATTCAAGTGTGTTAAATAGACCTATGCTTTTGCTGGAATCCACCATTTTACAGTCAGATGAGGTATGTGGATCTACACCCCTTCAGATGTGAACCATGAGTGTGTAAGCAGTTGTTTTAACAAGCTTGGTGTAAAAATTTACATTAGTGAAGGTCATGGTACTTTGTACTGTGTTGGGATCTACTTGGGAAGCTCGATGTCTGCAGGCATAGGACATAGTCTTCCATCTTGTTTTCTCACTACCATAACCTTAGTCCATCCATGCTCTGGGACCCTCCTCTGACATATTTATGGTAATTGCATTCATGCTTCTCCTATTGTGATCTGTCTTGCAAACCTTTAAGCCATACCCTGAAATAATCTCATGCTGGTAGTAATGATATGCTGAGGAAATTGTGGGCTTACTGTGGTCTGTGTAGCCAGCTCACTGTAAAGCTCTGCATTGTTTAAATCATTCAGCTCTTCTAATAATTTATTAACAGTGTCGGGGAAAGAAGGATTGTCTTGGTCTCAAAGAGTCTAATATCTGTTTCCAGTTTCTTGAAGAGGAAACTGTAGTGTCACTTTATTCAAGTTAATTTTAGCAGTGGGTATAAATCACAGCATGGTCTTGCACAGTCCTCCTGGAGAGTGTCACATTCCCAATTATTCTGCCTCAGATTGTCACAGTCTCCTCTAGCACACTACATACCTGAGCTCCCAGCGGAACTAGGCCATACATAATAAAGTAGACACCAGAGAATCAGGTCCAGCTTCTCATATTACTTCAGAAAATAATTTCAATCCATCATCTTCTCCACATGCATGCCAAGATAATGTTTCTTTTATAGTGTATGCACTGTCAGATTTCATCTTGAGAAGCATGTATCACATGTTCTGGCTGGCCACTTGCTGGTGGGAAGCCAGTTTAAAGGCTTACCCCAGCCAAATCACATTAACTTTGTAGTTTCTTGTGCTGGACAGTAAAGATCCAGAAGAAGCAAAGTAATAGCATTTGGTACCTGGTGAGAATGTTGTCTGAAAACTAGACTGGTTACATCTGGTGAGCCAAAACAGAAGTCAGCATATGCTAAGAGACTGAACCGGCAGCCCATTGTAGACATGGCAGTTACGTCCGAGAAGTAGTAGGGAATTTATGTATTTAGTAAACTTCTTCTGGCTCTCTAATTTTTTGGTTGAGAAGGACAATAAAAATAATATTTGTGATGAGTGGGAACATCAGTGTGATTGAGGACCACGTAATTAGACCTTCTGTATATCTGACAGCAGCAGCACTATTGACTTCAACAGGGGCCATCAATAAATGAAATATAATTCCCCAGAATTTAAAGTAACAAAATCTGACCCCAAAACAAAAAGTCACCCAAGCCAATTTGCAACCAATTCTCATGGGACATGAGTACTGCTCAGATTAAGCAGCAAGACAGCAAGGTGGAACACAGACAGCAAGAAGGAAGGAATTCGCTTCAGCCTAAAGATTTGTTCCCAGCCCAGAGCACAAATGAATCTCTCTACATATTCATGATCTGCTCTTTATCTTCCCAGAGAGTGAAATACGAGTGCGACTGCAGAGTGCATCTCCCTCTGGCAGATGTAAGTGCCATGGCTTTTGTTCTGGGGTATCAGGGATAAGATATAGGGTGTTGCTGCCAGGGTTATGTCTTTTCCTGTTAGGAACATTAATTTGAATCCCCTTTCTGGACAAGGAGGCATACTGTGGGTTAGGCTGTGCTCTTGGAAAGATGTACAATGGTACTTAGTTCCAGAAACAACCCCTGGAGCTTTGTCATTAAGTGGCACCCCCAGAAAGTAACAACTTCATAGACGTGCGGATAAATTCCCCTGAATGATTAAGACACAGAGCAAGATTACAGATCAATGAAACACTGGGTTTTGGGTGACTCTGGACACTTGCTTTTCCTGCTAGGGACAGAGTTGGATGATGTGAAACGTTTGCTGAAAGGAAGTCGATCTGCCAGCTGCAGCCCTACTCGGTCACCATCCAGTACACTCCCGATACCGAAAAAGGCTGTGGTGGAGACAAAGATGGTCACTGAGAGCTCTCAGTCAGGTACTTGGCCTTTAACCATGTTGCAGTCATTCCAAACAGCATTTGCCATGAAAAGTACTCAGTCACTAAGAACATCCAGGTAAGAATACATGGTGTCCCACTACAGAAAAAGGGTCAGAATGCTGAAACACTGTCCAAGAGCCATCTCAGATATCTTTCTAGTGACTAATGTAATTCCCGTAAACATAAGTCCATTCTTTCTGCCACCAGCTTCAATTCAGAGGTATTTCTGGCAGAGATAAGAGCTCTAAGCAAATGTGTCTGAGAGTGATTTAATCTCTTATCTCCAAGTGAGATGGAGATAGTACTGAAGATAACATTTCAGTGAGTGATTTATTAGCCATACCATTTGATAATAACTCATCCAGAATTGTGTGACAGGACAAGGGGGAATGGTTTCAAACTGAAAGAGGGCAGGCTTAGATCAAATGTGAGGAAGAAATTCTTTACTTTGAGAGTGGTGAGGCACTGGAACAGATTACCCAGAGAAGTTGTGTATGCCCCGTCCTTGAAACTGTTCAAGGCCAGGATGGATGAGACTTTCAGCATCTTGGTTTGGTGGAAGGGGTCCCTGCCCATGGCAGGAGGTTGGAACTTGATGGTCTTTGAGGTCCCTTCCAACCCAAACCATTCTGTGATTCTATGATTCTATTATTGAAGTAGTACTTAAAATACTACAACCTTCTAACCTAGTTATTTAAATGCCTCACCACAGGGCTTGAGGAAGTGGTATTGACATTTACTCCATTGTCTTCCACCAGTATCTAAGAACAATTATCTTTTCTCTTACTCAGAGCTCCAATCCTGTATAAAACTGAGAATTTTAGTCCAATACACTAGTGAACCCATCAGAGACGTGTGGGAAGCAAAAGCCATGCATCCCATGGCCCAGGGTGATTTATTAATGGAATGGCAGACTGGAGTGGCTTATTCTGGTACCATAACATCTATGAGCAATGAAATCTCTTACCAGGGTGTTTTGTGAATGATCATGCTATCAGGTCAATCTTTATTCCTTTGGTTAAAATTTGTGTGGGCTGTAATCGGCTAACATTTGAGGTCAGTTATGCCATGTTGACCTGGAGTTATTGGACTGACTCCACAAGGGTAATTGAAATTTAAGTTGTTTGCCATATAAACCTGCAATGCATGCTAAGCCACAAGCCTGGTCTCATTGAAAACCACTTCTCTTTGTTTGTTTTTTTTGTACAGTGTCAGGGACATATGACACAACCATACTGAATACTGCCCTCCCTTCATACATGTGGTCCTCCACTCTGCCTGCTGGCTCTTCCCTTGGTGGATACCATAACAGCTCTTCCTTGATCAATGCCATGTCTCACTCTACAGGATCAGGTATGCTTCCTGGACTGCCCAGGTTTGAAGGATGGAACTATCCTGAAACTGGGTCAAAAGCAGTGCCTTTTTTTGAACAGCATAAAGTAAAATGATTGGATAATCTAAATGGTGAGGGATATGCTTGAATTTTCTCTGGTTTTCTGTAGTTTGGTGCTCTCTGCTTCTACACTGACTATATCTGAAAATCCTTCTTTGTGAGGATCTATTGTCCTGACTCTCTGACTGTCACTAAACTTTAGTGACATCTTTATCAATGAGGTCAAGCTCACATTCCCTGTAGAAACTAGTTTAGACAAATTAATACTGAATTATCCTGGCCCATTGTAAGAATGGCTCATATACTAAAAATGTTATAAGTAAATTTTGTGTATTTTTATACTGGGTAAGGCCCATTTCTAAATGCCAGGGATTCTGCATTCCCCAGTTGCAGAGAAAAAACACAGGAAGCTTTATGATGGCATACTATTAAAAGCTTTACTTTCTCTCAGTGTCACATGATTTCTGCTTGTCTGAGGGAGGATTATTTCCTCTTCATCAGTTCAGTAAAAGGATGGTTTGTTGTCAAAATTTTCAAGATTTTTCCTCTGCAATTATTGTGCGTTATCATTAATTACACTTCCAAGTTGACTCTTAATTTCTGGGACTGTGTCACTGACCTTTGGGGGTTGAATTTATGATTTGAGTGAAATAATAACATTTTACTTCCTCTTTTTTGCAGTTTTTGGTGTTCCAAATAACCTGGCTCCCACCAATCATACTCTGAATGCAGGCCTGAGCTCTTCCTCTACAGGTCAGATTTTTCTTCCCTTCACACTGTGACAGCACCACATTTCTGGCAAACAAGTACAGTGAAATAATACCTATAAACCAGTTTCTCTCCTATTCTTCATCTGAGTGTCAGCAGCTTTTTCCCAAGTGCCCCACCTGCAGAAATGTCCTTGCAGCCATGAGAGTGTCCTTGCAATGTAACTCGAGATAATGGTTTAAAATGGTCACTGTTATTCTCTTGGGCCAACAATAACAATACAGCAAAGTGATATGAGTAACAAAACATTTTGTGAGGAAGATATTTCTACAGAAATTCTTAGGCCCATGGTGCCTCCAGATAGCTGGTGAAATCTGTTGGGAGAGGTCATTATTATTGTATCGTTGGTTTTGTTTGGATTTTAGCCAGAATGCCACCTGCACTGCAGGACTCCTATAACCCTCATTGCAATGTTTTTCTCTGCAGTGTTTGGAGTTCAAAACAACCTGTCTCCAAGCTCTTCATCTGTGACCCAGAATGCTACAGCAGCCTCTGCAGGTCAGCAACAAAGTAAGCCTAGAGAAAGTGTGAGGTTCACCAATGTGTGCTTCCTTCTTCCACATTTTCTGTAGTGACTAGAAAGTTCGTCTTGACAGAGGCTCCCTCATCACCATCTTCTTGCGTGGCACAGTGTGGTATGAAGGGATATTGAGGAACATTTCCTCTGCTTTGCATGTGCAGGAACAGCTCCCAGTGCTGATGCACTAGAGATTTGCTTGCTGGGAAAACCCTTGGTTGGTTGAGTTGTCCTAGAAACACTAAATGAGAAAAGATTTTTGAAATGCTTTGGTGTGTATAGATTCCTTGTTATCCTTCATCTCTATCATTGTTGAATTTCTTCTTTGCAGCATATGGGATGAAGAACACTTCTCAGAGCAACACCATGGCAAGTACTGGTGTGTCTGCCACAGCAGGTGAGTGTGTCATTCACAGGTGTTTAGGCACGGCCTTGTACAAGAATATCACAATAAAAATGAGTTAGAGATTCAGCATAGCTGAGTGACACTTAGGTGCATAACTTGTCACTAGCCAAGTCTCCTACCAGTACCTTTCTGAAAAGAAAACGAGTCAGAAGCTAAGAATGAGCAAATGAATGGGTCTGATTCAGATCTCTGTAATAACTTGGATTCTTTAGTTCTGAGCTATTTCTGCTCAGCAGGCAAGGAGCTGGATAGAAGAGCATACATGAAATTGTACTTCATTTGAAGTCAAAACATTTGCATGGTTGCTCTTAAAAGTCATTTTTCAGTAGTATCGGCTTCAACCACTCAAATATGAAGGAATTGATACATGATCAGATTATGTTTTTTTAATGATAGAAACCCTTTGTCCTTGAACAGTTAGGATTCATTCTTTCCAGCTGTTTTCTGCAACTCTGAGAGTTATAAATTATACTTTTTTTTTCCATGTGTGTAAAGTAAGCCAAGTTTGCTTTGTAATCCAAGGACTCCCAATGACGAGGCTTAAAAATAGATGTAAAGACCACAGAAGATAGGATAACATTTCTAATAAAGGTTTACTCCAGGTTCCGCTACAGTAATGGAATAATACCTTTCTGTTTATCTTGATTTTCAATATTGTGTCAATCTGTGTGCAAATTCATGTTCATTCACCATTCCAGACATACTTCCTGAGGCCTAGTGGCACAAGAGTGACCACAGTGGTGGTTTTGAACCTTATTTGTCCTGTGCCAAACCTCAGTAAACTGCAGTTCAGTGTCTCCTAACCCTGCCTGGCTCCCAGGACATGGAGTGCTTTGTTCTTGACAGAGTAACTTGGCAGTGCTTGATGAGCTCCTCAGCTTGAGCTGTGGTGGCTCTGCTGACCCCTGAATTTCTCTCTCAGGCTGAGTTTCTTTGACTCCATAGTAAGTGCGTTTGAGGAGCAAAGAGGTCATTGAGCAAATCACTTCTACATGGGATTGAATTCCAGATGTTCTCCATTTCTGGCAGCAGTTGCTCCCCTGCTGGTGAAATGCACATCTCCAAAGAATCCTAATGACATGCACAGCTCTCCTGTTACCTTTAGTGACCAGTGTGTCTCTTACAGGGTGCTTATTGTAATGGCAACCCCAATCACAATGTGACCACCTGTTGTTATGGACAAAAGTGATGTGGCTTGTAGTTATGGACTTAATGGCCCACACTCTTCTCCTCCTTACTGTCATTTACCAATATTCCAGGAGGAACTGTTTTGACCTCCCAGGGAGACGACATTCTGCGCAAAGACTGCAAGTTCCTGCTGCTGGAGAAGGAGAAGGAGAAGGCACCTACAAAGGAGATGGAGCTCTTGGTGATGACAAAGGACAGTGGCAAAGTCTTTAGTGCCTCTAACACTGGGCTTAATGGAGGTAACTTCCCTTTTTCAGGACATGTGGTTATTCTGAGGGCAGAGAAGTGGAGACTGATCATAAGGGAAGTTCAGAATTCAGGACACTATACCTGACTTGTACATCATACAAGAACCTCTGGCAGGCAGGCAGCTTTTAACCATGACAGCTGAAATCTGGGTCTGGCTTTTGCATTTGAAACTCCAGAGTGTGCCTCAGGATATTTCACAAAGCTCAGGAGCTTTGAGAGCAAAAAACCTTGATCTGGTTTAAACAGGCAGAGCTATTGTGTCTTCCCAATAAAAATATGCCTTTTACCAATAAAGAAGATAGGCCTGGTTGAACTTCTGATGTAATGTTTCTAATTATATTTGGTTACTGTTCAGGGTCTTTTGTAGAAGACACCTTGAAGAAAGAGAAGCAGGGATTTTCCTCCTCTTACGCTACAGATACTGGCCTGAAATCAGATGCAAATGGTAAGAGTTTGTTCCTTGGAAATGCAGCAGAACTTTCTCCTTCTGCCTCCATTACTATCTTTCCCTTCCAAGCCCCCACTCTAAATTTCATCATGCACAGAAAGACTGATAAAACCTCTTTTACTGTTGTTAAAACAGGAGGGCTGAAATCCATGGCAAAAAGGGACAAAGAAACTTATGCAGGTAAGTGATGCAACTCAGCCTTTCATTGGAAGAAGCACCGAAGCACAATATACAAAAAAGCAATCGTTCTTGAGGGACATGAGTGATCTCTGTACAGTGAATCAGGGAGAGGGAATGTTCAGGAAGCTACCAGAGAAACTGGTACCAGTGATTTGATTGTAGATGAGTGGGCAGTTGGGGTATTTTTTTATGACTAGAGAAAATCAGATAGCTGACAATCTATAGCAGCTGCATCCTGCTACAGGAACAGATTTATGGGGAAGAGAGGGCTCAGACAGACCATGCTGGCTATTGCTGTCACTTATGGCTCAGATTTGTACAAAAAAATTACCCCTATAGGATCATGTTTTCCAGCTGTTATTTTAAAATGCACTGAATGTTTTTGTCGCCTGTTGGAAATCCCTTTGGAAATACTGTTCCCAGCTTCCACAGGGACTAGAATTACACTCACCATGTGCTCAGAGTGGTGTAAAGATGTTTTCCATGGCCCTTTGTATAATGGATCAGACCTTGGTGTCCTTGTTGTAAGAGATTCCTAACATTGAAGTCAAGGAACTTTTCATTAACCAGAAGACTGCTCCTTCCCTCTTGCAGAAATACGAGGTGGTGATGCAGGGGGTGCCATTGGATCAGCACCATCCTGGTGTCCCTGTGGTTCCTGCTGTAGCTGGTGGAAATGGCTCCTGGGTTTGCTTCTGGCCTGGTTGTTTCTCCTTGGATTGCTTTTTGGACTCATTGCTCTGGGTAAGAAATAACTCAGGGGAAAAATGTTGAGTGGGATAGAAGGACAGAGGATTTAAGCAGGCAACAAGCCCAAGTACCAGGGATACCAAGCCAGAGAACTGAGGAGAACATTCAACTTGGTGGTGACTGCCACTAAGATATTACAAATGGACAGAAGGCATGGATGAGGAATAAAATCTTTGGTGAGGAGCTATATAGTCTTGGGGTGAGTAGGATAGGAAAGTTCCTGGGATTTTGCTGCTCTGAGACTGACAGATTCCAAAGTTGTCATTTAAACTCCAGATATCCCTGCTGAGAAATAAAAAGATACAAGAATTCTGCAAAACTCAGCAGCCATAGCTACCTGACAATGTGTTGGCATGTCCCTGTGATAGCACTAGGTATTTCAGGCATGCATATCTGGCAGTATGTTCCCTAGCATTTTCCTTTAACCTTCCAGCGGAAGAAGTGAGAAAGCTGAAATCTCGTGTGGAAGACCTGGAAAAAATCAATGGTGGCCTCCTGGCAATTAACCAAGGGAATGCAAAAATAGAAAAGGATGTTTCAAGAGTAGACTTTCTTCATGGTATCTCCCCCTCCTCGACCTTCCCATATGAAAATGAAGAGTCAGTCTGGTTGATGGTGAAGAGCAGACTGAATAAGGAAATAGAACGAGGTGAGCAGAGGCAGAAAATGAACCCATACCTTATTTCTCATGCTACTTTTGTTAGCAAGCAAAAGGTGATTGAATTCTGCTTAGCAGATGATGGAAAGAGATTAACAGCAGAGGAGCCTACATTCTTCCATCTTTAGAGATTTCATGTATTTGTGAAAACAAATTTACTGAGGAAACACAGGCCTCAAATCCAAATAGATGGATCCTTGTTTTTGAAATGAGTAGCTATTCTGTTGTATAATGCACTCTAACAGCACCTTCACTTTCTGTTACAGGCTACTTCCGAGGGGAGAGAGGAGAACGTGGTGAAAAAGGTACAGCCATAGTCCTTCTCTTGCCCTGTCCAGTTCCTTGGCTCTGGCAATACACAATTTTGGGGCGGTTAGCTGTGAGGAAGATGAAAATGGTTTATACTTGAACAAAAAGAATCACAGAATTGTTTAGGTTGGAAAAGACCTTGAAGATCATGGATTATAACCATAAACATAACACTGCGATGTCCATCACTAAACCACCTCCCTAAGGGCCAGATGCCTTTTCAGTGCCTCCATGGACAGTGAATAAACCTCTATGTGTCTTTCCAATGCCTCCAGAGACAGTGACCAAACCTCTGTGTGTCTTTTCAATGCCTCCAGGGACAGTGACTTAACTTTTTCCCTGGGCAGCCTGTTCCAATGCCCCCTAATCCTTCTCATGAAGAAATTTGGCCTAATATCCAATCTGAACCTCCCTGGTGCACCTTGAGGCCACTTCTTCCTGTCCTATCACTTGTTACTTGTGAGAAGTAGCTGACCCCCAGCTCACTACCTTCCTTTCAGGCAGTAGTACTGAGCAATACAGTCAACCCTTAGTCTCTTCTTTTTCTGGCTGGACAACCCCAGCTCCCTCAGCCACTCTTCACAGGGCTTGCTAGAGCCTTCCCCAGCTCTGTTGCCCTTCTCTGGAGGCACTCTAGCACCTCAAGACCTTTTTGTAGTGAGGGGCCAGAACTGGACATGACACTCGAGGTGCAGTCTCACTGGTGCTGAGTGCAGGGGGCAATCACTGTCCTGCTCCTGCCAGTTTACCATGTAAACTGTAGAGACCCTGATCCCTCACAGAACAATACAGGAGGCCAAATCTTGCTTTGTGCCAGTGTGAAAGGCCTGGTTGGGTCTGATCCTGTACTATTCAAGTGTGAAGTGTCCTGTTTGGCCATAACTCCTTCATGTGTCATTGAAGGTGGGAAAGCAACTAGAAGACAAAATGAATGAGTAATCATAGGATGTCTCTTGATTCAACTTTTTTTCCACTTTTCTCAGGTGACATGGGAATACAAGGTCCCAAAGGTGAGTCTGAAGTTCCCTGCTTTCTCAGATAGATTAACAGCCTGTCCTAGGGCCTGGGTAGCAAATGGTTTTTTGTTACTGCAGTATTTAGAGAAGCTGATACTACTTATCTCTTAGTTCAGATACTGTTGTGAAGGTTGGGGGTTTTTTCTTGTTTTCTGGTCAAAGAAAATTTTAAAGTTCATAGTAGAAGAGATAACAGATCTCACTTTGAATCTGGAAGCTCCTTTCACCTGGATGAAAGTCATTCCTGAAGCCAGGCTCTGCTTAGTTTAATCAGAGGGTGCTTCAGTGCACAGAGGGTTTTGCATGGTGTGAATGACTCAATTCTTTGCATAAATACGAGGGAAAAAATTGCTGGAGACACTAGAACTTGTAAATATTCCAGGAACATAAACTCTTTTTATGGGGGTGAGGGTTAGCTAATGTGACTAAAAGGGAAGACTTATTCCCCACTGACTGTCTCTTTGTTTCTGTCTTCAGGTGACCGAGGACTTCCTGGTGCCCCAGGTGGGCTATAGTTCGATTCCTCTTTGAGGGAGGACATTTAATGACATTACTGTAGGCAAGAACAAGTTTGGTACCATGAATTTAGCTTGAGATGGTTCTCTAAAGAGTCAATATTTAGCATAGACTAAGTCACTCAATTAATACCTTGATGCTGAGCCACAGACACAGCTCAGAGACTTGGTTACAGACAAAGCCTTGGACAGACTTCCTCTTAGTTGAACATGTTGAATTTGGGGTTGTGAAGATCCCAGTCTACCACTGGAAGAGTCCTGCTGCTGCATAAATATTTGGTCCAGCTTTCTTGTGCTTTTCTATGTATTGTGTTCTTTTAAAGAGATCAAGTACCCATCTTATGAGTAATATATTCTTTACCCCATAGAATTAATCTCTCCAGGCTTCAGGTTCCCTTAACTTGCATGTTATTCTTTCATGGTACACAATCAAGAACTCTGAACATTTACTGTGTTTTCTTTCCAGGCATTCCTGGGCCAATTGGGCATGCAGGACCAGAAGGACCAAAAGGACAGAAGGGCAGCATGGGTGAGCATCTCTGTCAGTGCTGTGAGTCTTTCACAACTGACTGACACATGGCATGGGAATACAGACACCTGGCTGGTGTGATCATTGCCTTCCCCAGTGGAAGTGGTCATGGATCCTTTTGCCCAAGGCCTCCCTCCCACAGACACCTGGTTTTACAAGGCATTTGTTTCCTGTAGGTGAGCCTGGTATGGAAGGTCCCATGGGACAAAGAGGTAGAGAAGGGCTACCAGGGCCTCGAGGAGAGCCAGGACCACCTGGATTTGGAGAAAAAGGAGACAGAGGTAGGAATCAGGTGTCTTCTTGTTGGATAAAACAGAGATGGACAAAAGCTAGGGTTTGGTCATGATAAAACACCTCACTGATAGAATTTGATTTCACTATTCAAATCCAGATTTCATGTCTAGACATTCCCTAGCACAGGTTAATAAGGCCTAAAGGATTTTTTTTTTGCTAGAGTTATAATGGGTAGACAAGGGTTGCTTTGGTTTCCCAGGTCTCACAGTCAAGTTTGAGTTTGACAGAACCAAAATCCTTTACTATCAAGGTCGTCTTCTCCCCTTCTTCCCTATCTAAATCATCAAAGCTGGGAAATTTGTCTTGCTAAAGCTCAGTGAACTCATGTATTTTTTCTTGGACAGTACACATGTATTTGAGTGTTTTGAACTGACCAGCAGATTATTCATGACACTTGCCAGAGAAAGAATAACAGTAGATGGGATAATGTAAAAATGGGATCACAGCTGTATTCTCCAGTGTCTATTCATGCTCTTATTTTGCAGGTGCTGTTGGTGAGCCAGGTCCTCCAGGGCCACCAGGACCCCCTGGTTCTGCTGGCCTAAAAGGTAAATGTGAAGATGGAGAGAGAAAAGCTAGCAGAGAGGATAGGAGTAAATGAGTAGCCTAGCTGTCCTGTTTCACTTGTGTTGCTTTGCAGTAACCAGAAAATGGTCTGAAGCACAGATCCCAGTATCTCAGCCAAGATGGATGGCTTGGGTCCCTTTACTTTACTTTAGCGGAAAACATTTCCTCAATGTCACAAGGACTAAGTTCTCTCAATTTGTTTTCTTGGTTTTGAGAATGCCAGTAATGCAAATTCTTCTAGTGGCTGGGGAAATTCCAATCCACTAAACACCTGTTGGGTTGTGGATGCTCTTGGGCAAACTGAAGGGGATTTGTTCATTTTCTAATTGTGATGTTACTAAAAGGAAATCCATGTTCCTTACAGGTCTAATGGGATCTCCAGGCCCACAAGGTCCTCCAGGTGAGTGCTGCATTCCTTCACTGTGGCATCTAGAGACTGGGGAGAACAAAAACAGAGTGACAGCTTCTCACAGTTTTTCTGCATCAGTGATGCATTGTTATGAGTGGGATGAATGAAAACCCCCATCTCATTTTTCTGCAGGTCCTCCTGGCCTACAAGGATTTAGAGGTGAAGCAGGACTCCCAGGTGCTAAAGGTAACTTTTTCTTCCCCCTGGCAATTACAGCAGCATTAGCTGAGGTGCTTTTCTGGCACTGCTCTGAGCAGCAGACGTGATCTGACCATGTCAGATTTTGGTTCTATGGGCAAAGAAAAGCATAAGACTGAGGAAAGGGGAGGCAAAACAAAGCTTGGTCAGTAATTGCAAGAAAATATGGAGAAATACAGAAGACATAGAGGTAATAGAGCAGTCTAAGTGAGGAAAAGCAGTTGCATGGCTAGAGCTGTGTTAAAGGAAAAGAATTTCCAGTTTGAATTTGTCTGGTAACAGAAAATCTGTATTTCCTTTATGATTTTTCTTGATGCATTGAACACCTTTCCCTTATGAATTGTCATTACTATTGTTCAATAATCCATATATCTTCCAGGTGAAAAAGGAGCCAGTGGACCCCCTGGACCCAAAGGTATGTTGACCAATTAGGTATTTTTTGTGGTTATTTTCTTTAGATTCCTTTAGATGTGGATACTGTCCACAGGTTTTACCCCATCCTTGGGTTTTTCTTCTGTGCTCTTGTCAGAAAGCAGACTTTATTTTCTCTGATGAAAACATTTTACAATGAAGCAATCTCACAGAATTCTTCCCCTTTTTGTTCCACAGGTGATCAGGGTGAGAAGGGTTCTCGTGGACTGACAGGTCAGTGGATTGAAATGCTGGAGTAACAGCCTACCCAATAAAAGTGTAGCCCAGCAATCCCACTTAGCTTTCTGAAACATTATCATGATGTTACTGGTTATAGGAGTTTTATTTTTGCACCAAAATTATAAATAAATAGATCCCATTCTTATTTCCAGTAATCTTAGTAACAATCTTTGTATTTAGCTTTAGGAAAATCCTCTCTCACATGCCCTGTATTCATGTCACTTGAGCATTCTAATGCCCAGAGACAGTTGTGAATCATGAAGCCTGAACATCCTGTCAATGCTGGATTTCAGTTGCAAAGCAGCAAATATTGATGACAGAATTGTCCAAGAGTTGTTTGATTCATTTTTGTACTATTGTGCTACAGGTGAACAAGGCTCAAGAGGAATACCTGGACCTCCAGGAGAGCCAGGGGCTAAAGGACCTGTAGGTGGGTATGAGAAAGCAGCTGTATTTCTATGTGAGGCAATGTCACTGCCACCCAGATTGTGTTTCTGTGGGCACAGACAAGGAAACAACATGGGAGTGGAATCATGCTGGTTGTGATCCTAGGTTTTTCCTTTAGACACCTGTGATTAGTCTGTACACTCAGGAAAAATGTCCTACAGTTAAGTTTTGAGTGAATGTTTCCTGGATCTTCAGTAGCTGCAGCCAAAGTTTCTTTGAGATATAATGTGATGAAAAGCCACTCTTAGGTTTAGGACTGTGCTCCACTTAGGAGGAGGACAGGATAAGTGTGGTACTGTTTCAGGAGTCCCTGACAATTTCTTTCTTTGAACAGGACAAGCTGGTCGTGATGGACAGCCAGGTAAAAAAGGTAAGGGCTTCCTTTGAGGTTAAGTGCAGGTACTTTGTGATTTGGCAGGAGGTTGATTTGTAAAAGTGGTGGGAGAAAGATGGCAGCAGATTCATGTTCTGGGGTCTTGATGTCTCAGAGCTGTAGAGTCACCATGTAAGCATGGAAGAGGCATATAATGACTGTAAACTTGTGTCAGAGTTACCTCTCTCCAGAGCTCTTCTGTCACGGATGTTCCCCTCGCAGACACTGCTGCTGGAAATGGCCAGTTGGCAGTGGGAATACAATAGGTAGAAAGTGCTGCAGGACTGCCAAGCTTGAGTGGATTGGTAGATGGTACTTTAGTGACTTCTGTCTTGTTAATGGTGATTATATCCCTAGGTGAACCAGGTCTTATGGGAATGCCAGGTGCCAGAGGCCCTCCAGGACCCACTGGAGATGCCGGAGAGCCAGGTAAAAGCTTACAGGGAACAAAAATGCTTTCTGCTCTATCAAGAACACAGATGGAGTTGTCAATTTCCGGCCTTAATTGGAATTTAAGTCTGGCAGAGGATCTCTGTATTCCTAAGGTGGTGATGAAAGGAAAATACTCAGAGAATCTAGACCCTTTATGATCCCAAAATTGCCCACAGTGCAAACATCAGTTGCTATGAGCTGATTTACATACCTGTTGCTAGGCCAGTTTCCACCACTTGTGATTGTGTGCTGTAGTTTCACATAAATGTAATCTTTTTCTCCCTGTCTGTCTTTTTCCCACATGAAAATTTTTAGACACCTTAAGAGTTTTTGCCTTTTTCTGACAGGTCTTACAGGACCCCAAGGACCACCAGGTAGGCTTTTCCACCATATTCCAATTTAACAATTACACACTTTGATATGGGCTCAAAAATCCCTTGTAATTTTCCTTCTGTGCTGCTCAGGGCTTCCAAAGTAATATCCCAAGGTTTCTGCATCTCCTTTGGCTTTTGAGATAGGTTTTGTGCTTGATGTGTTATTTTTGAGCAATGCAGGGCTTTTGAGTGTTGAAATTTTGCATTCCCCAAAACATAACGTTTCAGTTCCATGTGCATCCCTGAGAAGTCCTAATCGGCAGCAGAAACAGAAGGGAGAGGATGTAGCAATAGGGATGGAAACAGAGGATGTGACATCTGTAAGCAGAGGTGGTTTGGGGGGGCAGTTCATCAGGGAATTCATCCAGGAGCCTCAAGACAGGTAGCAGTACGTAGAAGAAGCTACAGGTAAATCTATGAAGCAGTCTCATCATTCAGGGAAGCCCAGGGATGCTACCAGCTCAGTCTGTTCCTCCATTTGCTTATAAAGTCATCAGAGCCCTGCTTAAAAAGGCTGAAAGCTGGGGTCTTGAGTAGGGAGCTCCTTCTATAAACACACAAGTGAAACTCAGCTGACGTACCCGAAAAACATACAGCAAACAAGATTTGCACTAACCATTTTAAATTGTTTGTCTACCTCATATCAGGACTTCCAGGCAACCCAGGTCGACCAGGGGCTAAAGGTGAGTTTTGTTTCTTCCCTGATGCTCATTTTCTCTCTAAGGGTTTAATTTTAGCAAGGATTAGCTGCTCCACTGACCAGTCCTTGGATCAACAGTGGCATCTAGTGGCTTTGGGGAGGGAAGGCTTGAGAAGCACGGTGGCCAAAGCTTCACTGAGTGTACACAGGGAGCAGTCAGGGCATCTGCTGTGGGACTTGGCATGACAGCTCTCCTCTGAGGAAACCTTTGGAGCCTGGTTCTGCCCTGAGCATGAGTAAGATGCCTGGTGACTGCAGTGGAAGCTGTGTGCCTGCCTCAGATAAGTCCAGGCTTTTGCCTATGCTGGCATATGTAGTGCTTGGAAAGCTGATCAGAAGAAATCTCTGGATTAGCACAACCCTCTTGCTTCGCCCCTGACCTTCTAGTACTGTCACTTCTCAGACAAGAGATCAACGACAGAGAGAATAGAAACTACATGCTTAATAATACAATGTTGTTGAGCTTATTATAGATCTTACCCACTCCCCCAAAAAGAAGCTCAACTTTTATCTCTTTGTTTTCCTAGGAGAACCTGGAGCTCCAGGAAAAGTTATAAGTGCAGGTATGTAGTGCTATGAGGGGTCACACTTCTGATTTAGGAGGGTTTTCTCTGGGGTTTTTTATGCTTCCTCAATTCATCTGGACCATGTGTCAGACCTGCACTGAGGCTCCTTAAGCATAGATTTGTTACACATTCACTGGATGTGTGGATATAAACATCTGTGTGCAAATCTATGTGTTTGTTTTTCAGAGGGTTCATCAACTATTACTCTGCCAGGCCCACCAGGTCCCCCAGGCCCACCTGGCCCCACTGGTCCCCCAGGTGTTCCAGGTGAGTACTGATGAGTACAAAGTAGTGGTAGGTCAAATCCAGGGACTAGAATCAAGCTCTTTTGCTGCTCAGGAAGGCAGGCTTGTGTCTACTCCCTTTCCCTGTACACTGTTGCTGAAATCAAGAAGTACTTGTTCTCCAGTCTCAGCTTTGAGCTCAAGGCAGCAGAACTCCCACTCAAGCATCTGTAAATCTTTCTCACACACACACACACACATACTCTGACTGTGCTTGGGCCTCAGACTCTTCTGTCCCAGTCAGACACTGCCCTCCAGCACGCTGCTGTCAGGCAGCAGAGTTCCTGAGCCCTGGTTCTCATGGCGCTTCTGTGCCTGGAGCTACTCCTGGAGCTGGTTTGGCAGAGTCAGACTCAGTTTCCAGTAGAGCATGCAAGAGGAGGATTAGGCCTATTGCATTCCTTTTCTGTTGTGGTCAGTGGCATTCTCGTTATTTCCCCAGTCCAAGAGGCACCAAGCATTTTAATTGACAGATGATAGAAATTCAAGTAATACATGGGGCATTGATGAATTCATACCCCATAGCAATTCCATTTAGTTGTGTAGTAAAATACATTATTTGATAGTTTCAGTTCTTATAAAAGTCTTGTTGATTCTTTTCTGCTATTGTAAAATACAACCAGTAAAATCTAATGAAATTTGGGGTTTTTTTTCCTTTGAAACTAGGTCCTGTTGGACCAGCTGGTCTCCCTGGACAGCAAGGTACCATTTTCTTTCAGCTTTGATTATGCTTCTTAAGAGAAAGGAATTCATTAGTTTTCCTTTGTTTCAAATTCTCTAAGCCCTTGGCACATTCCCTCTCCCTTTTGTTCTCAGATTTCTTCCTTTCAGTTCATTTTGTTGCATTATTTGGCTTAATTAACCTTGTAAAGAATTTCTATCATTTTTTTGTTTTCTCAGGAGAAGAAGGGGGGTGGTAAGAGGGTGATAAGAACCATTGTAATGTGGATACTGCAAATGTCTTTTTTTTTCTTATGCTATTTTTCCTGAGGGCTGGTATTTCTAAGGCATTTCTTAAGTGCAGTTGCCTTTCTGTGATAGGGGACATAGCCCAGCTGGATACCCCCTGCCATTTCAAAAGGCAGGAGAACAAACTAGAGCCAAATTGGGATTAATGTCAATGTGAGACCACTGCCAATTGGGCAGACATCTTTTTGGAAGGGCCTGAACAGAGCTGACCCCTAAGAACCTTTCTTAGCTGGTTTTCTATGATCCTTTTAGAGCAAACTGGGCAGTAATTTCCACATTTGAATGCAGTGACCCTCAGATCTGGGGACTGAGTTCATGCTCCCAGTTCTCATAAGAAAAGTTCGAACCTCTTGTTGGAGTAGGTACAAAATGTCACCCTCTATCAGTTACATAACTCCCTTTCTCTGTTGTTTTTTTTTTCCTGGAAAAAGGTCCACGGGGTGAGAAGGGATCCCCAGGTGAAGCTGTGATAGAAACCATCAGAACAGAAGTCTCATCATTAGCATCTCAAAGTAAGAGATCCTGCCTTTCTACTCCTTTGTTTGAAGATGTGTCAGAGCCTCAAGGCCTGCTCACAGCTACCAGGAGATGCCCCTTACTCTTTCTTCTCAATGTGACGTGGGGCAAGTGTCTGTCTGTGTGTGTCTGTGTCTCAGTGTGTGTGTCTTTGTGTTT
Organism: Vireo altiloquus; assembly: GCA_013396875.1. Classification (NCBI taxonomy): domain Eukaryota; kingdom Metazoa; phylum Chordata; class Aves; order Passeriformes; family Vireonidae; genus Vireo; species Vireo altiloquus. The sequence goes on from VZRF01003198.1 coordinate 939,468, forward strand.
GGTGGTGTGTCTGCAATGCCAGCTACCTCTTCTGCCTCCTTCTCATCTGTGCATCCCAAAGTCCTTTCAGAAGGAGGCAGATGGCATCAGGCCCATGTCACAGAGAGGAAAGCTGAGGAATGGTGGCTGGTGAGCAGCCACTAACAGGGGAAATACTCACAGAGCTGAGAGCTTTCAGCTGCAGAGTTCACACAGGGCAGTTCCCTGTGCAATATGAACATGGAGCTGTTTGTAAGACGAGAACCACTTTGAAAAGGGATGTTAATCTAAGCAACAGAAATAATCTCTCTCCAAATTAAAGGATGAATTCACAGGGGAGCAAACAAATTTTAAGATGAAAAAAATATAACATTTTGTAAAATTTTTAAATATTAAGATGAAAATAAGTGGAGCAGAACAGAATGGTTTAGGAACGTCCCGAGAGAAGTGCTGCTGTGTGCAACACTAGATGTGTGATGCATTTAGAGCCGGTATTCCTATGATCTGGGACCTCTGCAAGTTTGCAGCAATGTAGAAGAGAGCATAAAATTGTAAATGATCCTTGCCTGATCACCATCTGAATGGGACCATGTAGATTCAGACCATGCTTCAGTATTGTCCAGTTCCTCATTCAGCAGTCTTGGATCTCAGCATCACTGAACTTTGAGCTGGTGCCTCAGCTTGGAGGTGAAGGTACATCTCACAGTACTAGATAACACAGTGCAGCTACTTGTTAAATAACATCTGTGTTATGTTCTCCCCCAAAAACTTGCCTCTTTTAAACAATCTTTCATCTCATTGAAAGTGCTTTTCCTCCTTCTCTAGCCTTTGAGTCTTTTGCTTTTTCTCTCAACTACCATTACTCTCCTCCCTGTTTCCAATATGCTGCCATCCTGCCCAGCACTGTATTTCACCAAACACATCTCTCCTCTCCCTCCTTTGCTTCATTTTTGGCTTAGATCACCCAGGTCCTGTCTTACTCCACCTTTGACTGTAAGAACTTCTAACAGCAATGAATTGACAGAGTTTCCATAGCAGCAGTAGTTCCACAGCAACAATTTTCCCTTGTTTGTGTTTTTCTTTTGCACAGTGCTGGGAGATTTACAAGGGCGAGCAGGACCACCAGGTCCCCCTGGACCACCAGGTATGTGACCTACAGAGCTCAGTGCCTATGCAGGGGGGTGCTCACACAACGTGGCACATTTCTGGCTCATGCAGTATGCTGAGTAAATATTCCCTAATACCCCTGTTTCTTTTGTCATCAGGTGAATCTGTGCAGGGACCCCCTGGCCCTCGTGGTCCCCCAGGTAAGAGCTTGTTCCTCTGAAACCAAACTGGAAAGTGGGAGGTTTTTTCCAAGGCCTAGGGCTGGAAGCAGAATGTTACATAATGAGTTCGTACCACCACAATTTCACTGCAGCAAGATGCTGCCCAACCAAAGACATTTACTTTGGCAGAAGTTTCTAGCCACAGTATTAATTACTGAAAGCCATACCTTTTGGGAAGACACTCAAGGTTTTCAAGTTGCCAAAGGAAGTAATTGCAATCGTCCATATTTACTTCTTACTTGTCCAGCCTTAACTTTCAACCGCAGGCAGATGGGGAGGTTCTTATCATGGGAAACATATCCACATGCCCTGTCTTGTAACACAGACTTCCCTTTTGCAGCCAGAACAGGGAAGGTGTAGGAGGACATGTGGCAGGAGCAGAGCCCCATTCTTTGCTCTCCGCTCAGTAGAAAAAGGGAGCAGGTTGGGTATGTGATGGGATAGGCACCCAATACCACAAAGAAAGGAGTTTCTCTGTCCTTTTCTGATACAGTGGCAAATGATAGTGAAAAGTAACTATCAGGGATATATGTGTGAAGAAAATGGTGGTAAGAGCCTACCCTGGGAAATACTCATGCTAAGGGCGTGGCTGGAAATGTAGCAACTCTTACATGCACTTACATTGCTGAGGTTCATCCTTCCTGAAGCCTTTCTGTGTCCCTTTTGCCTAGGAGAGGGATTGCCAGGACCTCCAGGCCCACCAGGGAGACCAGGATCATCCATGTCCACCTCAGGTATGTTCTTGCCACTCATTCCCTCACCTGGTCCTGGGAATGTCCTGCTGAGGTTTCAGAAAGCACATACATGCCTAGGACCAAGTGAAACAGAGAAACCTTCTGTCATGTTCTGTTGGATGTCATGAAGAAATTTCTTTGTTTGAATTGCAGAAGCATTCTTCACAGGCCCACCGGGTCCACCAGGTCCACCAGGACCACCAGGCCCGAAGGGAGACCAAGGTGGGTATATCCTGCTGCCTCACCAAAGTGCTAGAGGGATCCCAGCACCTTAGACTGAAAAGAAGGAAGGTCTTGGGAGCAGAAAGTCCTGCCTTTCTCTGTCTGTAAGAAAGGTAGCACAGTCATCATTAAGTAGGACTCCTGTCTGCTATAAATCAAGTCAGTCTTTATCAAAGAAATTTCTTAGCCTCCAGTACTGGTGTCAAGGCAGTCACTGTATTCAGGTCTCAGCTTTGCAAGCCCATTAGACTCAAGAACATATAGAGCTTCAGATTTGCCATTGAAGAGGACAGCCTTCTTGCAAAATTCACTGTGGACTGTCAGTGCCAGGAGATGGCCCTGTGCAGTGTAGCTCAGCTCTCAGCTAGCAGGGAAACATGGACCTGCTCCCTTTACCCACTGCTCCCCTACAAATTGAAGGCCAAGATGATATGCTGCAGTGTGGGCTGGCATACTGCTGATGAGAATAAAGCAAATCCTAACACAGTTCCTCTGCTCCCCTGTTCACAGGCGAACGAGGTCCACGGGGACTCACAGGTAAGGAGGCTTCCAGGAGATACCAGTGGGTTTCAGGGTAACTTGCCTGGGTATATGACTGCTCCTCCATTTCTGTGTCTCATGCAGGAGAACCAGGTGATCCTGGCCTTTCAGCATTCTCCTCCCACGGTCAGTCTGTGCCCCCTTTCCTCCTTTGAATTCATCATCCCTAGGCTGAAATCAGGGGCCAAAATCCTGCTCTGTTCATTCTAACTTAATTTTAGTGGAGCCAGGATTTTGTCCATGTTTATTATTCCTGTGAATCTCTGACTCTCTTTCTGCAACTGGCAGGTGAACGAGTCACCATACAGGGACCTCCAGGCCCACCAGGCCCACCTGGACCAAAAGGTGAAGTTAAAAATCTTTCTTTCTTTGGGGGTGGCCACACACATCCAAGCACGGTTGAGACTAAAGGATGAAACAACCCAGTCCTTTGGGAACTAGAGCTGTGCTCACCCCTGCCTTTTCAGGCAAAGCAGGACCAGAGCAATAGAATTGCTGTAAGCACAAGGCACTTGACCAGGCCACAGAAGGCTCAGGAAAGCTGCCATGGCCTCTTCCTTATACTCTTTCCCAACAAACTGGCACTTCAAGACAGTCACTGCAAGGGCTCGTAGTTGCTTCTCTGACGACGTGTATCTCAGCTGCTTCACAGGACCAAGTATGCGACATGCAGTCACACCCATTACAAGTGTCTGTCTCCCTCACTCTTTTCCAGGTGATGCAGGTGTCCCAGGTGCACCTGGCATCCCAGGAGCATCTCGAGGTAAGAGGCCAGACCATCATTGCTCTGATATTAACAAGGAATGCTGATATCCTGGTGGAGACTTTGAAAAAGCTCCTTTGACTTCTACCAGTGTGTGTGCCAACCTAACGCTGATGGGATTTGTGTTCAAAACATCTTTTTGCACAGCTTGCCTTAAATCAGAAAATATAAGAAATTACAGTTTTCTTTTTCCATCTTACTGGGAATCCTTTAAGCCAGAGTTTTACCTCTGTGTGAGCAGGTTCTTGAACTGGTGCTGCCCAGGCTGACTGGGATTGGGAGCAGCAGGGCAGTGAGGTTAGACTAATGAGCTTGAGCTATGATCTCCATCTATATTCTGCACAGCACTGCACTCTAGTGCACAAGCCCACCAGGTCTGCCTGTACAAAGCCATGAATGTCTTTGCACTCAGCCCTGCACAAGCTGAATTATAAGATGCTGATTTAATTGAAGACATTATACAGCCAAATAGCCCATGCTCAGACTGTGTTTAAAGATGCAGGGTGAACCCCTCCATATTCCATTTCCAAAGGTCTTTCCAGACCTGTGGGAAGGGCTTAATGCAAGTACAATCACTTGGTCTAATGCGGCCGTGCCAAAAACACTCCTTCTCCCTACAATGCTTTCTGTAGGTGGATCCAGACAAATTCAGGGACCCCCAGGACCTCCTGGGCCACCCGGTCCTCCTGGCCCCAGTGGAGGTTCATCTCAAGAGATTCAGCAGTATGTCACTGACTACCTGAAGAGTGAGTATAATGAGATTTTTGCTGTGGGTACGAAGTTGCATGCTTGTCTCTCTTTTGCTCCCTGAGCTCTTGTCCTTCTTCTTTCAAAAACAGCAGCTCTGCTACTCTGGGCTTATTTCTGCTGAATACTGTGAAGTGCTGTTGCCCACTGTGGCCTTTGCAGAACTGTCCTTCTTTTGTTTTGCTCTTTGTCAGTGGAAGAGGGTCTGTGCTTATGGTTGGTCTTCTCTCTTAGTGATGTGGGCATATCTTGGGCTTTTTACGTAGGTGACAATGTCAGACATTATCTGACTGGTGCCCAAGGCCCACCAGGCCCTCCAGGCCCACCTGGACTTATCACCACTGCGGATGGGGTGACCTTGGATTATGCAGAGCTGGCTACCCGTGTCATGAGTTATATGACAAGTAAGCACCATGTTGGTAAACTCTGTACTGAGTCAGGCCCTCAGTTGAGCTTGTGCAGCACCTAGGAGGTGAGAACCAGAGGAGAAACAAGTCTTTAAATAGCAGCACCCCAACCAGGTTATTAATCTTTAGCAGTCTCCACACAGCTGAGATGTCCTCTGAGCCTTGTCCTATTTTAATGGGTAGATTAACTAGCAGTTGCTACTGTTTAAAAAGTCTCATATTAAACATTTGCTGTTAGACCCTTTAACACCCTCAAGACCCAAACAGAGGTGGCTTTTTTTAGTATATGTGGTCTCAAGTATTCTGGGGTTGTCTTGTGTGATTGGGGCCCTCCTAAAGTAGATAAAATTCCTAAAGCTTTTGGAAGTAGCCTGGAATCTCAACCAGAAATGCACAGAGCACACAGCTGTGGAGATGACCAGGATATGTGAGATAGCAACTGTTTCACAGTTGGGGACATGAGAAGCTCATGCTATCAGTTAACTAATTCAGCTTTCCTTTGTCCCTTCCTGACCCCTCCTCACGTTTTGTCTTACCCTGCTTGATGTAAAACCTTTTCATTCCTACAGGCTCTTCAGGTCGCTATGAGTCATTTTCCAGTTCAGTATCAACTACATCCATTTTGTACCGAGAGCTTCTTGATCTGCTGCAGAGTGAGTGACCCTCAAGGGAAAACATGGGATTTGGGCTAAATCATCCCATCATCCTGGAGATCTGTCTTTCCCTTCCAGTCTTCAGGCTGCACCTGGAGTTACCTGCAGCTGCTTCAGAATGTTCTCCTTTTCAGCTCCCCCCATGTTCCCCCCATGGCCTTGCTATGTTGTTGTTCTTAAGGTGAGGGGGATTCCCAGCTCTATTCTTTTCTACACACACTGTTACTGTGGGCTGACAGGTAAATCTCCAAGATGTCATTTGGCTGTCCCTGAAGGTATTGATGATGCTGGCCAGCACTGTGCCCCAAATGGCTACTGAAGTGTCACAAAGCTCAGCATGGTCTTTCCCAGCTGAGCTGCTTTTTATTCCCTTTACCCAAGAAGTTGTCCAGGATGTCATGAAAAAAACAGAGCACAAGGAGGTCCCTTAAGCAATCCAAATTCTCATCCTCCTCACATCCTTATTATAGGAGGTTCCCAGCCTTGTCACACGTTTGTCGCTGTATACAGGACAATTCACTCAGAAAAGGGGGAGGAAAGGAGCTTTGCATCTGTAGGTTTTGATGGTCTCCCTAGTGGTGGGGGTTCAGCTCACAGGCTGGGAACTCCTCACACTCAGTGTCTGTGCAGCAGTTGGACAGCCTTAAAAGATGCATTTTTTCATTTCTAGGAGAAGAAATTCGTCAGTACCTCATTGGACCTCAGGGCCCACCAGGACCTCCTGGGCCAGGGGGAGATGGAGTGTCTCTGTCACTGGATTATGATGAGCTGACCAGGAGGTTTATCAGCTACTTGTCAAGTAATGGTTTTATTAGCATGTTTCCCTCTGTTTCTTTAGGAGCCCAGCACACAGCTCATGCTGTCATTCAGTAGAAACTATTCCAGTGCTGACTGTGAATCCCTGTGTACAGAGACCTCCTCACAGGGACTGCGAGCGACTTGGAAGAGAACAAAGATACCCTGTAGCTAAGATACCATCCACAGACTAGTAATGAATCCTTCCTTTGTTAAAAATTGAGTTGAGGAACATAATTTCATCTCAGACATCTTAGAAGTCCTATCAACACCTTTAAGTGCCTTTCTAACCCTTATCTCTGTAGTCAGGATATATCTCCCTGTGAAAGAATTTTGTATCAAGGCAGGTAACAAACTCCTAGAAGTTTAGAGTTAGTTGAAACAAATTCCATGTCTCTGCTTCATTTTCCCATCTGTAAAGGGGTGATATGGCATAAAAGAACTGTTGGACAGAGAGGACTCTGAGCATCCCTTGTAGCAGTGTGAAAATGCCTAATCCTGGTAGTTGCAACTATCTGCTTAAAAATGCAGCCTGGTCCATGCTCACTTTCTCTGAATTACTCTTTGTGCCCAGGTCTCACTAGTGGACTCCTCTCTCACTAATGGACTACTCTTAGAGGGAGGGAATTTCCAGCAGGAAACTGCAGTTTAATGGTAGCACCCCAATGGCTCAAGCAGGACAGATACATTTTGTTAGCAGGGACATTTCATTAAAGCAAATCAAAAAGTGCAGAGTGTTGCCCCAGAGCTGCAGACACAGGGAGAGTAGCACATCCATCAGCCTGTGGGTCACCGCTGAGCTGCAAGTCCAGGGGTGCCCCCACCCCATCACGTGTTCATGAGGTGCAGAACTTCTGCCAGGAATTGAGGCCTGCTGCCTGCCTGTCTGTGGGTGTCCTTGTGTTGGAATTGTCAGGGCAAACTCACAAGTCCAGAACAAGGTTTGAGCTCTGGCTCTCAGCACAGCCTGCTGATGGGAACACTCCACTCTGCAGGAGCCCCTCCTGCATTGCCTGTGAACAAGCCCTGCAGCCTGTGTGCTCACACTGTAACGGCCTGTCCTGATAATGTGGATCTGTTTGATTTTGCAGGTTCTGGGATGAGCATTGGACTCCCTGGACCACCTGGGCCTCCAGGGACACCTGGTATATCTTACAGTGACCTGACAGCATACCTGCGAAGTAAGCCAGCTTCTTCACTCCCCTGCCATGGGGCTCTACATGCCCCTAGGATCTTTTTTACAGCCTTAGTCACAGAATTTCCATTTTTGCCCATCATCACAAATAACCCTTTGATGGCCCTTTGTCCTTACCAGGACTGTAGGCCTCTGCTGGCACCTGCACACTCCACAGGGGACTACAGCTGGATCACTATGCTCCTATGAGGAGCAGCAGCAGTGGGGCTGTCTTGGAGATGGGCATTGCTGTGGTTTAAGCTGGCTAAGCGCCAAGTCCCACAAAATCTGTTATTTTTCATGAGGGGAAATAAGATTATATTGAGGAAAAAAATGGAGATTTGCAAGGCAAAACAGGCACATGCTTGAGCAATTACAATATAAAGAAAGTTTATTACTAACAGAATTAAAAGTAAAAAGAAGTAATAAGAAATTATAGCTAAACTCCCCTCTCTTCCAGCACTCCCCCCTCCCCTTCCTTTTACCCAGCTTGCACAAAGGATAACAAAATGTGGGATTTGGTCAGTGTTGCAGTTCTTAAAAATCTCTCCAATATTTAAGGAAAAAGAGGTTTTTTCTGCTTTAACGTGGTTTCCAAACTGCCACTAGCAACAGACCCACCTGAAAAATCTGCTGCAGTGAAAAACATCTCTCCCATGAAAATCTCACAGTTTATTCATACTGCAGTCATGAGCCCACTACCAGCATGGAGGAGCCCTTTGTTGTGTCCAAACTCTTCAGCATAGAGACATCATTTCTTATGCCACTCTTTAAAAGTATATTTAAAAGATAGGGACTTTACTGTCTTACGTCACCTTAGTTTCCAATATGACATCTACATGCAGGGAAGTGAGATGCACCAGGAAGGCTGCACCAGAAGGTGCTGGAGAGAAAAAAAGCACCTTATACTTGGCTGTATCTGGCATAACCTGTATTGTCAAGGAACACTCATCGGGGTTATGGTTGTTTGGGTGACTTCTTTTCTTCCCTTGTGTCTTACAGACTCTGAATTCAGTGGTATTGTTGGGCCCCCTGGTCCTGCAGGGCCCCCAGGACCTCCAGGGATCCCTGGATCACCAGGCACCTCTCTTGAGGACGTCTCTGCCTACCTACAAAGTAAGCACTTGTGTTTCTCACAGCTGGTAGGGAGATTCTGTTTCTAGATGCTGGAGGGACTGAGGCTGAGACTTAGTTTAGCAGGGATGTGACTACCCACCAGGAACAAAGTCATTGTAAAGAAAAAAGTCTCATCAATGTCATCTGTAAAGGGATGGAGCCTTTAAACTTCCAAAATACCCAGACATGCACATTTTCCTTGTCCTCTCACTGATGGAAAATAATTCTTCCTCTCTCTCAAGATGTTGGATTCTCTTCCGTGTCTGGAGTCCGGGGTCCACCTGGCCCTCCTGGCCCTCCAGGACCACCAGGCTTCTCTGGAACTGGCCTCCTGTCCTATGCTGACATCACCCACAGCGACGAGTTCAGGAGTGAGCTGATCCAGTACCTGAAGAGTAAGGGGACACCATCCACCCTCCCTGCACACATCCCAAGCCATACTTTGCCTCATGTAGATGACTGGCTCTGCCACAGCTGAGACATTCCTGTAGGAGCCTTCTCTGAGCTGAGCTACAGCAACATCTTCCCTCTGTAACCAGGTCTATGCAGGACTGTGCTGCAACCCATAGGCTTTTCTCCTCTCAGTCCAACTGCCAGCCAAAGTCTGTGTTGTGAGACAGGGACAGGCATAGCTACAATTGTCCTGTGCTGAACAGTGAGTCCCTAGTGAGGTCACCCATAGAGTTTCACTATGGGAAAAGCATTTTCTTTGGCAAACACCTGCCCAGAGAGCCATGGATAATGGAGGGATTGGAAGGCAGCACAGAGCCAGCTGGGAAGCACCAGTGGTCTGAGCTCATCCTGGCAAGTTACCCAGGGCAGTCTTTCAAAAACACCTCAGTTTTAGCAAACTGGTCACAGAATGTCTCTTTTGGCTGAGGTGCTGATACTGGCCTGAGTGCACCCTTCTGCAAATTCAATGGGCATGCTCCCAAGATTGGGAACCCAAAATTGTGGGAGAGATGGGAAGGAGGAGGGTGTCATGCCATCTGTAGATTCCAAGGCTGACATGTGCCTGCTGCCTTAGAAATGGCATTGTGCTGGTTGATGGGACAGAACTTCACACTCCACTCTTCATTCAGGTGGTAGCACAGGACCTCTGCCAAGCCCAGTGTCCCTGAAGTTCCCCCCTTGTATTTTGCAGGTGATGAAATTCGAAGCTACATCTCAGGACCCCCTGGGCCCCCAGGGCCACAGGGACCACCAGGACCCAAAGGAGACAGTGGCTTGGTGTCTGGGTCTATGTCTTCCTCATACGGAGGGTTACGAGCTTCTGAGCACTTGCATGGAGGGTCCCTTGGTGCTGAGGGCTCCCACAGGGGCTCAGTGGGCACAGGCAGCTCCTATGGCAGCTCCATGAGCAGCATCTCCTCTTACCATGCCTCAGTGGGCAGCGATGGCACTTACGATGCCTCCATGGGCACTGATGGGTCCTTCGAAGGGCTGCTCACAGAGGAGGAATCACACAGGAGATCAGCAGGGTCGAGCAGATCCTTCAGCAACTCCTTCACTGGCTCCCTGGATTACAACGAGCTGGCACTCCGTGTGTCAGAGAGCCTGCAGAGTGAGTGCAATGCCTGCTCATCCTGACCCTCCCTATCCCAGCCTACAACTCCAAACCCCCTGTGCCTGGTCACGCTGTTCACTTCCCTCCCCTTCCTGCTGCCTACAGCTCTCCCTTACAGCTTCTCCCTCAGCATCCAGCCACAGTTCTCCCAGAGCTCCTTTCAAATGACATCTTTAATTCCACAGGCCGAGGTATTCTCCAGGACCTGATGTCTTACACTGCACAGGGACCCCCAGGCCCTCCTGGTCCCCCTGGCATCAGCAAGGTCTTTGCAGCCTATGGCAATGTCACAGCAGACCTCATGGATTTCTTTAGAAGTAAGTGAAATTTTGACTTGCCGCTTCTGGTTCATGCATGAGATCTCTCCAACCTCCACAGAACTATTGATCTTTTCACCTTTGCACACTACAAAAGTCAAGGTGCGGAGTTGAAGGTGGATGGTCTTTCCATCTCCTTCCTCCCCTGCTGGGGAGGTGTAGTCTTATCATTGGGAAAGACATCAGTTTTTCCCACTATTTGTGGGAAATTCATCCCAAACCCTGAAGGCCTCTGTGCTTACCTCTGTGGCCCATTTTAACATGGCTGGGCTGGCACATGTAGAGAAACATGAACCAACTGCTCACTCTGAGTGTGGGCCAGCTCCAGCGCTAGTGACAGCCAGGACACCCAGAGAGTGACAGAGTAGTGCTGGTCAAATGACATCACAGCCTGTCCCTGGGAGTTTGTTGGGACCAAAACCCTGTTTAAAAACATTGCTGTCAGTCTGTTCCCGTCTAAGAGAAATGTCCTTCTAGTGTGATGTTTGCTCCTTCTGAGTGGGCAGTGGTTTGTCCCACTCATTCACTATCTTCTTAATTTCCCTCTCCAGCACATGGTGCCATCCAGGGGCCACCCGGTGAAAAGGGGGAGAGGGGTTATCCTGGACCCAAAGGTAAGGCTTGCCATCCCTTCCCTCTTCAGCCCTGTGATGCCCAGAAAGCAGCATTGTGACCAGAGGTCACACCTCTCACAGAGAAGGTGGCACCTTCAGGATCTCANTAGCATTGTGACCAGAGGTCACAGCACTGCCTGAGGTCACACCTCTCACAGGGAAGGTGGCACCTTCAGGATCTCAGCCAAAACATTGTCCTGACTTGTCCTCCTTTTGCCTGCCCTGTCCCTGTCTGTGGGTCACTTGTGCTCAAGGGCAAACTTGGTCTTCTCATTCCTTCAGGTGACCCTGGGCCAATGGGCCCACCAGGACGACATGGCCACAGGGGACCAAAAGGAGAGAAGGGAGAGAAAGGTAGGAACACATGCTATCCCAAGGAGAGCAAGGTTTAACTGTAAGGGAGTGGCACCAGCCCATCCCTGGGAATAGCTGGAAAACACAGCCCCAGATTTTTGTTTTGGATCTTTTGTCTTTTTACATGAACTTTCCAATTAACCCTCCTTTTGACTTTCTTGTCCCCAGGTGAACAAGTGTATGTTGGCAGAAGAAAAAGAAGAAGTGTTGGTGTTTAAGGAAAGAGGTAGCTCAGTTCTGCACAGGATAGCATTCCCAGCAGCCTGTAGAGAATTAGCCTGAGTCTTCACTGCCTTAATGCTAGAACATCCTCACCGCTCAGCTGACCCCTTAGAGTTGATAGTTCAGATCTGAATGTCTCTTGTGTGTGTCCAGCATGGCCCCAGTGTGGGTGTTTGCTCCTGTTACTGATGTTTGGCTTCGTGCCCCTGAGCTCCCAGGCTGATCTCCTTGGGCTGACAAGGGCTTCCTGTCTCACCTAGTCCAGGCTTCTTGTACTACTCCCAGATATGTAAAAACCTGGTTTCTTTAACAACTAGCCAACCATGCAGCAAAAAGAAAAAAAGAAAACAATCCCATCCCCACCAAATGAATGGGTTGTCAGAGATTAGGTGCAGCCCACAAGGCCCTGTGAGAAACCCTGGGACTAAGCTTGCACTGTCCTGGGATTCCCTCTCCACAACCTCTGCCAGCCCTAAGTGGAGCCCATTTATAGCAGCACAGCAAGACAAATGTGCACAGGGACTGAACCAAAGCACTTTTAAACGTAATTTGTTTATATTTAAAAAATATTTTTGTATTTTTTCTGGTTTTTTAAACACTGGTAAAAAATAATCTTTAATGTAAACAGCCCAATTAAAGTGTGTTTTTAACCCCATCCCTGAACTACTCAAAATGGCTGTTCTATGTTTGCAGGTTGTTGTGGGGCAGGGTAAAGCACCCTAGATGGGTCTGAGGTACAATAGTAAATACAATGGTGCAACATTAAATACTTTTTATATTCAGTTATTTTAAACATTGTAAATTGCCCCCTTCACTCAAACACTTGTACAATGCACTTGTATTTCATGCAAGTTTTCCATCAACAAAACTGAGGCGATCTCCGCAAACTGTGATTTTATTGTATTTACAGCAGAATTATTACAATATTCTACAGAAAGCCATGAAATCAAATTACTTTGAAAAACAAGACCAAAAAAATCCCAAAACTGTTGTATGGCTGCTACTGCAAGTTCACTTCCACGAGCTGTACAGACACCCTTAGCCAATTATTCATCAATCTCATGATTTTTGGTTGCTTCTGTAAGGCAAAAATAACTTGGTTTGCAGTTAACACAAAACATTCAAAGAAACTGCTGGGAGAACATGAGGCTGGCGGTGCCTCAGGCGCATGTTTTGTCATCACAGGATGCTCCTGCTCTGCTTGGATTCCTGACAGAAAATGGGGTGACAGTTCAACATTAGATGCCACTCAATGTCCCTTTCTAGTTTCTGTTCTTTCCACCATTTTAGGACTGATTCTCATTACCAAAGAGGCTTTACCACCTAATTGTAATTGTGGAAGATTTTGTTAAATCAGGGTTTCCCTGGGCTCAGCCACTTCCCTTTCAGTAGAGGGGAAGCACATGAGCCCTTTCTCATGGGTGGAGCTGAGCATGTTTGTGCTAAAGGGGTTTTCCAATGGCACCACTGACTGACAACGCCAGATGTGCAAAGGAGCTACAGAAACAAAGCAGGAGGACTGAGCTGGAGAAGGGGGATGCAGAACAAGTAAAAGTTCTGTAAAAGAAACACCATAATTTCCTTTGTGTTCTCCTTCTCTTTATCTGTTCTCATCTTTTGCAAGACTGAAAAAATGAAGGGCATCCTGGCCTTGGCTTGCCTGTGAAAGAGGAAGGTTAATTCTCTCTGATCTTACTTCAACTGCTGTGAAGATGGCAGAAGTAGTCTGAGACTGGGAAATTTGCATGGACACATCAATGGAAGGAAGTTTCACTGATCCAGAAGTACAGATTTTGACATAAAATGACCAGAGTGTAAATGCTAACATGGAAAGCAGAGAACTTATCTACACAGCAATGGTTCTAAACACTCCTCCCTGGCCTTTCCTCCAACCACCAGAGAGTCACTGTCCTCAAACTTGCCCATCTTTCCCACAGCAGACGAACCAAGAAGCAGTAGATCAGTGGAAGCAACTAGCACTAATCTTATATTTCTACATTTCAGTTTTCAGCAAGGATGTATTTCTGAGGTCCTGGGAGCTGCAGCTGCACAACAGCTCTGAAAATCAGGCTGCCTAAAAGTAGACTCAAGTGCCTGAATTTAAAACACCTTATTTGAATCTTTCCTCTACCAAAGGGAGCTTGAAATACTTGCAAGGCAGATACTGTTTCAATTGGAGAGTCAACTTAAACTTCCTAGGTGATACTGTGACAAAAGCAATTTCATTGCAGCTTCGCTTAGCTCTGTCTTAAATAAGGTGCTACGTTTCCAATTTTTAAGAAAAAGTCCTCCGGGACAGAAGAATAATTTCTTTAACTGTGTGATTGATTAGATATTGAGTACCCATGAATGCAATTTTAGAAAAACATTAGCTTAAAAGATTACCTGGAAAAAAGGATGCAGCTCAGACTGAACATCAGTTTTTAATGTGATGTGAAAAATCACTCTGAGTGAATGCTGCTGGTCAGGACAGTGCAGCCCTGCCACCAGGGGATTTAAATTCAGGAGCCCATTCAAATAAAAGTTTTTCTTCAGAAGGTGTTTATAAATAAGGACCTACATAATCAATCATAAGAATAATAACTTCAGTATCATATCTTTACATGCTGTATATAGTTCCCATGTATACACCAGAGACAGCAGAGTGCATGGAGGAAGAAAATTGATTTTATGGGAATCAGAGAAGATCAAATGCTGGAGTATTTCTTCTGCATAAAATTTGCAGCAAAGTTCCCCTGGAACTTCAGAAGATCAAGGGCTGCCCACAGCCCATTTTCCCCTGGGGTGGTAATCCCTCCTCATCCAGCCCCACTCAGGGGAGCTACAGAATCTCCTAAAAACAGGGGCAGCAGGAGCACCCAAAGACCTTTAGCCCCAGATCTCCCTGGATGCCTTAAGCAGTGCCAAAATGCACTTTGAGAGCTCGGGAAGCATGTGGGTGTGAGGCTGACGCCCTGCAGGCAGGTTTTCTGTGAGGATCAGTTGTAAACACAGGAGGACAACCCACACACAGCACTGCAATCCAGGGATTTATTGCCTTGGCTCATTTTCCCGTGGACAGAATTTACAATATAGTAAAACACAAAGGTGAGAATATACTGATCTGTGGTCAGCTTTGGAAGAGCATGCAGGGACAATGAGATCTGCCAAACAGCAGGAATTTGTCAGTAAGTACATCATTTTGGCTGCAGAAAACACACCTCACCACCCTGCAGATGGAGCTGCTAACATTCGTTTGAGGGAGGTGACATAAGACAGTATCGAGATTGGATTTCACATCTCAGGAGATGTCTTTTAGGCCTATGTGAGACTAAATTAATTTGAATTTTCTGACACTGATACAATATTGTCACACCTCTCATGTTCTGCAACACTTAAACCCAGTTTTATCAGACAAGATGTGTAAGTACCTAGGCTAGTTCTTGTTATCACCCAGAAAACATATTTTCATGCTTGGTATCAATTCTCAGCCCAGTTCACAAGGCTGCAACTGCTTCACAGGGCTCCCCACATGGAGACCTGAGCAAGGCTTCCATCACCACATCCGATCCCTCCCTTCATCCCAGAGCTCAGTTACAGTTATTTGTGCAATTTACTATGAGATCAGATTGCAGGGCCTGTGTGAAAAGGATCTTCAAATAAAAGATGTAAGAGATTCAGACAGAGGTAAACAGGATGCCAGTATATATTAGCGAGTCACCACTGAAACTACCCAAAACGTAAGGAGAAGATTATTACCATTCCCCTGTGAGGATTTAATGGGATGAATGTAGACAAAATCCAGAAGAGGAAATCTGCATGCGCTGCCTACTCCCCCAAGTAAGCTACTTCATATGAAATTGCAAACAAATTCTGTTAAATAGAGATGAAGATTATTTAATGTTATCTTAGTAACAGTCAATTTATGAAGGTGAAGCTTAAAAAGCAAAAGGTCTTCAAAGACCTTTTTCTCCCTAACTAAACAAACAATTCAAAAAACTGCATTTATCAACAGAGAACATTCTAGAGATATGGAGTGTGAATTTACAACAGTACACAATACATATTTATAATAATAATAAAATACCAGAAATTAAGGCTAGCTATTAAAGTAATTATGCTATCAAAAAGTTACAAAATTTAAATTAAAACATGCATTTTCCAATTTTTTTTTTACTGTGCTGTAAATTAAGTGTCTTCATTGAGAAGGTATCGGTTCAATGTCCAAGGATTTCAGCATCCAAGGTTTCAACCACAGCTGATTAAAGTCCTATGTTAATTTCTGAGTTCATTGCCATGCAGCAACACTGTTCCCATGAAATGAACGCCATGGAATGGGCACCAGTCACATGGTCAATGCAAGCAAGCAAGACAAAATGGGTGCAGGTGATGCCCAAAGATATCAGATAGTCAGGCCTCAAAAGACAGAAAGCAAATACTATTTTACAAATGGAGCTCCAGCATACCCAAGTACAGCTTATACCACTGTCTTGGTACGACTCAACCTCTCTCGATCAAAAGGAGTGCAGCAAACATGACCTAATACAGCTGTATTTCCCTACCCTCCTATAGGAGACACAGTTCAGATTTTCCACTGCAGATCAGTCAGGCAAATAACTTATGGTACATCTATGAACTCAAAAAATAAAACCTGCCTATGCTAGTCGGTGGCAAAACAAAAGCAAAACATCTAGCTTCATAAAGGAGCTTGTCTATATATTTAACTTAAATCTTTCCTTAAAATAAAATGACTAAAATAAAAAAGAAAATGGAATCTAACACTTCTAGTGAAATCAGACTTTAGCCATGGTTTTTATAAATATGACCATCCACCTCCACTTCTGACAGAGTTTAAATGAACAGGCTTTGGTAAGAACAGAACAATGGCTCTACCCATTCCAGGTACAGTTAGAGAAACCATGTGCATTTTGCACATTGCCGCTTTCTAGAAAATACATTCTACAGTTTTTCAATTTGTAGAACTAACCACCTGTATGTAATAGCTAAGGAAAATAATAAACTGTGCATTTTAAAGTTAGCATTTCTTTTACCTTTACATATTTTAGTGCAAAATATTTTAGGGTGAGGATTTACAACAAAAATGGCAGTAGCAGCAAGAAGTCTTGTTTTGTACAGTAACAACAATGCTAAGGAGTTTTGTGTTTTTAAATGACAAAACAGTATCCCGTTGCCAGGATCAGCATATCTAAGTGTTTCAGGCACTGTATTAATTAAACTAGCACCCCATTTCGTTATGGAACTAATGGACAAAACATGTCATGGAGATCAGCTCAGTTTAATTTTTGCCAGAGGTTTCTTTTGAAAGAAGTTGCAAAGGCTTTTGCTTTTGCCAGTTGTGTTTAAACATAAGGGTTTGTTTTTCCGATTACTGGCGCATTCTAAGTAATTAGTTTCAGTCCTTGCCATGAAGACACTGCTCAACATTATGAAATTTTAAACCTCTCATGGCAGTTTCAATTGTGGAATTCTCTCGTGGAGAAATCTGATGCTTAAAAACACAGTAGCAGAACTAATATTACACTGTTTAAATGTTCAGATGAGAACCCTTTTTTTTTTGTGATGAGAAAGAGCATAATTAATATTTCAGGCTTAAAGTCAAAACCGTAGGTAACATACTTTTAGAGACTGGGATAAAAAGCCCACTTAGTCTTGAAACATCTGAAGGACAATACCATTGTACACCAACACTTGGTTTGTTTCTTCTGTTCAGGGGAGTGAAGAAACCGCTCCTGACACTGATTGTCTCCACTGAAAACAAGACGTGCGAGGTCCCCGATGTTCGTACGCCATGGGTAAGTCAGGTTAGACCGTAAGGAGGGAGAATTCCAAACATTAAAAAACCTACAGCAGTTCCTGGAGTTACGACCCAGTGGAGTGAAGGCTGGGGATTGGGTAGAATTTGGAAATCCGGCTTTGTGTTGAAGGATTAAGGCATTCGGATTCTCCAGTCATTTTAAAGAAAACTTCCTGTTCCTGCAGTTTTCTGGCAAATTCTTCTTCCAGCATCTAGAACCAAAATCAGATTGTCACAGGATTAACAAGGCAAAGTACAAGAAACCCATTATTGTGGAGACATTTTGTCTGACATATCTCTGAACTGTGTGAAACTCTGGTACTTTCCCTTTTAAAATAAGATAATCCTCCCAAGACCAACCTCTACCACCAGCTGTTTATCTGCTCTACATCACTCACTTTTTGTAGTAATCTACTGGCTTCTGAAATAAATTCCTAACCCCAGATTTACCTCCAGCTAAGTTTTCCATGCAAACCTGCAAACACATGCTGCAGGTGGGAGCCCTGCAAGAAGCTGGTAACACCCAGCCTGTTTTGGTGCACATGACCTTTGCTAAGCTTTTGCAATTTTTTAACATCTTTTACTATACAGTGAACAGCAACATCTTTGTACAGCAGCTTGACTCTCCTCTTCTGCAATACTTTTGTACTGTCTGTATTTGCTAGATCAAACCCTTGATAATTCCCTGATTCATTAACTGCTCCCGTTTACCTTTTTTCTCGGTCTCAATTTCTCTCTCCATTCCTTCAGTTCTTGGCTGTGCTCTTCATCCAGCTCTTTTAGCTTCTGAGTCTCATGCTCAACCAGTAGATGGCATTTTTCATTCTTAAAACAAGATAATCCTTATGTAAAACTAATTCAGATTAGGCAACTCAACATTTGTACAGTGACATATGTTGTCCTAATTCCTTCTAATTAGCTTATTCCGTGTAAATAGTGACGTGAATAATTACAAGATAAAAGTATGTTACAAGGCTGCATTTTCAAAAGCTGATCTTTCCATCGGAGCCAACTGAGATAAGAAATACTCGTAAATCCAAATACACTGCTGAGCATCATTAAGGCAGCTGCTGAGAGTGTTACTCAAAACTGTGTTTCACTGCCTAATGATGCTTTTCAAGGTCACACAGCGCTTCTGCTTTGCTTTTTAAAGACAGTCTGTATAATTTATTGAAGTCAATTAGATTAAAAAGGAAGCTGTTTTTTGGAAATATTTCAACTCTTGGTGCCAAGAGCTGAGATGAACAAATGGAGCTTAGAGAAGAGACAAACGTGGTTGCAGAAGCAGCCTCAGAATTGCTATGAAAGGGATCAAACCACACTTCAGGTTCATATTCCTGAAGTGTACCCAGAAATCTGCCTCACTTTCAGAGGACTTTTGAAGCATGGCAAGAAAAAAATTAACTATTTGGCTTCTCTGTGCATTTTTAAGAGCAGTTGGCAATGGTTGTGTTTCCAGGGCTCCAGTCCCAAATGGGTCTGATGCAGAGTACAGAACCCCAGCAACAAAAACAACAAGCACTTGGCTAGACCTGAGTGCAGCAAGGGACCAGTTTTCCTTGTGAAGCTCAGAGCAGCCCTAATCTGCTCCATTTTACTTGAGCTGAAACTCATGCAAGGCTCCCATGGCACTTGGGGATTTACTGGGGCATATTAGTGGCACAGCCAGGGACTGTTTTTGCAGGATGTAAAACAGTGAATTGAGTAGAATGAGCTTCATTGGTCACTGCAGAGTTTCTCTAAAAAAGGGTTATCAGCAGATGATCATTTAATGCTTTGAAACTGCCTTATGTCCCTGAAACTGGGAAAAGATGACTTAACAGAAAAGGAGATCTGGTCTCTGGTATCCAGCAGAAACTTTTACAAAACACATACCAAAAGAGACAAATCAGAGCTCCTTATCACAAGAAGAGAATTCCTTCCAAGTACCTTCCAGAAGCTCATGTGCAAGAGGCAGCACTTCGTAAAAACCTCCTCATTCCTCTATTGCTGCTTTTTGTGGATAATGCCTGGTGCTGCCTACCTCTGTTCTGATTGATGACATTCCAGCAAAATCAGGTTAAAAAGAAATGCTGCCTACAGAAAATAGCCCATGGAACTTGAGAGATATTCCAGAAGTGATCAACTCCTTCTGGTTCATGCTCTTCTTGCATTTAAAATGATTCCTCATTAATTGATGGAAGCATCTGAATCTGGCTAAGCAGTGCACTTCAGGCCTTTGAAAATAGTTAAAAACTCCGCACAGTAAAAATTAAGGAAAAGGTATTTCTGCTTTGCCTGCATCCTAAATCTTTTTAAGTCTTCTCACTGAATGGTCATTTAATATAATCTATTTTTAACCTGTAACTGATGCAGTTCCCTGATGTTTGCTTCACACTGCAACTGAAGGTCCCTCATTTGGTTTTCGTGTTTCTGATGCTGAGCCAGTCTCTCATTCTTCTGCCTCTTTTCTTCTTGAACAGCGAACTAAAATTAAAAATAAGATTATTTTTATTGGGCCTCTGAATAAAACAGTTTGCATGAGTCAAAGAACTGCATCTAATAGAATGAACACGTACTGAGAAGAATGGTTCTAGAAGATTCAAGCGATAATTTTCTGTATTTTTTCTTTTTTAAATTCTTAGAGAGTGCCCTACAGGTTTAATTCAATTTCTCTGTCTGCACTATGATTTTTCTTTAAAATGCAGCACAGTTCACTTCCAGACTCCTGAAATTACCTCCCTCTGAAGCTGTGACACAGCAGTGCTGCTGCAAGCGTCGGTCAAGGCTGGTGTTATACAGCTACAGGAGACCATATTTTCCACATTTCTCATCCTTGCAGTGCTCACCATATGAAACCATGATTTGGGACTGTAGTGCATCATTAGAAACTAAACCTCAACCTCTGAGCAGCATTCCATTTTAAACAATGAGTGAATACCTACAGTTTTAGTTCAAAAGCTCACAAAAATCAAGCATCTTTAAAAATATTTCACAGAATCACAGAACAGTTGAGGTTGAAAGGGATCTGCAAAGATCAACCTCCCTTCTCAAAGCAGGGTCACCAGCAAGTGGCTGCACAGGACTTGGGTTCTGAGCATCTCTACAAGATCTCTGGACAACCTGTTCTAGTGTTTGACCATCTTCACACTAAAAAAAAAATGTTTTCTCATGTTGAAGTTGGATTTTCTGTATTTCAGTTGTGGCTGCTGCCACTCTGTCACTGGGCACCACTGGGAAGAGTCTGGCTCCACCTTCTTTGCTCCCTCTGTACTTATACACTCCTGAGTCTATTCTCCTCCAGGCTGAAGCATCCCAGGTACCCCAGGTGGCTCCTCATGTAATGAGACACACGAGTCTCTCAGCCATCCTCAAGGCCCTTTGCACAACTCACTTCAATAAATCCATGTCTGTCTTGGTCTGGGACTGGACCCAGCACTTCAGAAGAGTCTCACCAGAGCAGCAGGGAAGGATGATTTCCTCTGACCCATCCAGTCCATCAACCCAGTTTGGTACCATTTGAGAACTCGTGAGAGTGCACTCTATTCCAGCCTCACATTTACATCACATTTAGCATTTACACTATTAAAACAAAATATTAATTTATTAATTACCTGCTTAATTTTCTCACGATCTTGGTCTGGAGAAGCTAATGAATTGATTCTTAAACTTTTCTTAAACATGGCCATCCGAGTCTTTGCTTCACTTCGCTGGATTTTAGGCAGTCTGGCTCTTTCCTGAGTTTGTTTGTTCTTTAACTCCTCTATAAGGCGTTGATTATACCTCTGCATTTGTTCTGTTTCCTGAAATGTTAACCATGTGGAACTGTTACACAGTAACTATGATCTTATACAATGTGCATCTCTTTTTGAGTCGGTGCCTCCCCCCAGCAGAAACCACTCCCAGCCCCAGGAATAACAGTGGAGAGGAGGGGCTTCATCCAGAGAGCTCTGGATCATCCCCAACCCTGAGAAAATTCCACAATAAATGTAAATACATGTATATTTTAACATGGCTTATTCCACTCTTGCACTGACTTTTGCAAAGCCTGTTTTTCAAATGCAGAAACTCCCTTTTGTGTAACTGAACTCCAAGGCTGCAGCTGTTTGCTGCAAAAGCTGGGGAAAGCAACAGCCCACATGGGATAAACCAGAGTGGACAGTACAAGCCTTCAGTGGAGGCTGCTCACGTTCTGATCACCAAGGAGATCCTCAAACACCTCCCTAATGGTTTACATTTTCAGGAATTGAACTATTTGCTTTTATGTATTCTAAAAAAACCAAAATGCCCTGTGGAAAATAAGGATTTAGCTATGAAGAGACAGTTGTCAGCTACTTGCCCAGAAGCTAATCCAGTTCATTCTGCTCATTTAATTCCAGGATGATTTACTTCTGAGCAGATTTGTTTAAACACAAATCAAAATTGGTTTTGGTGGATAAGCAGAATTTGGTATTTTTTACAGTAAAAGATTGATGTTGTGGTTGGCTGGTGGGTTTTTTTAAAGAATCAAAAGGGGAAAAATATCACTATTTATACTTCCATATACACTAAGGTATTCAAGTAAGATGAGTAAGATTTCTTGACTTTCAACAGAATATGTAACAGCTTCAAAATACTTGTGTGGATCTTGCCTGTGCAAACAAACAGGAGAGTACCAGGAGAGATCCTAAGACTACTTGATAAAAAAATGGGTATTGCAATACACCAGAGAAAGTGTCAAAGTCAACACTAACTTTTTCATGCCTCTTAAGCAGCTGGTGCCTCTGCATGAAGTACTGATCCTTGAGCTGCTGCTTGAGGAGCTGGTGTTTCTCCTGGAGATGCCGCTCCTCCAGCTCCCAGAATGCAGCTTCACGAGCTGGAAAAAAGAGGAAGGTTGGTTCAGGAATTGCAATCCCATCCCATACTTCCCAATCCCCTGGTGTATGTTCAGAAGTGGCCTACAAGTGCATTCTAAAAACAATGCTGTTTCATAGCAAATGTTTTTATTACAGTTCTAGATCAGTCATGAAGGTTTCTGACATCATAAAGTGAAGACATTGTGTTACTAAAACACTGGGGCCTGTTTCAGAGAGAGAAGAGAGAGAGCCTGGTGCTGGGTACCTCTCATGAGCTGCTGTTTGTTGTTGAGGCAATCTCGTTCAATAGTGGCCAGTTCTGTCTTCTGCTGCTGAATTATTTTCTTCAGGGATGCATCCAGTTCTTGTTGCTGCTTCTGCACAAACTCCTGCTCCTGGTAAAAATCAATAGATGTAAATTAAATTGGGTTCTTCTAGCCACATTACATGTGAATGAAACTCCCAGTTCTCTCAGCATTGGCTATATATGAAAACAAATATATCTATGAAAGTTTGAGCTAGCGTGCCTTGGCTATCAAATTATCCATCTTTTGTGTTCTCTATGTACAGAGTAGGTAAGAGCATATTCATGTTTAAATAATACCTTCAGAAATAAGACCAAAAGCAACAAACTAACCAGCCATCTGCAACTCATTCCATCTCTTGTCTCTCAGAACAAGTTGCAGGTTCAGAGCAAAAGAAATAGCTTAGCTATATGTCTTAGCAAAGACAATACTCAATCTAAACATGATTGCAGTCTATCAAGGGTTAATTATTCATATATGTAAGAAAATAAAGGTATGTATGGTTATTCTGCTTTGGATGATGAGTTAAAGCCTATTTATTTATACAGTTGGGTTTCAGATCTGTGTGGTTTATCTTGTCCTTAGGGCAGGGCTGTTGAGGCTGAGAGTTCTGCAGGACCATTGTGCAGACAAGCCCATGGCTCTGCAGGGCCACAACCTGCTCACACCCAAGCTGAGCTGACTCCTCACAAAAGGATTTATCACCTACATCTTCCCATTATCCAAGTGTATCACTGTTGCATCCATCATGAAAAGCAGGCAGCAGTAAGAGTCTCCCTCCCATGCCCCAAGACCTACTGCTGCCTTTCTTCTTTGCAACTAATTAAAAACCACAGCTATGAGCATGCAAGCGTGCACACACACACTCACACACACCCTCCTTAAGAACAAGAAATTGAATCAGATGCTTCCATCACAATATCAAGGTCAAAAGAAAGGACAATGGCATGGTCTTGTAGGAGCCAAGGTGGGCTGCTGAAGCACCTGCTGTTCACCATAACAAATGGAATTAAATGTTTGCTGAAAGTACTTTTTATTATGACCAGAAGAATCCTGGTTTTCATCTTCACAGAAAGTTATTAATAGATGAGGCTTTCATGTCTCTTAGTGGACAGCAGACTTACACTGAGACAGGTAACACAAAACCAGAGGTGCAATAAGCTGACAGTACCAAGTAAGACCTGAGAGTACCAAAAGAACTGGAGGGTGATGTCTGTAAATTAAGTCAGACACACCTAATCAAATTTATGGACTGACAAAAAACCCTGTTTTTTCCCTTTATAGATGAAAAGGATAAAGACTACTACCAGTTTATTATTCTGAGGGTGTAGACACATAATTAACACAGGGTTTAATTTGCTGGGAGATATTTGATTTGGAGGGAGTGGGAGAAAGCTGTTCTAGTGCAGTCATGGTCAAAAAGTGATTATGCTTAAGCTTTACACATTTAATCATTTAAATATATTTGCTGCTCTCTCTACAGAATAACTCTTCTGAAGTTTTATACCTGCTAGTGCTGTAAGATAAAGTAGGCAATCTCAGGAAATGCACTGGCCTTTCCACTTCCCACATCTACTCAAGTATCACAAAATAAACATCACCAACTTTACTAAAGAACGTGTTGGGTGGTTAAAAGGCAGACAGTGCAACACAGTCAACCTTGTTCAAAGTACCACTTGGTTATGCCCAATAAGTATCTTAAAATGAACTCAAACATCTTTAAAATACATGGTTTCACTGCACACACAGCATCCAAAGTCACACAGTGTTTCTCACATGTGCTGAACAAGTATCACGTTGCATGTGTGAATCCTCAGTGTCTTGCTCAGACTGAATAACCACTGTCTTTTGAATCTTTTGACTATGGATAGTGCACAATTACCTAAATTGCTGCTAACCAGTTTGGAGACAGCAGTGACATTGATCAGCACATATGAGCCGAAGGAGAAGAGAAAACACACATCCGGAAAATGAGGAAAATAAACTTTCATTGTGTTGCATTTTAAGACTTACATCCTGCATTTGTGCGTTGAAAAGTGTACATGAAGACAACTGAAAAGACTGAATCATAACCTGAGCAACACCCTGTGGGACACAATGTAATTCTGTGTCATAATATAGTGAAATGTAGTTTTATTCTTAAAAAAAAAGGAAGAAATGAGATCTGTTGTAGGTTAGTAAAAAATATTTGAGATGTCAAGGCTAATCACACAAGTAGATGCTGATGCAAGTTCTAGATATTCTAAAACTAAATAGCTGCACCTTGTTTCGTACTAATCATTCCAAGGGTATTTCACATTTAAAATTTTCTTTCACCTCTCTTCAACAAATTGAAACCAGCAAAGGAAATTAAACATGCCACTACAAACACTATGAAAAATTAGATTTTTGTTTCCTTAAAAAGTTTAGAGACAGCTATCTTTGGTATGAGGAAAGTGCTGCAACTCAATCACTTTCTATCCTGGGAAATCCCCTCTTAAATTAAACACATAATCGAATAAAGTTGCTATTATTTTCTACTAGGTCACTCACATAAACATTTAATCTTTAAGTTACTCAATCCAAACCTGCTCTGCTGTGGTTTAAACTCACTCTGTATAAGCTGTGGCCATCACGAAGACAATATTTTTCTAAAATACTAGCCCTTTTTCTAGCTGGGTCATAGAAAAGCAGCAAGTCTGAAGGCATGAAATCACAGATGATGTTTTGTAAAGTTTCCATACACCTACACTTTGACATTTAAATAACATTCTACCTAATCTGTTCTGCTCCTATAAACAAGATGTCTCATGCTTACATATTATATATGTTTTTCTCCTCTGCACTTGTGTGTTCAAAACTTCCTCCTGACTATAACCTTTAAAATATGAAGGACCTGTGGAGTACTTACCACTTGTAAAAGCACTGTAAATAAACTTGCTGTAGAAAAATACCATTCTTTGTCAGCAGAGCACACAAAATACTACACTTGACAGTACAAACCTGGCAACCTCTGCTCATACATTTCTACCCAGTTAAGTCTAAGATGTGACATGGGAGTACTCGAAGGAAGAGAGCAGTTCATAGGGTTAGTTTGAGTTAAGTTCCATATTCACTCAACAACAACAAGAAGTGAAATCATCAAGCTGTGTGAATACTGCTGCCTTTTTTATTTTAGTAGCTTGAAGCTGCCGTTGTTACCTGAGCATGCTGGCTTTGTGCAAGCTCCTCTTTCTTGCGTTTCATGAGCTCTTTTCTCAGCTCTTTTGGTGCTTTCTCCACTTCACATAAAACCTATAGTGTATATAAGCATGCAGAAGGTGGCAAAAAGAACACTTTGTCTCCACAGCAAGCATTACTGTGAACATAGGGACATGCAGGTCAAGCACTAGAGGTAGTGGGAAGCATGCATTACTTCAGTGGCAGGGATGTTAATTTAGTGAAAAGAGCTTAATGAAAAGAAAGGAACAATAGGTGCTTTATGCATGCCAGCAGTGCAGAGAGGAGGGATGTGCCAGCCCTTTTTGCATGCAAATGCTGCCCAGTGCTCTCAGAAATGGCAGTGCCTCCCTTGTGCTTCCATGCAGCTGCCAGTAGAGTCAATAGTTAAGAAAATCACCACCTGCAACAGTGGTATTTTCTTGAATCACGATGGCAAGAGGACTACAGAGTATGTTACCTCACATAAAGCTGTGAAAAATGGTTGGAAGCTTAAAATGACTTCCATTGAAAACCAGCTATTTCTGACATCGTCTCTAACCTGAATTTACAAGATGCCTTTATTAATGTCTCTGACCATGAATGACATCTACACATCTTATGTCTTTAAAATAATTATCCAAGAAAAAAACCATTATTTGGGTGTAAGTGATTCTGAAGAAATTAAAGCAAAACCCACGAATAAATAAGAATGTTTTCAAGAAACTTTTTGTGACATGTATGCTGGGATGGAACATGTTTCAGTACACAGTGAATTAGACTAGATTAGCAGAAAGATTCTAAATATAACCTGGCTAAATCAACTGACTATTAATCTGTTAATTTGTTGATGAGTTTTGTTTTCCAGAATTACAAAACTGGAGCATTGTACATCCAATATAACAATGGACAGTTTTAGAGCAGCAGCTGCATTTTCCTTCAAACTGTACATCCCCTTTTTAAGCTTTAAACACAAAACTGTGCACCCAGAGACAAATTCCTGTTTATTTAATAGTGGAAGCGTCATCAGAAAACAGAGTCCAAATCACCACATGCTATTCCTGTGTCCATGAAAGAACTGCATTTAGCTCAGAGCAGTAAGTAAAATTCTTCCCATTTCCCACATAGAACCCAATCACCGGTGAACAGAGAGAGACTCAAAATGCAACAGGAACCGCAAAAGAAGAAAAATTGTTATTTACATATCAGCATACTTTTCAAACTGAATACAACTTATTTTTTAATGCACTTTTGTGCTACAGGATCATTCTATGCAAAAGCATGGACAGTTCAGCTTTCTAAAGAAATCTGTGAGTCTAGTAACTATTAGAGCAAACACTAGAGCCATTTATATACAAATGGGCACTACACAATTGAACCAAAAATGAAATAAAACAGCTTTTAAGATGCAAAATCCATATGGAAACATATCACCTTTTCTTAATCCAATGCAAGTAAATTAATTGCACAAGTTGTCAGTGTCATTCATTTTGCTTTAACTGTATGACATTTATGAAATTAACTGTAAAATATTTTAGGTTTTGCAGACTTCTCTCTCCTGGCTTTCCTTTTTGAGCTAACAAACCAAACCTATATTACGGCTATCACTTCATATAAAGAAATTCTAAACAACTATAACACTCATTCAGTAATCTAACAAATTAACAAAAACAAAACATATCTGAAATTAAAGTGGTTCACAGTAGAAATCAAGAACCATCAAAATTCTAATTTAAAAAGTATTTATTAAGTAAGTATAGTTGGGTTTGTTTAAAGTAGAAATATCAAATATTTTTCATAATGTTTATGAAAATCCTTTTCCTTGATTTAGTATTTGAGAGAAAATATTTTATTAAATGTTATGTGAAAAATAAAATCTTCTAACTTGGTGATGTTTTCTAGATTGAGTCAATACCTCAAGCTTCCCATCAGCTGTTTGTGTATCACTTTAGCCAGTTAAACAAAAGAAACAATTCCGACTGGTAGTGACATTTCCAAACCTCAGTACATCATGGGCTTGACAGGCTTCTGGGAGACCTAACCTCAACTGTTTGCTAAACCCATACTCCTTATTTTCTATATTATCATCGTCTCTTACCTCTTTTTTTTTGTTTTTCAGCACATTCTGGAATTTGGACAACTCCTTCTCCTGCTCAGCCTTGATGCGCTTTGCTTCATCCCGTAAGCGATTTGTGTGCTCCTGCTCCAGGCGCTCGATCGTCTGCTTCTGCTGCTTCTCCAGGTTCTCTATCTCTTGATCATACTGTCGCTTTTTACTCTGGAAAAATAATTCAGCACCTTTTTTTTTAGACAGCTAAGTCCTGTTAAGTGAAGTGCTGTAGCACAGCAGGGAACGGCCGTGATGGACTGGTGTGGCAGGCAAGCCCCTGCACAAGCCGGGCACGCCACTGATGCCTTTCCCTGGTCTTAAAATTAAACCCAAAACATGGGAAAAGGGCTTTTTACTTTGGTATTTATTTCAGGATCTTTGGATACAGCACTTCGTCCAGGTGGAATGCCCTGAAAATGCATGCACCCCCATCACACTGAAATACACACAATTATAGGCTTAGCAAAATTAACATATTTATCAAAGATTTCTCAGTGAGAGGCTCCAGTGAACTGTCTGTTCTGAGGAACTTTTTCCTTGGATGGGCTTATTTTAGTTTACAAAAATATGTTTTGGAGAGGACTTTGGTGTCTGGAGCTTTTAAACTGTATGGTCTCTTGGCCTAAGGGTACAGTGGGTTTGAGCTAAGTTATCAGACTCGGAAAGTTACAAGTATGTAGGCTAAAAGCACTAAGAATACATAAAACTATAAAAGAGTATGTAAGAGGGGTATAAAAGAAAAAGCGAAAAATCATTCTGGCATCACCACAATGGAAAATGTTGCCTTTTATTTAAGAATGAAGGCTAAGCTAGGAGCCATCACGGCAGGAAACACCTGACTGCTGTTAGCACACTCTGCCTACTCCATCAAGATGTATTTTAAGGGCACCAAAATGCAGAAACTCACTGTCATTTCCTGTTCAAAACGTCTGTACATCTGCTCTCGCTGCTGCAGAAGCTTATTGCTGAGCTGCTGTTGGGCTCTCTGCTCCTCTTTCTGAAGAAGTCTCAGCTCTCTGAGCTCTTGACGTCTAATAAGGACAAAGAACACTTAATACTGATAGGGAAATGAAAGAAGTGGAAAATGACCAAAGACAAAAAGGATCATTAACAACTTTGGCCCAGCAAAACTAGTTTTGAACTGATTATCTTAAAAAGAAACACTTTACATACACTTCTACTACAAAAATAATGTAAATTAATCCCCAAATATAACTGAAATAAGATCACTAGCCACCTTTTATTCAAAGAAAAAAAATCAGCTGCTAACCTCTTTAAAATTTTAATTTAGAAACACTTACCGTAGAAATCGCATTTCTTCACTTTTTGAGTCATTTTCAGTTACTATTTTTGACGTGGTTACACTCACTTCTACTCCATCAACAACAAACTTCCGAGTTTTCTTTAATGTTTTCTTCTGCCTTCTAGTTTCCTAAGTTAAGCATTGGTAAGTTATTACATATTCATTTAAGTTATATTATTTTTCCCCCATTTTCTTAAGATGAAATTATATCAAATATTTCTGGGAATGTCTACTGTATAGTAGTCAAGAGTCCTTCTCACTTATCAGATGCCTCATTAATCAAGTGAGAAACTGAAAACTTCCAATAAACTGAAACTTTATAGTAAGGAAAGAAAAACTGCAATTATTGATCATCCAAAGTACCAGAAGAAAAAAATTAAGCTGGATAAACTCTGAACAGAACTGATGCAGTTTTATTTTCCAGAGCTGAAGACAGCTGCATTTACTGTTTGCTTTTGACCATGATTTCCCCAGTCACCAACACATATTTAATTCTGAAAACCAGTTCTGAAATAGAGTAACAATTTACTCACCTACTTCCTTCTGCTTTGGACATAAACAAGTGAGTTTAGTTTTTTTATTGATATATATTAGCCAAAAATCATATAATGATCTTGCTGACAAGTGGAGAAGTCTCAGTTGTCAGAGCTTCAGTTGTTTCATTAAAAGAAGAGAGGGATCCCAGCTGAAACTGCATCATCTCCATTGTGTCAGGGCAACTGCAAACACCCTCATGTTTAGCACAGCTGTGCCAACCTATGAGTTTTTTGTTGGGTTGTCTTTCCAGGTTTGTTTTTCCCCCATTCAAGCCCACGTTACACAGCTACTACCCTAACATGTCTATATTCACATTAATACAAAGATTACAAATAAAGTTCATAGTCTGGAATTTGCTTCCTCTAAATAAGCTCATTCACAGTGACCTAACTGCATGGACACAGTACAACCACAGCAGAACACTGACTGGAATAAACAAATCCAGCAAAATGTCTGCCTTGGGTCTCCCAAATCCAAACAGGGAGAGAGACAGAAGATGGAAGTGTCAGGAATTCAGTCTAAGATTAAATGTTCAAAGAAATTTTTCCCATTAAACAGGGAAATGGGAATATAGCTGTCTTCTTGAGTATCAGCTCTCAGCTACAACAGTTCACAAATCTTCATGTTTAATATTGTTACACTTTCTGTTACAGGTTATACAATTATGCAATACAGTAAGAAACTAATTAGCATAACTGCACAAAATGCAGACATTGTTGTGCTATGCAATTTAGAATACTTTGGTTTCTACAAAGCTTTGTATACATGTGACTTACTGGTTTCTCACTCAATACTTTTCTTTGTAGCAAAGGTAACACTTGGAGATAAGTTCAGGGTTACACTCACATGAGATTTTATATCAAAAAATATATGCTTACACTTACCTGTAAAGATATTGATCCTGTCTCTTTGTTTTTACTAAGGAAACTAGAAATGGACAAGTTCAAATCAATGCTGCTGTTATCAGCTGTAGAACCTGTGCCTGAATCTGCATCATTTTCCTTCAAATTCTCCGAATCCAGTTGCTGTAAAGTCTCAGTATTGCCTTGATTATCTGTTTTGACCTTCTCATTTTCTTCAGTGCTAATACTAATACTGGGGACTGGAGTGACTTCAGAGTCATCAGCTTGTTCACTGACAGCATCTTGAAGCTTATTCTTCATAATTTCATCAGAGGTAACTTCTGGATGTTCTTTGTCTGCCTGGATGTTGTTTTCCTGCATATTCTCAGGTCCGAGCTCTCCTGAATTTTGGTCCATACCAGTGAGTTTATCCATCAGTTTATCAGGAATATCCTCAGGTTTGTTCTGTAATGCCTTCTGGTCTACGACATCTTTTCCAGAGTCTTTGATCTTTGTTTCCTCTGTGCTGTTCATATCACCGATACCCTCATTTTCACTTTCTGCCAGTTTCGTGTCTACTTCGATCACTTTATCTTGGCTTTCTGATAGAGTTTCTTCAGAGGTGATTATCTCATGGACCTGCTTAGCCTGACTTTCCACTGGCTTATCCTCCAGCTCAGGTATTTTATCCCCATCGCTGATGGGTGTTTCAGCAACAGCACCTATCTCCTTAATGTTGTCAATTCCATCCTTTATTAGTTCATTTTCTTCATTGGATACTTTAACTGTAGCATGAGGCAGAGTTTCTGCAGTGGTGTCTGTTACTGCCTCTTTCTGAGCTTCACCTTCATCTTCCTTTTGCTCTGTGTCTCTATTTTCTGCAGGGACCTTTTCTTCCTCACCATCCAAGAGATCCATTCCCTTCTCCTTCTCTTCTTTTTCATCAGCTTCCTTAGAAATGCCTTCTTCAGTTTCTGCCCTATTTTCATTTATAGGTACTACTTTCAGTTTATCATCTTCTGTCTGTTCATTTGCCATGGAATTTTCTTTCTCTATTTTTATGTCAGGTTCATTCTTTATTTCCACATCAAGTTCTTTACCTCCTTTCTGGGGTTCTGTATCCTCATGCATTTTTTCCAGGCTTTCTGTATTCTTTTCTGCTGGCACCATTTTGCCTTGTTCATCTTCACCAGTTGGCACAGAACCATTCTGCACTTTCATATCGCTAACAGGAGTATCACGTATGTTATCAGCTGTTTTCCTAAATTTCATGTCCTCAGATTCTCCAGTTGTTTTGTCCTCAATGGCATTACTTTCTGTTCTCTCAGAGAGAGATTCCAGGACAGAGGCATTCTGTGAAAGTTTATCCTCTTCAGAGCTGGCAATACTAAGGTCAGAGGATGCACGTTTCTCTGCAGGTAACTGCTAAAAAATTAAAGCAAGAAAAACATTCAATCATTTTGTAACTTAATCAAAGCAGTTTTATGGAAGAATACCTGAACAGAGATCAATATTGTATTCACAAGCAGTTATGTGAATTTGATAACCTCAGAGTCCTTCCCTTGGACTATCACAGAACAAGTGCACTAACTGCAGACAGGCTCTGAACAGAAAGTTTTACTGTGATCAAGGGAAAGGGATCATGGCCATCAACTACTCTTCAAGGGTCTTTCTTTTCACATTTCTTTTTTTTTAATCAGTTCAGCTCCTCAAGAGTACCAGCTCCAGCTGGATTTGAAAGACACAATGGCTGGGCAAGGAAGAAACTGTAGCTTTAGCTAGTGTACCACTGCTAAAATGCAATATTAAGACTTTGTTCTGCTTCACTTTGTGTTCTTTGCTAAAAATGCCTGAAAACTTTTCATCTGGTTTTAATCACGTTGAAACCCTATTAAAATGGTGAAAACCTCCAGCAGATCTGATTAAGTGGCAGTACAGAACTAGAACAGAAACAGTTACCTCATTGCAGAAACTGCTGCTGCCAGAATATGAATGAATGTTATCAGATCCCATAGAGACATCCAAAAGAATATAGTAATAAAGCATCATTTTAACCACAATTGCCCTTTCACTCTTCAAAGTGATTGCGTTATCTGTCTGTCTGTATTTACTGTTAGAACCCTGTAATTTGCAGATCAGGCTTCTGATCTGCCATGGGGAACATCCTAGGTTAGCTGTTGCAGCAAGCACAGGTTTGATGGAGCATTTCCTACCTTAAGGATTTCCCAACCATACAGAAAACAATTCCTTTTAAGTCTAAATTGCATTTTAAATATTTCTTCATGTAATTTTTCTCAAGTTTACTGTTGATCTCCCAGGAGTGTTTAAAACTACCCCAAGTTAATAATGTGAAGGCCTCTAGCTCACACTTTCCTACAATGCTGCTTGTGAGGTACTTGATTGTGTCCCAGGGTGGACTTCACTCCAACCCTCCTGGGATCAGTGGCTTAGCAGCTCATCAGCAGAAAGAGGTGGTGGATGATCCACAGGAGGGGAGCTGCTGGGAATGCACTTTGGGAGACTGCAGGGTGGGCTGGGAACAGGTAAGAAGGGACGTGAGGAGCGTGCTCATGGGCAAGGAGACAATGGAGGCTCTGGCTCCTGCTCAAGCACTCAGCTTCTCCAGCAGTGCAGGAACAGCAGCTCTGGGTGGCACAGGATGAGCACTCTGCAACCTGCATCCCCATCCCTGGACATCACAGCTGTCCCTCTGAGCAACGCTGTAAGATTCTTTAAAGCATCTTTAGAACTACATTCATTATAAAATATGTGGCTTCTTCTTTTTCTTTGACAGCCATGCTGTAAAATCACAAACTTAGTTTACAGCATAATAGTCAAATATCTTTCTTAATCTTCTAAACACTTTATGGAGTACCAACACACATTTACTATTCACCCAGTCAATATGACTTAAAACGATTTACATAAAAATCAGTATGCCATTTTTAAAATATCACATATATGTGTAAAAACAAAAAGATGTTAGTCTTTATTAGCTATTATTTATTAGTAGTTTTCAAGGAGTTCAAACGTGCTAATTTTGAAAATGCTGACTACCTATTCTGTAATAAGGCTAGAGTATGTTTATGACGTTATTCCTGGAAGATTTGATGCCCAAGTTGGGCTAATACAACTGAAACTGAATTCTTGGTGAGAAATTGGCAGACACATATTTTAAAAAGTAAATTTTAAACTGACCAGAGAATTTTCTGTTTCTTCTTCTTCATCCTCATCTTTACCATCTTCAACTTCTTCTGTAACTTCAGCCTTAGCTTCTGCAATCAATTCTCTTATTGGTTTATTTGAAGTAACAGTAACAAATGGATGCTTGTGAAAACAAAAAAAATAAGCACAATATTAAATGTGGTACACAGTGGGAAAATCTTAACTTGAAAGAAATGTAACTGCAGAAAAGTGTTACTTTGGTTCTCTCACATTTTAAGATTCACATCTAACATTAATCATAACTGTCCTAATGTGTTTTTTCTGCGGAAGTCTTAAAATCAAAACATTTGTATTCAAATATACTTTATAAATAGTCTAACAAACTTGCTAAAAATACAAATGATTCATTTATACTGACCTTTTTCACAATCCAAAGAAGAGAAGTAGAAATATTTTTAAAAAAGTTATTTCTCCTGGAATTAAGTTTCATTTCAGTTCCACAGTTAAATTACTTCTTAACAAGCTTTACCTAGAAAATGTTCTTTCTAGAAAAAAATGCGCTCTGTCTTTACAGCTTTTCTTAACACAAACTAGAATTCTATCTTTTTCCTAAAGAGCAAACAGGTACTTGTTCCTCTCCTTCTGCCTGAATCTTCTTTCTCTGCTTGGCCCTGCTGCTTAAATCTATTCAGCATGTGCCAGACGGATTGTGGATAAAGCAAATGGGTGCTGACGTTAAACACAATCAAATGTACCTGGTCACATCTATTCCTGTTCAGCTCTTCTGCAGGGACAGCATTACAGAGGAGGGCTGAGCACTAAAGCTTGTAAAACACCTGTCAGCAACTGGCTACAGACGTAAACAACTCCTTCATCCATTTTAAGTATCAAAGTATAATTACTTACACTAAGTAATTAGTTATATTACAGCAAAATATGTTCAACTAATAACTTGATCTGTGCTTGATATCATTTAATCAAATTTTACTAAATAAGGATCTATTTTAAAAACAGATTGTGTGCAAACACCTGATTTCAAAATACTTAAGTACTATAATACTGCTCTGCTTTTAAGAGATACAAAATATGCTTGCCTTTAAACAACAGTTCTGAATAATTAACTCTTCCTACCTGTAGAAGTTGAGTTGCACTCCACCTTGCATCTACATTCTTTTCCAAACATTTCTTCAGAAAATCTTTAAAATCTGATGACCTACACACAACAAGCAAACAGGCACAGGTTGTTCTTCTGTTTTAACATCAGACCAGCATATAAATTGAAATAATTCTTTAGCTTCACGTGACTCTACACTGCAACTCCAAGTCCTGCTACTGATTCAGGGAAACACAGAGTACAGGAAGGCCAAGACCAATTCAGCACAAATACAATCTTTAAAAGGTTTGTCTGTTAACAGAAGAACTTACTTTTTGCTA
The DNA here is from genome assembly GCA_013396875.1 of Vireo altiloquus. Lineage (NCBI taxonomy): Eukaryota > Metazoa > Chordata > Aves > Passeriformes > Vireonidae > Vireo > Vireo altiloquus. The sequence goes on from VZRF01003198.1 coordinate 974,484, forward strand.
TGGACTATTAATACACCTCATCTGCTATATCATTAACTGAATCATGTGAAGATATTATATTGACCAAATAAACAAATGATGGCTTTAAAAAATATTTTCTTAGTATAAAAATGCTTAAGTTTCCTTTCACTCTATCTTTTTTAGGTAAGAGACCTTCAGGTCTCTTACTACATTTGTGAAAAAGCTATTTCACACACATTTTAAGGCAAAACCTGTAAAATACTTCTATATAGAACTATGACAAAAAATCAGAGTTCCAATTGTACATACATATGTATACACACACGTACAACATATATAGGGTATGTATGCCTTAATGCATAAAGCTACAGCACAAAGGCCCACAGGGCTGTGCTCATCAAGTTTAGCAAACAGACAAAACTCAGATTAGGGTGGGAAAGCTGTCAGTAAAATACAAACCATTTTGAAGGCTGTGCCAATGTCGGTGGATCAGATTTGGCGATTTTCAGCAGCACTCGCATGGGATTTAATTCATGGTGAGGTGGCTCTATTTGAGCCATTTCTATTAAAGTAATGCCAAGAGACCAGATATCAGCCTTGTAATCGTAAGGTCTGTCTTTAGAGGTCTCACACATCACTACTTCTGGAGCCATCCTGCAAAGAGAGCAACAAAGTTCCAGATTAGAAAATGCTTTTTGATCTCTTCTGAGAACAGCTCTAAACACAGACATGCACTGAAGCATTTCCAGAAGCTCTACATTCTACCATCAGTATATTTACACAGTATTTATCGAGCTTGTAATAGCAAATCAAAACTAATGTTAAGGTACTAGTTCATACTAAAAAGTCAGCAAAAGAGTGCACTTACCAATATGGTGTACCAATAAAAGAGTCTCTCCTTTGGATTGTTCTGGTGTTTTTAGCCGATACTCCAAAATCCGCTTAAAGCAAACAGTAAAATACTATTAACAGGATGCTGGAAAACATACTATAATTTTTTTTTTTACTTTACAGTTGTCTTTTGAAATGATATATGTTCCAGAGCAATCATTCTGCAGTATTAAACCTTCGAAGTGAGATAAAAATATTTGTGTTCCAATAGCTGAGTGCCAAGGTTTTACGGCATTTATAATAAAAGACCTCAAATAAAACTTACTCTACATTTCTAAAAAAAAAAACCCAAACCAAAATGCTACTGTCGGGCTGAGTGGGACAAAAGCAAAATATGTATTTACTGTAGGGAAAAGTGCATTAAATTATTTTAATTAAAAATTAATTTCTTCAGCCTGTGAAGTCTATATTCATCAAACATGACATCAAGTATCTCATTAATTCAACAACTCATTCAATTTTTAATTTCAGGACTCAAATTTTTATGAAGTTACATCTTCCCTTCATCTTACAGATTTCTTTCCACATGACTTTTCAGTTTATAATAAATATCTGAAAGCTTGCCTATGCATCTTTCATGTAGTATCTGACCAAAAAACAACTTCATCTCTTTGCAATTAGTTGTCTATAAAGCACTACATCTCTCACTTAAAAAAGAAGATGACACTTAAATAAGTGTTATATGCTTATAACAGAGGTAATTGTGTTAATGAAGATCTAGAGATTAGAGCAAAGGGACAAATAGCCATATGTTGCCATCTTTAATCTGTACAAAATTACTTGATGGGCTCAATACTTGAGAAGTCTAATTTTGCTCTGTGAAAAAAAAATCGGGACTAAAATCTATTGGTTCAAATGCAAAAACACCTGAAATGTTGAGGGATTACAGGTATTGAAATAATAAAACTCATATCCATTTAAAAATAAAATTCAATGAAAGAAATTTACCTGCCATTCACATATCTGTAAAACAAGAAATTATTCATTTCTTTGTATAATAGAATCCAAATACAAGTAGTTTAAAAGGAGTAAAATGCTCCTTCAAAGGATGTTGTACATTTTTCAAAACTAAATCGAGTCTTTTTTTAGAAATCTTAATTAGCAAACCTAAATGCATCACCAAATGCACGTGCGGAAGAAATCTCGCTGTGGTCTGAACTGTTAAGTAGTATCTTGACAGCCTGCAAGGTGCTATGTACCAGCTAAGCTTGACAAAACCTTAAAATAGTTCCAAGTCTGTATGAGGAGAAGCGAGGTCATGTGAGGAAATGAACTGAAACAAATTACTCTCTCTGACCAGGAGACTCCTGCTATCATCTGTGGTTTCTTTTACAGCAGAGCCAAGAAACTAAGACAGTGGTTCTACTACATTTAAAAATCAGGCCTGTGACCCCAAGTGCATCACTAAATGTTCAGGCTTCAAAGAAAAGCTACACTTGTAAAATTACATGTACTCTGCAGATGAAAAGAAAGCCAAATGCAAGGATTGTATGTACAAGCAGTAATCTTGTACAAAAGGGATCCATGGAAAAGCACAATCACACTGAACTGATCAATACAGCAAAGCAGCTTCCTAAATATTCTCAATTTCTTAATAGAAAAGGTGCACTGTACCTTGCTGAGACTGTGATCAATACAAGTTAGGCAGGAGATCTATTCCTGAATTTGGACATTCTTGCTTCCATTTAAAAGGAATGTCTGTATCAAGGCTGAGAATTTAGAGCCCCAGTTCCCTGGGGCAATATTCTGAGTCTCCTTACCTTTGCCCTCTGTGCATCCAAAGAAATACAACTGATCACACACCAGGCAGAGGGAAGGTTTTGAAACCTGAGCATGGGCAGGGATGTCATGGGACTAAGCCATGGGGAGAGCCACTGTAAAGGCTCACAACTCATACACATTTTCCCCTGAAACAAAGTGGATCCAGATAGTTCCTGCCCATTCTTGGCTGAATGAAGGGATGCTATTCACCACCAGCAGCCCTTTGTCAGTTCTGCATGGAGGAATCCTCATCAGAGTAAAAATGGGGATGACTGCTTAAACTGGGATTAAAAAAAAAATCAGAAATCAATAATAGAAAGCTTCTATTAATTTTGTTCCAGACTGTTCTGTCTTAGTTTCAGTGCAACAATTGAAAAAGGCATGGGAAAACTAAGCTGGGTAATTAAGGTTATTGCTTTTCTCTCAATAAAGGAAGAGACAACAGTACAAGGTACTGTTTTTTGATGATCATGAAGAATGTTCCTTTTCCAAACGAACAACTTCAAAGGCAAGTCCTGATGTTATCACAGTAAAGGTAAGTATAATCAGGAACTTTATACTAACACACAGTAAGACCAATCACAACTTCTTGTGCTGATTTTGAAGTATGAAAGATGTGACAAGTATGGTCAGGATATTTGCTCAAGCTTTTTTTCTTTTTTCCTTGATAGTACCAAACCATTTGCTTCTGTAAAACCTCTCATTGTTAGAGTGGTATTTCAGTAGGTAAATACTGAACCCTGACAAACTACAGCCTAAGAAAAATACAATTAAAACACCATGCAAAGTTCCAGGACAGAGTTTTATTTGCAACATGCTTACCTAGTTTAATGTCTCCATCTAATGTGAAAAGAATATTGCCAGCTTTTAGATCTCTGTGGATGATCTTATTCTCATGCAAGTAGTTCAGTGCTTCCAGTGTCTGCCTGCACACCACTTTGATCTGTGGCTCTGTTAAGGGCCTTTCAAGCTCTACAAGAGAGACAGAAATAATCACAACATTTTTGCATTTTACGTTATGTGTTCATAGCAAACGCTGTAGTCATATATGGGAAAACTAATTAATCTGACAGATTCTAAGCATCACATGTCAGAAGAAAATTCTATCTTAGAATATTTCCTCCTTCCAGTAGAGATCTCATTCCTTGAGCCCAACCCCCTTCTCATTATGAATTATGTATACCTACATATCTGAACTGTGAAAAAGCTACATAGTTTAGAGATTGCTTCTTTTATGTGGTACATAGAAATGCTGAAGACCAGATCTTTTACTTACTGGTATTAGCATTTGTCTAATTTGAGGAATAAGAAAAGAAAAATCCCTAACCTTAATGTAGATGCAATATAAAGAATTATCACAATGTAATTTGGAAGGTGGCAGTGGAAGGTGGAGAATGAGATCCTGAAAAGGGCTTGTACAGATTATGTTATGATAGCAGAGAGCTGTCATAAGCAGAGAACAACTCTTCACTTTCACTTAAAGGATTGAGACAAAAATGTGCCTAGAAAAGTAAATAAACACTTCAAAATTTAAACCCCAACATTCAAAACATATAGTCCACCAATTACATAAATATTTGCATATCAAAACAATACACATATGAAACAAGTCTTACAGTATATATTATCATTTTAAGGTATTAGGATTATAAACTGAAACAACTTACTTACCCAACATTACTGCATCTACTGCTCCTCCTGCACAAAATTCAATCAGGATCTGTATATAAACAAAAACAAAATTAGAAATTAAATAGTTCCACTGAACTGTATTTAGCTTCAACAAATTATTTTACTAACCCGCAAAATATTGGTACTTTTACCCAGCTAAAAGTAGGGCTGTGCTGCTTGAGCAAATTATTTGAAAAATGCCTCAAGACCCTCAGACAAAAGTTTTAATCTAAGTATAAAATAGCATAATAAAATTCATAAAACATAATGACACAGTCAGTTTAAACTTACTCCTTGTAATGTGATTTACATAATCCCTGCAAACTCATTTCTCGGTTATTAAGCTCTCCTTCTATACTATAATCTCTCTGACTGAAAAGTCCAAGAGCTAAATGATTTTCCAGCAGCTGATGCTATCTCCTATATTGTTTCAGATGAGATGAAAATATGGAAGAACATTCTTAAAACCTACAGAAAATTACTAAATTCAGACGTTTACATTAATTTTCCTTCATTTTCATTCATGCCTACAATACAGCAAGGCCTTTATCCCAGAATGCAATAATACTAGAACAAGTCCATCTCCAGTTCTGAGTTTCCATTTGAAACAATATACTGCAATTATTTTTGAGCACAAATTATGCTGATATCAATGACAGAAAGAATATACATAAAGGAGAAAGAGGGGAGACAAAGGAAATGAGGAGAGCAAGAAAGAGGAAATGTCATCTAAGACTGATACCCCACTCTTCCTCATGTGTTTTTTATTAATTTGAACTTTAAACATTAAATTATAATCTTCCGTCTGACAGCAAAGTATTTCTTGCAGCCAATACTCTTGGAAATAGTATCTTTTTTTTTCTGTAGATTTTAAAATCACAGTATAATTGCCCATAAAAGAGGAAACCTCAAAGTATACCTTGTACCACACCACTTGTATATACACCACTTATGTCACATATACTTCAAATTATTATTGCAATTAATCCCCAGAACAATGGTACCAACAAATGTATCATATAATGCAACTCTTTATAAATCCTGTAAACATTATTCCATTTACATGCTTCTGTGTGAAAAGTATTTTAGTGTGGGAAATTGAACATAAAGAATTTATTTCTCTAAAATTTGTAGTTTAGTCTGACAAAGGTCTCTTTGCTTGAGAAATCATGTTTCTAAACTTGGAAAGCTAAAGTGTATTTAATGTCCAACTATCATTCTTCTCTTTTTTCCCCCACCAAATTCTGTTTATTTACCACATCATTATCCTCATAGCTTTTGAGTCCCTGCATTTCATTGTAACTATGTAGCTACAATTTTATTTTCAAAGTATTTACTTCTATCTTTATTCTGCCAGTGAAGCCTACCCACTCAGTTTCATGTTGTGCCTCTGTGCATACTTGCTTTCATGCTGACCTTTATGCACAGAATTTTTTCCAGTATTCCACTGTTTTATATAATATTTTACTCTGCACTGAGATCACCAAGTTCTGAGCTTAGCAAAATAAATGTGCATCAGGAAACATGGTATTACACTTCCACCATTTGCTCAAAGGATAGATCTTATTTCTAAGACTCCCAGGAAATTTTCTTTTACTTGTTTTAGGTATCTTGTTGAATTATAAACTCTTTAAAAAACAAACCAAGTATGGATTGTTTGTACAATTCCAAAAGTACCTATAAATATTGCACTGGATGACCTAAGAGCACAGACTGTATTGCCACAGCTAAGGCTGTCCAAGCAGTCACACAGGATGTAGCACAGCAGGGACCTGCAGTCCCAGGTACGCCCACTGCACATCAAGGTACAAACACCCAGGGTTTAAGTAAATTAATTATGGTTCAAGTCCTGGTAAACTGTCCTTCCTGGGAGTGCCAATAAACTCATTGCCACCTACAGTACATACTTCACGGGCTGACCTTTTCAGCACATTATTTATTTTTCAGGTGTGGATTCTGAATCTCACTCTAAATCATGCTAATGTAATTAAAATCTGAGTCCTGCTGTTACAAATAAACACCATTTGAGAACTCTTTCAATAAACCCAAGTGAACTGCTAATTTCCACATTTTAGGTTCAAACCCCTGACCAAATGACTCAGTGTAGCACAATTCTATAGTGACAATTTCCTAAGTCATACTCACAATTTACAAATTAGTTTTGAAACTGAGTAGTTATCCCAACAGTGACAACCCAGAAGAAATCTGACTGACAAATGATATTTTGATAAAGAAAAAAGTGTAATTTCAATGACCTTTTGAAATAAGCAAAAACATTTAGAAAAGGAAAAGTACCTACCCACAGATTGTTTTCATAGTAGAAAGCATCTAGGAGCTTGACAATATTAGGATGATCACAGGATGCTAAAATATCAATCTCCACCATATAATCTTCAAGTTCTTCTTCTGATTTAGTATCTATCACCTTTGCAGCAGCCAGAACTTTTGTTTCTTTGTTCTGAGCCTGTAAAAGAAGTCACAGGAAACATATACATAAATTTCACCAGACAACTGGCACCATCAAAAAAACCCCACAAATAAACCAACCCTCTCGACACTTCTGTACAATCTTCCTGCCTCTAGTTTCCTTCTTTACCAAAAGAGAACACCTGCATATTAAAGAAGAGAGAAAATCTAGTAGAAAAAGGGTTTAATAACTTTTCTCAAGGTCAAGAAACAATGAAAGACAAGATGCAAAAATATTAAATTCTCATCATATTCTTTAAACCATCATCATGCAGTCAATAGCTCAGGATAACTGCTGCCTTACTAAGATGAAGTTTTGTGCTGCTCCACAAACACCATCCATTAACAACATGCAAGGAGTATGAGAAGGAGCCTCTACCCTCTGTTTGTGCCCTTCTGACTCTCCCCACGTTGTGGCAGCACCGCTGTTCCCAAAGCCACCCAGAGAACCAGATCCTCCCCCAGGAACCAGCAGGTTGCTCCTCTGCAGCCAGGGGCTGTATGAAAGCTCCTGGCTTCAAGAGCTGCCAAACCATCATTAGTTTGTCTGGGCATTTTGCTCCTTTGCTTCAGCAGCCTGGGAGGACTCCCACAGATGGGACTCATGGAAGGTGGGGCACTGGAAATGCTGCCAGCCTCTACTTTATTACTTCCCACCTGCAGACCAGGGACCTGGTCCTGCTGCAGTGATAGGGACAGAAACAGAACAAGTAAAATGAGCAAAGGGAAAACAAGGGGTACCCAAGGAAAAGAAAAGGCATTTCTGCTATGCATTTAAATATTCTTTGGCTTTTTTCAAACATAAGAAATTACAGACAATTTGGGTGACTTATTTAAATAGCAAAACATTTCAGAAACAAGGAAATACTACTTAATAACAGAATACTGCTGAAACCTCACCACAAAAATTTATATACTCTCTCTAATAATTCTCTTGTAAGTTACGTTTGAAGGAATGTTCAGTTTCAAGCTGCAGCAAGCTTTAAACAAGAAGGTGTATTTTTCTCAAGCCATCATAAAAACACTATTTTGTCAAGTAGTGACATTTCCAGTAGCTCCCTCTGAATAAAGGAAGTGCAGAACTGAAGCCTACTTCACCCATTGTATATGAAGACCAGGAAGCGAAGTCCTACATTTATTCCAATGACTTTTTGATATTCAAATGAAGTAAGTGGTAAGGAGGGACACAGCAAAAGACAAGGATCTGCAGGGGCAATTCCAACTTTTGACGTGAAGCATCACAAGGTGGTTCATCCTGTATCTCTGCTGGTGTGGATTGTGCATGGTCCCAAACCTATATGGGATGATCCCAGAACAGCACATAGCAAAGATGCCAAAACCTGAGCTTTGTCACCTAATGACTTTATACCAGTATCAGACAGCAAGTAAGAATTCTTAAGAATAATTTTGAAGGTTTAAATAATATTACTTGCTCAGCTATAAATAATTCTCTCAATGTGGCAAAAGATAATAAAATATTTAAAGATAAACATTTATATTAACATTCAGTAAAACAGCAGTAACAGCAAAACATACTTATAAAGCATAGTCCCAGCTGATTCATCTCACGTTGAGGGTAAAGGTTTTCCATTACGTTTCTTTTTATCTCAATATTCTTTCCAAAACAAAAAACAACCAAATCTTCCCAACCTCAATATTTGCCCTCCCATGTTTAACAACATAGATAAGGAATCTGTATAACATCATTTGAAAACCAACTACTGAGAAGTTTTCCAACACACATTCTAATAATAAAAAGGAAAAGGTCTGCTTAGTAACGCAAACAACATTTGTTTTGGTTTCATGCTTTGTAGCAAGAATGAAAGACCAACCTTCCTATTCTAGAGCTGCACTGTAAATTAAACACAAAAAGTGAAACAGATGTCTGACCACAACAGAATTAGACTTGGTAGCTTTACATGTGCAGAAAAAATGGTTTTTAAAGCATCTTTGTAAGAACTCAAATTTTAACTGTAAATGTACTTTTTTGAAATATGAATGGCGACACACTCTTCACTGCACCCTAAAGGATACTTAAAAAAATAAAGTTGATATTCATTTTTAAACAAATTTGCTAGCAAATTTTATTATATATAATGGCAATAATATTTTGTTTAAATAAAACCATCTACATCAGGTAACAGATGTTACTGCTTTCAGATTCAGTTTTACCTTTGAGCAAGAAAGGCATTGCTAAGTTAGTGTGAATGATTACATGCTCAGGAGATTGCTGCATTTACAGCATACATTGGTTTTTTCTACCGACAGAACATTTTGTATTTTGATTTTTCCCAGATCCTTTTGCTTGAAGTTAACTAGAAATCTGCTTTGAGTAAGTTTCTATGATTTCCTCCTTTTGGCAGCACTATTAAAACACCTCATTACAAATGATGAATTATTATAGAGACAGTGTGATTATCTTTATGAGCATCTTAACAATTATAAACAAAACAAATGTTTGCCTTTGTTCTGACTTAAAATAGTAACATTTTGCAGGTCTAGATCTAGACTTTTTTCCCAGCTCTTAAAAGAAAAAAGCTTTAGAATTAGCATATTTCCACTGGGTATTTCTGAGGACTGATGAAATATTTTAAGTATACATCAAGTTACACCTGAAAAAAAATATCTTTTTTAAAGTTCTTTTTGACTAAGGCATTAGTCATCTCCACCCCACAATGCACTCTATAAAAAATACCCATCTATTTGACTTATTGTAAGAAATGTGCTCTTTTCAACTGTGTAGGAAAGGATTTTACTGTTCATGCATAAAATTTATGAATCACTGTACTGTACAGAGAAAAAAAAACCTCTTTGGATTAGGAGGAACAAAAAACACTTGCAACGTTGTGTGGGCATGTTTGTTTTTTCTAAACTTTGGCTGAAGTCTTTCTTCTTCCACACAACGTTCTCCAAAGGTCAGAGCCAGAGCAAAAATGATTGTGCAGATGCAGTCTTGATTTGCACATGGAAATTCTGCATTTGGGTACACCAACATTTAAAGTCAACCTGCCATTTATGTTACAGGACATATTTTAAAAGGGCAGAACTTCTGAGTAGCTGTAGCCCAGCATTTTCTCCCTGTATTTTAGCTCTCAACTACCAATTCAATTTATTCTAAAGGCTCTGCTTAAACACATTTGAGTCTGCTTCTATGATTAAGTGACTTAAACCTCAGTCCTATGCTAAGAAATCCAAACTGGCATTTTCAATGGTTATGTGGAGACAAGGAAGAAAGGGATAGAAGGATTCATTAACAAAATTTGATCCTTTCAAAAGATACATACATAATAGATGAAAACCGAATTGGAATAACTCATTCCCTCGAGATCCGACTAATGCAAGATGACATGGATATTATTAACTATTACATGCAACGACACACAAATATTGCAATCCTTGCAGTAAAACTCCTATTTGGATTATGTATTGAAGGTTACTACAGCAAACATTTTAACTTAAAGAGAGAGAATGCACAAGGAAATAACAAGCTGTATGTTACAGCATGGTTCTTGCTGTGATGATGGCACAGTCTCATCAGCTGTCAATCCGCAGAAAAACACTTAATTCTAACTTAAACTACTTTGATAAAGATGGATTGCAGGCCTGTATAGAATAAATCATCTCAAAAACTACAGCTTGCAAATTAATTTGTCTGAATCTACATCCCTTACGCTAGAGTGGCAACATACATCTAATGTACAAAGTGTTGTACAAATCTGAAAACGTCTCAAGAAAGAAGAACAACCATTCCACACGAAACCAGGACCTACAAGTATGTGAAATTAGTGACTCCTCCCTAACAATGTTGGATTTTTGCACAGTCTCATATATCTAAATGTAAGTTCTAGAGGCAGAAGCTTTGTGAAGAGACTGACAGCAGAATATTAAAAGGCAGGTTTACTATCTGGGCACTAGGCCAAGAAGTTGCATATTCCCAGCCCTGGACAGCAGGGAGAGCAGAGCCACAGTTCCAGAGTAATAGGATTACAGCTCAGAGATAACACATAGCCTTTCATCTTCTGATGACCAATATGAAGTTTCAGCCTTGGTTGTGAGGAGCTGTTTCAGTTTCCTATCGCCAGCAAACGCTTCCTTCCCAACTGTGCATCTCCTCTGCAATGCAGCTTTAAAAATTAAACAATATTCACAACTGAAAAAAAGTTAAGTACATCCTTTGCCTCTTGTTCTGCCAGCCACAAACAAAGTTGAGGTAGGAGACAGAAAATTGTTCATCACCTTTCCTCCTGATGCCTGATCTCTTGCGAGATGTTACATAACCCCACTGCATGTTTTGCAGGCAGCAAAACAAATCAATTAAGAAGCTTTTCCTTTCTGACTCATTCTTCTCAGCAAAACCGTATAGTCATAATCATGGATCACCAAAGTTGTCAGAAGGGGAAAAACACGCACATCCCTATTCAGCAAAAGATGTTTTTCCCACATAAAAAGCTCCACTTTTGTGTAAACTTGGATTGTCAGCTCTAGCTCCATGTAAGTTTTCTGATGGTGCCTGGGTAATCAGCACTGAAAAGCTGGCCCTGTACAACACAAAGGCAGGAGCTGTTTCTCTGAGTTACAGCAAAGCAGAGATTTCAGTCTTTCTTAAAACATATGAATTAAGTAAAAAAATTGCTCTCATTTTAAATTTTAGCAGATTTATCAAATAAAACTATAAGAAGTAGTTTGGCCTAGTGGAACAACTACAGTGGACTTTGTTTTGTACACGTTTCCTATACTATATTTAATATCGTCCTGTAGATTTCAAAACTAAAAAAATCCTGCATGATTGACCAGTATCAAGTGTTAAAACTTATTTTCAAAAACATAGAAAGGTGTTTTTTTATCAGTGAATTTCAGAAAAGAAGTCTACCTTAGTCAGATCAAAGGAAGCATTAATTCTAAGACTAAATGTTAAAAAAATGTAATTAAAAGTATCAGTTTGAATTCAAGAGCAAATAGCTACTCTTGCAATATTAAACCACAATTTCAACAAGTTCAGCCAATGACGAAGACAGCAACATTCACAGATTTCTGGAAATTAAAATAAGCCAGTCATTTCAAATAAGTTGTTATTTTGCAAGTCTTCACTGTATGATGTTTGAAATAGCAGTAGCAATAATTTTTTTTTTAAAAGGAGATAATTTCAATTTTTCGTTTAATTATAGATGTGGTTGGCCCAAGGAATTAAAAAACAGTTAACTTCAGTTATACCTGCTGAAACTTGGTTGAAATGACTGTTACAGAAGATCTATTCAAAAGATAATGAAAGGACAGCATCTCCCAAAGAAGATGATACACCCTTGAACTACAGCTGATCAGCCAAACGTTTTCCCAGCCTGCACAAAGTATCACAGCTACCCTACTATGCAGTTTTTTCTACTTGAAAAGAAGTTAATTAAATTCAGTTTCCCTGTTTAATGCCAGGGGGAAAAAAAACCCCAACTGAAATAGAAATACAGATAAAAGTGCCTCTATTTCCTACAAGCAAATGCTACTCCTAAGAAAGAGGAGGCCAGGGTTCAACCCCGACTGCTGAAGCATCTTTATGATCCTTTGGTCTGGTGCTGCCTTTGTGGCTATGCTCGTTTGGGAGCTGTTTCCATGACAACTTCACTCTTTTAACATTATCCTCGTACTTCGTACTTACTGTGGTTCTTTTGCTTCCTCCACAGTTGGTTTCTGAGGATTCCACAAGTTATTTTTGGGAGTGGTATGAAATATAATTTTCATGTTTAACCTCATGTTTCCCACTAAGTATTCTCATTAATTCTGTGGTATTTTGTGTACTAGCTAAGCACAGTTCCCATCCTGACTACACGTGCTTTGTGCCACTGAAATGACAAGGAATACTTATATTCATCTTTTAAAAGTACATGGGCTGAATTGGTAAATATGTGCAAAATAACTGAAACAATTCTTAAGAATAAACTTAACAGAGGAGAGGATCTCAGATTTCAGCATAATTCTTATTTAAGCAAATACATTTAAAACATAGAATGAAAAATAAGGAAAAAATTGCTAAATACTGGCAAGAAAACAGCTATGCTTTTCTATAATAACACATCTTATTTTCCCTTCTCTTGCTGCATGATGGCTTTCATAAAAGCAACAGGAAAAACCAGCTGACAATATTGGGAAAACATTTGTAACTAAAGCATTAGGTGGTATCAGAGGTGTAAGTGTAAAGGAGTGGTATTTTTTCCCTAAATTAAGTTATAATAACTGTACAACCAACTTCCTAAAGCAGCATTAAAACACACAATACTGCATTACAATCAACTCCTAAACTTGAGAAGGGGGAGGTGTGACAAATTGAGATTTATCCCTGCAGTGCTAAGCTGCTTTGCTGGTATCTTTCCCCCGCAGAGGACACTAACAGTTGCTGGCAGAGGTTCTCAGTTTTATCCAGCAGCAGACAGTGTCAGCCCCAAACTAACTTAAAACTTCCCAGGAAAGACAGTAAAGCAACACAGTAGATCTTCATCTTGGCTTACAAACATCCTACAGTTATTTATTTGGTTTTGTGTTATTAGAAAAAAAACGAATCATAATGCTTAATGCTTACTAATTTATTTTAGCAACTACAGTAATAAACACACCTTTATTCCAAACAACCTAATTAAGAATGCTTACAAGAAACAATGTTATCAAGAAATAATTTTTAATCAAACCATAATTACTAACCTTAGCTCTTCACTACAATTAAGACAAACAACAAGTCAGAGTTGAAGCTGTGTAGGAAATTATCCCGCTGCCAGGTTGAGAATTTTATGATTTGCTTTTCATAATTTTATGATTTGTCTGAACATAAGACTTAAGAAACCTCTGATTCCTTCACCTGAGGATTCTGTTATAATCTTGCTTCTAATCATTTAACATCTGTAACAAGCTTTAGCTCGCTGGAGCTCAGAGCCAGCATTACTCCTGCTAACCCCTCTTCCCAGGGAGACATTTGGAGCTGTCAAAGCTCACTCTGGAGCCTCTGCAGACAGAGACACCACTGAGTCTTTTGGCTTCATGCAGCACAAAGTCATTTTGTTTACTCGCACTTTGCAGAGTAGTGTACATCCACAGATGTACAAGTATCAATCTAGTACACTCCTTTGTTCTTTTTCTTTCCTTTTTTTTTTTTTTTTAAATAGAGTGGCTCGGTCAAGCCACAGTTCCTCGGAGTCAAGTTACAAAACAAAACTGAGATCTGCTTTGCCCAGAGCTTTTTAGCCAGATCAGATGCAAGATGGCTACAGCTGTTTGCTGACCCAGCACAGCCATCCATTATGACAAAACAAGAAAAAAAAAGTGCACCTGACTTAAGCATGGAAAATTCTGTCCTTCCTAATTGGATATGAACAAGTCAACAAAATAATAAAGAAAGAAAAATGACAATTTCTTTGGACTTTAGGAACCCTTCAACAGAGGCCTTCTGATATGTTACTAGGGAAACTACATAACCATAGAAATGCAATGTGGCATAGTTATTAAGTTAAAAAACTTGCTGTCAAAAAAAGTAAAGTGTATTATTAAAAATTCTACATTTCATATAGCAGAAGGAAGGTATTAAAAAACCTGCACTAAGACAATTAATTTTATATATTTATTGCAGAAGATGATGGCCTGTAACAGATATAACTTAACTGTCATTTAAAGTGTAAACATCTTAGTAGCTCAAATAAATGGGCAATTTGAGAAAGGGGTCTTCATAATTTGATACTGCAATGTGAGCCATATTCAAATCTCACAATAAGCACAGCTAAATAGCCAGAGGGGAAAAATTAAGTTAAACAAGATGAAGCATCATCACCCCTTTTCATTCTTTGTCCTCCTAAAATGAACAAATGCAGTACACTTCATATATTTTAAGGGAAAAATATAAACTACAGGCAGTTTAAGATTCAGTGTTTTACAAAGAGATACAGTTGTAGCAGAGGGAAAGGAAATGTTACTACATCAATACCACACTGAAACTGGCAACACTCTTGCAAAACTATCAAAGCATATATTCTGTTGCTTCATGCATACTCTAGTCTGTTAAAATGAAACTTCCTCTATTTCTGAAGGAGTAAAAGAAAGAATTAGAGTAGCTTTAGAAAGTTTTAAATAAAAGAAGCTGTACATAATCATCCCTCACTTTTAAGAAAAATTGTTACAGAAACTAATTCATGTTCTATTTATGGTATTAATATATTTTTAAAAATAAAATTAAAAGTTCTAGGCGGGAGTCATTGGTTCCTTACATACATATCTCTAAAGCAATCTAACAGAAACCAACTGCAAAGACAGTAACAACAACAAAGAAATCAATAGATTTAAGCTGATGTCATTCCGTGGTCTGTAACGTAAACAAGTTATTTTCAAGTAGTCTACCATAATAAACTTTATTAATAATAAAATTCTCTCTGCTGGTATATGCTACTTAATGCTTGTACAGCCTATGACTTGCATGTAGTTTCTCTTGCGTCGTTAATCCTCACCCTAAAGTTACAAAGCACCTCACAAGCACAAAATGAAATTTTAAAAGGTGCCTCACACAGTTTAGATGAGCTGGCTGCCTTAGTGCTGCAAGGATGAGATCTCAAGAGATGAGAAAGAGCCATCTCAATAAACATTTGGTATTCCTTGACAACTGGCTATTCAAGTACCACAAAAATAGCATCCTGGGTTCTGTAAATGAACTTCATTCATATTCAGCACAGCAATGGAATATGCTGCTTCTGATGCTGCCTTTCAGATTAACTCTTTGGTTTGTTGGGTTTTTTTTAATTGCTGAATTTAAACAACTAACCAATTATGAAAATTTACTACTCTGAGAAACTATATGAATGCAAATCCTATTACTTATCAGCAGATTTCAAAGGAAATTTTAATTTAGAAGCATGCTGCTGATGATGATATGTTTTAAATTCTCATGTTCTGTGCACTTGCTGTTTGACATTTTACCGATTAGTGTAATTTGTTCAGAATTTACCTAGAATGCTACTGATAAACACAAATGGCCATGGGAATAATTGCATTACTTGATACATTCATTTTTTAAAGAATCCAGATAAAGAAAGACAAAAATCTTCAGCTCTTTACAAAGCGCAATGCACAAAATATGCAAAAGAAAACCAACTGCTTTACTCAGACACTTGCAACTAACAAACTTTCATCAATACAAGGTTTTCAAGTAAGGTTGGAACATTGTTCTTCCTCTGACACAACTGTTGAGCCACGTTAACACTAAACAAACACACAAGATCTTCAGGAGGGAGCACTGTTCTTGCCTCCTAACAGGGTGCAATGTTACTTTTAATGGAGTTGTGGAAGCTTTATTTTGCCCATGTCCCCAAGGTGTGATGTTGCATGGCTCGTAGGAGGAGGTCTTGTTAAGGGAAAACTACTCAATCTCTTTATTCTTCTTCTCCCTCTCTCTCATGTTTGTTTTTTTAATTTTTTATTAGGATGAAAGCTTTTTGAAGTGGAGGACTATCTTTTGTTGTATATTTGTACAGAGAGAGGGAAAGAAGAATTCTATTCCTTTTGGAAAATTATCAAAGCCACTTCTCGCTTCAAAACACCCTACTCACTCTGAAATTCAATTCAGTTTCTGTACTCTCCTCATATAAGGTAGATTTCGTGCCAAATAAGACGTATTATAAAATTTTCAATCTTTTCTAGCAGTTATTGTGCACACCTAAAGTAGAAAAGAGAATCACCACCTGAACTAAAACTGGGATCATAGACTTATGGTTAATTTGCAGCTAAAGACATGTAACACGTAGCATGGATATCAGTGGTGCTAAGGACAGAACCACAAAACCACCACAAAAACATCTCCAGCATTTACCACAAGTACCTTTTTATTGGTAGTTGCTAACAGCAAATGGTTCCAACAACAGGAACAAGTCTGTTTTTTTTGTCCTGACAAATAGCATTCATCTGACACACCATAACAACTTCAGAATATTGATATGCCACTCTTTTACAGCTATTGAAGCCAATGCTGACACTGTCCTGTCTGTTTTCCCTTACATTAGCAGTGTCACTTGTCTGGCCCTCTCGTGAGCTGGTCTGGGCAGCCAAGAAGATTACATGGACAATCAGCTTTTGCATGGCTTAGTTCCTTGAACCAGATCAACACAGGGTTGGCAAGCACCAGGCCTGTCACAAGGAAGGATGTGGGAAGGAGAATACACAGCCAGAACCCTGCCTGCCATCGACCTGCATCAGCGGAAACTGTCGTGGAGAAGTGTCATGGTAAGACCCTGACACTCATCATTTGAATGCAACTTCTGTATTTACTAAAATACACAACTTTGGACAGCAATGTGTTGTTGACTGTTTCACTTAGTAAATACCACAGTTCCACACTGTTTTAGTGTTTTTCAGGGATTCAAAAGAATCTTCTTTTTATTCCACTGGTTCAAAAGTGAAGTCCTATGTCGGGCAACTAAAAGCCACAAATTTACAACAGGACCAATAAACACAGAAAAGGATACCACAAATAGGAAACAAGTCTGTACATGATCTCATTTTTCTATTTCTCTTCTAAGTGCAAAGGGCAGAATGTGGGTCTTGTTTTTATTCAAATGTAACATGCAAAATCAACAACCTACTGACTGGGTTCTTCAGGTGGCTACAACACCAGTGGTTGCTACCAAGAGACAGTTTGAAATTCTTGCTACAGCCAAGAACAAAGGAGACATTTTCAGGTACCCCAGCTATCCCTGTCAATAGGAAACATTTGACAGTATTGTTTAAATGGTCATTTTTAAGCTTTCATGCTTCCCACCCCAGAGAGATGAAAAATAGCAGACCGGTTACTTCCAAACTTGGTTAGTACATCTCCACTAATAGCAAAAACTAGCTGGAAAGGGCAGAAGAGTAAAAATGCTTGGCTTAAAACTCTGAGAGTATCCATTTCTCCACATTACTGGGATGATTTGAGTTTGTTTCAGGGGTAATTCCTATTCAAACTCTTCTGTCCACATTTCCCCACGACAATCACAGCTAATGGTGTGCTGAAGCTGCACAGACCTGTGCTTCTGACTCTTGACTATCCAGCCATAAAAACCAGAACTGTTTGCCTGGTCGGTGAATTGAAAGACTTGTGGCGTCCACAGAAGTTAAGCAAGTAAAAGAATGAGAAGGACAATCAACATTATTAAAGGGTCAAGCAGTTGTCTTATAAAAAGCAGACTAAAAAGGTTGGGCCTCTTCAATTCAAACAGGAAAAGCTGAAGGTGGGGCAGGAATGTGACTGAACTTTACGAAATAAAAAAAGGCAGCATATGAATTGAATAAATCCTGATTGAGACAATGGCTGTGAAGGAGATGAGGGTTTACTGCAACATTCTAATTTTTGCTGAGGCACTGAATGAAGATTTCTCCATTAAGGTTTTACAGCCTTTTGATTACAAAAGTATTCATTGTTTTCCTGGTGAAATACTATTTAGAAATACAGAGTGGAAAGTTTTCTTCTATACTGCAAAATCTAGATGCATTAGAGAAAAGTTTTGTTTTTACAGCATAAATCTGTTTCAAGAGAACTTCCTAGAAGATAAAGAAAGAACAAAATCCTGTGCAAAAAGCCTTGCCAAGTTATTACAGTATCATTGACAAAGTTACAGTAACTTTCCTAAGAATACTTTCTTGCGTATAGCTATGACTAAACCTTTAGAGAGACAAAACCCAGTTCCTTAAAGTTCTCCTTAAACAAGGAAGTCTCAGCTCTAAAATGCCATTCAAAGAGATATGAAGAAAGCAAAGGGACAGTCTTCTCCCAGCTCATTACCAAGTTAGATGGATTAAAACCCAATTCTATCTTAGGATGGGGATTCACCTTGGCTTCCATACCAAGTAAACCAATTGTGATCTATGCACAATTTCAGCTCTGGGGTAATGGTTCCCCCCAAATCAACTTCACTTTCTGTTCACCCACTCATTTTTAATAACTACAGTAATACAACTTCGAAAAAAATCTTCCTGAAAATAATAAAGTTTCTTTATTCATGATGGCATCCTTCATTTTCAAATTTTCTGAAACAAAAGACTAATTTTCAAGATGGACACTTGAATGTAACAGTCAGTCCTCTGCAATAAGGAGAGATTTAGCAAATTTTAAACACTAACCAATATATTGATTTGACTATTGCAGTACAATCTTACTTTTTCACTTCTTCATATTTTTCTCCACAGAAAATTAAGTATCATTTAAAAATCAGATCATAGAATAGCATTCCTCAGGTAGTTAGAATATTCTTAAAACTACATTTTCTGTAGAACTTGATTCAAGTATGAGTCTAGGTTTGAGCTTCTTGCTCTAGGCTATAAGTAATTACCTAATTAGAAAATGGCTAAAAAATATAAACATGGCAAGGTAGAGGGGAAATACTTTGTGTCTCTCTCATAGCTTCCAAATCACCATTCATGCTTAGCTGCCTAACGTTAACCTCTCTATATACACACATGCAATTCCACAAAATACTGAAAAATCCAGTCTTAATCCAAAAGAGTAAAAAAAAAAACAAAAAAACCAAGGACAAATCTATAACTTTAATATTGTAACTTGCTTTTACATACATTGAAAACTCCTTCAAGAAACACTATATACGTCTAACACCAAATACAGTCGTTTAAGCAGGTGAATTAAATATTAAAAGAATCTTACATTACTGATTTATTGCCGTTTTTTTGCTTTAGGTAAATCTGCTGCATATACGTCAGTTGGTTTGTATCATGAATATAGAGCTTATTCAACAGAAAATCTGAAATGCCAGTGGAAAATTAACATTTACAGTAAAGCCTTCATTTTTTGTTGAAGTATGAATACCATTACAAAGTGGTTTGAGGTAGCCTACTAGCTTTTATTGAATATTACTTAGACAATTTTTAATGCCTGACATCCTTCAAAGATATTCCACAAGTACTGGGTCTGCTTTCTCTCTAAAAAAAATTGCTTCCCATTTGTAAGTGGAGAAACGTGTTTCCACATGACAAATTTGAGATATATCTGAGACTTAAAATTTCTTTCAAGCATTCCATACTGTAAACATGTTATAAAATCATTAAAAATTAATTAGAGGGAGAATTTTATATGGTTTTGGAGAAAAATTATAAAACAACCCTCTTACTTTACTCTGTGATGTTAATTCAATCTGCTTTCTGTGCTATTAATTCAGTCTGCTTTGTTTTCTAACTGCAAATTTCATGGGTTTTTTATCACTAAACATGGAAAACTGGAACAATCCGAACAGTATCAAAAGAAAAGATAGCACAAGCATTGTATTTGAGTAATTTGGCAGATACTGTAACATAAGACAATAGGCAAAGGAGGTGAGACACTACGAATTTATCAACTCTGTGTATAATCTGAATATAATTAAGGATTATTGGGGAAGCACAAAGAAGCAAAAACTGAAAAAATATTTATAAATGACACATCAGCCACCAGGGTCTCAAGGAATGTATTTAAAATCTCAAATCAGAGAGTTTAATTACAGACTCCTCTTGAACACAGACGCAGCTGTCATTGAAGGAGAATGATGTTTACAATCTTAGGAGATTCTCAAAATGTGGGTCATGGCCCATGAAACATGGAATTCATAAGTGCATTCAATTTAAACAACAACAAAATAAAATAAAATAAATCCCGAACTGGGGATTGGGGCATTTGCAAATACAAACCCAACAAATTATTTCTAAAATATTGTTTACAGGAATTTGAGTCATCACCAAAAGAAACTTTTCAACTACTGCTGTGCAACACTGGCATGTTGTCCCCTACTACTTGGATGATTGTAGTCCTGGAGGACCCTGACAACGATTAAAGGTTTAACCATATTGTCTACAAAACCGTTAACAACCCCCAAAAAAACAACAAAAACCCCTAAAAAACCACTCCAGAATTATTTAATTGAATGGACTGCATGTGGCTTAAGAGAGAAGAATTATTTCACCAAGTTAGAACAGCTTAAAGAAGCTTCATTCTGCAATCTATTTGACATGAAACAGTCACATTTAGCTTATGCCTGCTATCTGAAGTTCTACTCTCCAGAAAAGAAACCACGGCCCAAACAGTTACACAAACAGTTAGCTAAGAAATATGATAGATCAGATGACATGAAAAAAAAAAAACAAACAAAAGGGAATTTAATAAACATGAATAAAATCAACTGATTTCCTATTTACTTACGAGTTTTAAACAGTTTACATAACTA
This sequence comes from Vireo altiloquus, assembly GCA_013396875.1. NCBI lineage: Eukaryota > Metazoa > Chordata > Aves > Passeriformes > Vireonidae > Vireo > Vireo altiloquus. The sequence goes on from VZRF01003198.1 coordinate 995,432, forward strand.
TGCTCACACCTTGGAAAAGATGACTGCCTTACCAAGGACTGATCATAAGCATTCTATAATTACCCTCCACAAACTTGTCTGCAGTTTTAATTCCAAATGCAACAGACAGACAATACATTACTCATAAGTTAAGTATTGTGATGCTGATTTTAAGCCAAGTGATGCAAATATGTCCAAAAAGTGAGACACACATGTGCTATGTGCCTTTCAAATATTTCCCTGCTACAGACAAAAAGGAAAGGTAAGAAACAAGCAGCCATTTAAGTCAAGAAAGTTATCTCAATCTACAATTTACAGACGACTTTCTGGCACTACCATTTCCTCAGAAAATTTACAGGAGTGACAATAGGTGTAAAGAGCTCTGTACAGCTTTCCCCTTGACAGATTTCCCAGAGTTTAAAACAGTGATACTGCCTTTCCCTTATCTGGTATCTTCTAATCAGGCTAAAACTGCAATCGTGTGAAAATAAAGATAACAGTGTAGGGCAAGTCACCAAGGTGATCAGCAAAATTACAATCGTTTGCCTTCTATGAACTGTCGTGCATTTTTTTCATCATTGATAGCAGCCCTACAGTACTCAGGCTACTCTTACAGAGATTATTGTTCATAGCAAGCTTTAGGTAAAGTTTTAGTTCTGTTTTACTTAGACTAAATATTTAAAATTTAATATTGGCACCTTATACATCAGTCTCTTGAGAGTAAATCAACTCTGATATCTCATCTACTAATGCCTCAATGGCTAAACAAAGCAACATAGAACTTAAGAGAGTATTATTAATTCAGATCTCCTGAGGGCAACTGCACTATTTCAATGCTCCAGTTTAATTAGAGGTCAACTTATATTTTCAATTATGAAAGAAAATAAATTAGAAGAAAATATATTTTGTATAGCAAACAATTTTAATCAAAGTTGCCAAGAGTTCTGCTTCCACTGATTCATTCTTCTGTATTGAACTTCAACTTTGAATATTTTCACCTCCTATTTCTTTCCAGGTCTGGGCTCACGGCAGAGTCACACATGAAGCTTGTTTGTGAAACACGGTGTTTGACTGGAAACTTTCAAATATTAATTTATCTTCTAACCAGTACCAAACATATAGGACTTCAGACAAACTCAAGCAACATCCTTCCACAGGGAACTGTATCATTCATATAAGAATGTCTGTAAAGTTTCAACAGCTCTACCAAATTCTTGTAAAGAACTAGTAGAACTGACGACACCACATAAGTAAAAAGATAAAGAGTAGAAAAAACAAAGCCTATCTGTGCTTCAAGCTTAGATATTAAGTCAGTGGTCAAAATCTATTCCTGTGAGTCCTAGGTTACAGATGTCAAAGATATCCACCCTAGGAAGCAGCATGATACATTACTATCATCTCATTAACTTCAAGTTGAGATATCCAAATGTAGGAATTTAGAACTTCTTAACCAAAGAAACTAGAAAGTGTAAATTCTCCTTGCTCTGTCCTTATTTTGTTTATAGGTCAGACTAATCAATACATTCTCTAGGATTAGAAATAAGTTATGATGTTAGTGGTACAAAAAAAATACTTCTAAGCAGTTACCAGCAGTCAGTTCATATTTTAATATTAAAAGGAGTTAAAAACACATAATAATTAAATTATATAATTGGTCCAGTCTTATTAAATCACTGCTTTAAAATTCTATTTGTTTCTACCTGCTGCAGAAGACATTAAGGCAAAATCAATCTGTCTTATAAGTCATATAGGTACATTATAGATAAGATGGTTTCAAATACGGATACGAAAGCTTAACTTAAATAAAGCAACACCATTGGATTATTTGACTTGAAGAACTATTGTCAAAAGTCTACTATCAACAGCCAGAGATGAGCTGGTACTGGCTACTAGTGCTAATAGAAGTAAATATGAACATTTAATGTAGTTATAATTTTCAGAAGATAATGCAATTGGGTAATGCTGTTCACCATGATTATGGTTATCAGCTTGCACAAAATTTCTTCTCTGAACCTAAAGAAAAAAAAGATTTTTTTTAACCAAGCACCAGTTAATTGCTCAGCGCTGGAAAATTTGTGTTAGTCACTTCATATGAAATACAAATATTTCGTTTTCCAAATTCCTATGAGAATCTTGTATACACAATGCTTCCAGTATCTTCGATTTGGGCTAGTGAAGGAGATACTATAGATGGACAGAACACTCCAGTTCAAACAAAGAAGCATGAATGAAATTCAAAGCCAGACAAGTCCAAAGGATCACTTAATAATAATTAAAATATATTTACACTACATACTCTCTATACATAGACATACCATAAAGAGATACTCTGTCTTATATTGTATACTGCCACATGTTTTACCTCTACAGAACCTGTTCCCATAGAAGATTTACAATTAATATATTTGTAGAGATGGTACCCATAAGAATCATAATGATGGCCAAAAGTACATTTCTTGGAAGAGTATCCTCTAGTGAAGGGCTCAGAGATGAGAACAACTAGACACTATGAAAATGCCT
>VZRF01003198.1:997990-1105180 GCA_013396875.1 Vireo altiloquus
CTATCTATATATCTTCTTACTGCCAAAAGAGGCTGGCAAACTTTACTGAAACATAGGCCCAAGACAATTTGATTCAAAAGGTTAACTTAGGGAGATATCTGCATTTTCAATAATGTTGTTTATCTGTGGCAAGAAAGAGACACAGATCACATCAGGCATTTGAAAGGTCTGTTTTCACATCACCTGAACATTTACTTCTGAGAATTTAGAAAGTAGTTTAAAGCTGATGAAAGTCATTAACACACTGATTTACCTCAGAGCTATGTTTACAATGTGCACAGAACTGAGATTTGACACAATAGAGTACAAGAAAACACAATACAGCAACATGATATAATAATGTAACTACTTTCTAAAGCAAACTGATTATAATTACAATAAGAGCCCACAGAGTTTTTCTCAGGGCACTTAACCTGATCAAATCAAGACCAGTTTCAAACTGTCCTTCTTTTGTGTTTAGGGTTTTTTTGTGTCTGACTGCCAAATTTCAATGTTGAAATAAGCCTCCAATGCTAATATTATGCATCTCCAAAGTCCATCAGAACTCTAGCAGTCCACTCAGTTTTTCTAAATAATCCATGAAAAGCACATAAAAGAGACTGGAAAAAAATTCTACCATCAGGAAACACAAAATTCTCTACCAAGGCCATCACCTGACACTGAAGTACTGCAAGGATCTATAAATTGTAAAAGGACAGAAAACTACACCATTATTAATTAGCCAAGAGCAAAAAGAAAACAGCCTAAAAGTGGTCTCTTTGAAGAGGCTGACAAGGGCCAGAATGAAAAGTTCTGCACAACCATAAACCTTTGCCATCAGTAATCTGCAATTACAGAGCTCCTCTGATCACAAGAGACTTGCAACAGCAGTTGAAACACTCAGAGTATTTCTAAACATCACTTAGAAGTCCATGAATACAAATGTATGAATTGTCAGAACTCAAAAAGCCTTAGAACGCTGGAACAAACAGCTTCAAAGGCAATAAGCTCTTCTAGAAATTTGGCTAAGGTATTTAAAAAAATAAGCAAGATCCTTGTACTTGATTGCAAAGAATAGGAATGAATCACAAGTTTTCAATGCCCTTAAGACTTCTGTACACAAAATTAATTATCACTGGGCAGCATTTTTAAGTAAATAATTTAATCACCAAGGCTTCCCAGTACTGTCAGAATCATTTAGAGCTGTTTTTGTGTTTTTATTTAAATATTTGACACTTTGTTCAGAAGATCAGTTACACAACTAAACCAATTACTCCTCTATGGGAAATCATAGCATGGAACCAATCTAACCTACTTTTCAGGAATTCAAAGTATACAAAGACTTATTTATATGGCAATTCTCTTTTAACATACATCTGCCAAAACCCTGTCACACAGAGATCCTAAGATCTTAAACAAAGGCAAATATAGTTTTGGCAAATGTAACTGACACTAGGGTGATGGGGGGGTTGGCAAATAAAACAAAATCCATTACACAAAATGAAAACTCCAACCCCCACATTTCCATTATCTGACGACAAAGTTTTCAAGCTTTCTTGAGAGCTTTGTTCCAGCTTACAGTTTTGGATTCAAAATTTGAGAGGGAACTGAATGTCTATTCCTGCAGCTTCTCATTTGAGGTGTATATCCATGAAAGAACAACCTAACACACCTTTCCTCCTTTCCAAAGTTTCTTGGGAAGCAGATGCTCAGATGCAGGAACACAAGTACAGTTTGTATCTGTGGGTAAGCAGCCTTCTCAAACTAGATGGAAACAAAAAAGAATGCTGATGAACACATGCAGTAACCTACTTTTTTTTTAAATGGGAATTTTTTTTCCAGGAATACTGCCTGTTAATTTTCGTAAGGGCCAACTTCAACAAGCTGATTAGTGTAACCACATGTGTAATTCTGCCTACAATCAATTTCAACAGTGAACTTTGTCATTTCACAGTCAGAACTAAATCTCGAAGACAAAAATGACATCCAAGTGGAAAACATTCTCCTGTCTGTGTACAGAGTACGCTGAAATGCAAAATTTACCAGCTGCCTTGCTCAGACACCTTCCTCTACTACTACTACTGCTAATACAGACATGCCTACAGATAAACACGAAGTGAGAAGAGGTTTGAGGATGGGAGGGGAAATGCACGTGGGGAAGAGGAAAACACATTTAGTATTGTATCTGAGGCATATATTCAGAAAACGGGAATCAAAACTCCACTATGAAGCTCAAATTAAACTTTAACACTCTGCAAACGCCGTTACAGGCGTTGTGTTTTTGTGGTGAGCAAGCTTCATGATAGAGCAACTTCGGACATATTCCCAGCCATTTTAACAAAAAACCCAAAACTCTGATCTTCCAAAATAACATGAAAACCACCATCTAGACTGTGTACTACACCAGCATCTAAATAAGCTAGATGTTCTTAATATAGAACGTTGACACAAATTCCTTGGGTGAAAATGACTCCACCTAACATTCCGAACTGACTGTGGCACTTCTGTTCACAAACAGGTGATACCGCCACAGTACAACAGAACCTAAAATATTTTCTACCAAAAACAGAACAAATTTCATGAGTACCCAGATTTCATAAACTCTCAAATGCAGCACTCTAAATATAAATGTTTCTTGACCGAATTAGCTCTTAGAAAAACTGACAATGTCTCATGCTATTTTCTCCTAGTCTCCAGAACTTGCTCCAGAGCTTCAATTCTCGTCAGTTCCCAATTCTCTCATGCTTATCAACCAGGATGTTTTTTCCATGCCATCCCTACACCAAACATGGAGCATTAACACCCTTTTAGAAAGAGGCAACGTGCCTGAAGATCTGCCAGAACGCTAAAGTCTTGTCAAACACTAGCAGGGTTGTATCTATGTCATTGTAGTCTACTTGGCTTGATAAATTCTAGATAAGCATCCTTAAAAAACCTACTTGTACCAGTACACTTAAAGATTTAAAGAGCAACTGAGAGAAGTCAAGAGATCCAACACATGAATTCTGCCACATAGAGAAAGTCAAGAGAATACAGCTGTTTAATTCAACTCCACATGGAACAAGATGGGAGAATGCCCATTAAAGCGACAGCTTGGCTCTGTACACTACACATGAAGCACAGGAGTCAATATTACTGTTCATGGGCTTCCTTCCGTATAGGCAAAAAGAAAAAAAAAGTATGAACTTCAGACTTAAGAAAATGTAGTCTATATAAGATTAGAAGCCAGACTGTACACGAGTCTCAAAAAAACCCCAAAACACAGGAGAAGTGAGCAATCCAGCAGCGGGCAGGGTGGAGCAGAAGGCGGGACAATGACCTAACAGGTCTTTTCTATCTTTAGTTTCACGAGGCTCCGGGGCCAAGAGGCGCCGGGATCCCCCGCTCTGCCTCCGGCCGCAGCGCTCAGCGCCCCAGTCAAGTTCTCCCGAACTCGCCGCTGCCAGCAGGAATCCCGAGGTGAGGGAGCCGGCAGACAGGGAGCCCGAGGCAGCGCTGGAGGCAGAGGCAACGCTCCCAGTCACTTCTCAGCTATGAGCAACACAAGCGATCCGCGCTGCCCGCCCTTACCTTGAACACTTTACCGAAAGCACCATCTCCCAGCTCTCCTATGATTTCCCAGAACTCCTCAGGGTTCAAATCCCTCTTGACGTGCTCGTATTGTTTCTTCTTCTTCTCGCCGCCCAGCTTGAAGATCTTACGAAAGTTGAAGAAGGACATTTTCGCTGCCGCCCAGGGCTGGGGCGGGCAGCGGTGGCCCCTGAGCCCGACGGGACCACCTGGCGCGGGCGGTGATGCCGGGCGCGATTCCCACGCGGAGACCAAAGTCTTGGCGTCGCCCGGGAAGCGCCGCCACCGCCGGGCGCTGCGAGGAGACAACACCCCGCGATGCCCCGTACGGGGCCGGGCTCGGCGCCGCTCTGCCCGACGGGGTCGGCGGTCCCTACTCGGCAGGGCCGGTCACCATCGCGGCAGCAACAAGTGCCGAGCTCCCTGCTCGGGACGGGCGGCGGCGGAGCCGGAGGAGGGGTCACGGCTGCGCTGGGCGGGGGCAGCTGCTGCGCGCCGGGCAGCGGGGAGCGGTCACGTCCCGCCTCGCAGGACGGGGCGGATGCAGGGACGGGCGGGTGCTGCCCCGCTCCAGGCTCCCGGCCGGTGTCCTCGCGGAGCGGCGTCCCGGCGTGGCACAGCGGCGGAAAATGACGCTTCGCTGCCGGCCTCTCTCCCACTCGCTCGCTCCCTCGCCCTATCGCGGAGCGGGGCCCGGGCGGCTCCGCTTCCTGCGGGGCGGCACCGGCGGCACCTCCGCCCTCTCTCTGTCGCCCGCCGCCGGCGCGTGCGCGCGCCCCGCGCTCCCGCCCCTCTTCCCGCGCTCCCGGAACCGCCTCGCGCCCCTCCCGCCNGCGGCAGCCAATAGGAGCTCGCGGAGGCTCCGGGCGGGTAAGTCGGTGTCGGGCTCAAGATGGAGGGGGCGCCCCCACCCCCCTGTACCTCAGAGCGGGATGGCAGCGCTGGTGTGGGGTTGGAGTGCTTGTCCTTCCCTCTGCCCTGTTTCCCTTGAGTCCGCTGTGTGCCGTTACGGGAGAGGTGTGTGGCAGAGGGAGGGGTCCCGGAGGACTCCCCGCGCCTCTCCCTGTCGCCCCGCTGTCCCATCAGGGAGGGTGTCCCCGGCCCTGTAGCAGAGGTGATGTTCCCTAGGCAGGGGTACAGTACAGCTTCCTCTCAGTGCTGGCTGGGCGCCCTGAGTCCCCAGTCCAACCGCGGGAGCCGAAGGGCCGTGAGGGGCTCCCTGTGTGTGTCAGGAGCGCTGTGTGGGCAGGTAGTGCCTCCTGAGGGGCTTGAGCTTGGACTGGGACAGGCTTGAACTTCCTTATCTCACGACCTTCTCTTTCCGCAAGTGATTCCTTCCTCACCGTGAAGTATAATTGTATTTTAATAGTTGTGTTGTGTACATGCCACCAAAGGTGGGGTGTTTCCTCACTTGAAAGCAAGAGGCGTTCCCGTTGCCGGGATTAGGGGCAATTAGCAGGCATGGGGACAGAGTTTGGGCTGTGACAGGCGGGAGGTCGATCCAGCAGCTGAGGCCTCAGAGACATCTGACAACGAGACAAACAGCCAGGGAAAATCGTGTAATGCCGTATCCTCGTATGAACCTGAGTGCCTGCAATGGCCATTAGCTTAAGCTGCACGATGAACTTCCAAAGATCAAGCCTCTGGTGTGCATCATTCCTCAGACCATTTTATTAGCGTGACAATAGTTTGCTATATAAAGAGGGTAGTTCGCGTGTAAATGCAGTAATAATAATGAGGCATTGAGATGCCCCTGACACAAAGCGTTTATGGATCAAACAACAGGGTTCTGTCGTGAGTCATTTTCTTTAAACTGTGTAAAATCAGTTTCAAGGGTAGTCCCACCCTGTGAATAGAGAGCCTTTCAAGTACTCTCGTGAAACTGATTTGTTGTAATAATCAGCGTTTGTTTTTCAAAAATGATATTGGGCTTTGTGTGTTCCTTCTACTGACAGCTTGGCCACAAAAGGTAAAACTATTAAGTAGGGTGTTAAAACCAAGACTGTTTATGTGTGTGAGGGCAAAAACAAGAAACAGCAGCAATCCAAAGAAGCTGTTTTCTCTTCTGTGATCTGGCTCGCTGGTTGCACTTATTAATTTCATATGCATGTTTCATTCAGATAGCTTGGATTAAATACAATAATAAAGAGAGTGTTACCAGCAGCAATTTAGTTTCTGATATCTTGCTTTTTAAAGTTCAGTTTCTTTTTCCTCTGTATTTTTTTTTTTTGCTTCTTCAAGTGGGATGATAGCTTTGATTTGGATGTTAAATTATAATGATGCCTTAAATAATATTTTTGTTAGTATTTTTAATTGAATATTTTGATTTTAACTTGATTTCCCTTTGGATAAAAAGTGCATGGGGACTAATTTCTATAGGTTTATTTAAACTGACTGGTTGATAGAGGATGGGGGAAAAAAGGAATCCAAAGCCATGGCATGAATTCCTTGTATTTAGGCAGGATTATATGTTCTTTAGCCTCAGGGTTAATGGCAGTGGAGTGGGGGATGTTTATATGTGAATGTCGGAGTTTGTAATAACTGGAAAGAAGTGCAAAAGTAGAATTTCCTGAGTGATATGTGACAAATGTAGTTGAGCTGGCAGTTCTGGGCTGGGATAGCAGGGCCTGGTTCTTTCTATCTCTGTTGATAAACGCTGGACTGTGCACAGTTCACACACAGCATCTCTATCAGGTGTCAGTTTGCTGCAAACTGTGTGGGTAACAGAGGCTCACTCAGAACACAGCCTTAGTGCCATCCTGCCAGTCACTGCATGCTAGCAGGTACTGCATATGTATTGCTTTAGACTCGTATAAAGAGAGTCTTCCTGTTCCAGGGAGCTTTTAATTCATATAACATTGAAAATATAAGATGAAATTCTGGCACAAGAAAGGAGCAATTAATCTAGTGATAAGGTTTTGCTTTTAACTTTTTCGTTCTTACTCTTTAACAAGTAATTCAAGATAAAACCAGGATATCTGAAAAGGAAAACTGTGACTCTGTCTCTCATTTTTTCCCTAATTCTTTCACTCTGCAGTTGCAGCTTGCCACTCAATCCTAAAAATAAACTCTATAAGGTGAGGGTTAAGTGCTAGCAGCAAATCCTTCCCAATTTACTGTAACTTCCTGGTTTGGAGGAGGCTATATGAAGCCTGGATTTTGCGTGTGTGGTTTTTTTGTTCCTGATAGCAGGACTTTTTAACGACTGTGAATGTTTCCAGATGGTAAGGATAAAAAGGTAAATTATATTAAAATCTCTCCTTTAGGAATTTAAAGCAATGCTTTTTGAAAATTCATTGCTTCCTTTAAATGTCAGAGGAAGATGTTAAAGTAATGATGTTAAAGAACTATCTTGGTTGTGCATCAAATATACTGACTTAAAATAGCTGTAAACTCTTCATGACAATCTTTTTCATCTCTTTGTGAGTTAGAAGTCTCCTTTGTACTTTCTGCTGTTTAATATCACCATCCTTTCTCATTGACTCAATCACCTACACTTGCCACTGTTCCTAACTCCCTCCTTAAGTTCTGTTTCTTTTAAACTGCTCCAATTTCTCTTAATTGAAAGTAAACACTTCAGAAATTTAATTTGAAGTGTGTTCTTCACAGCATATATTGCCCTTTCACTGCAGTCCTACATTCTGTCTTCAGTTCTTTCAAAATATTTAATGGTATATTTTTATATTGTCTTGACTTTCTGTCCACCCACGCTTTCACTGATCTCCAAAATTCTTTCTGGTGATTGAGCTCATTGAACTGCTGTAAGGTCACAGGTGGCTTGTTCATGGTTAAATCTGAAGCGTAATTCTTGTTTCATCCATCTTAATCTGTCTGTCACCTTTGGCACTCAGCCACTGTCCTTTCTGTTTTCTTTAATCAATGTACCCCATGTTTTTATTGATATTTTCCAGATATGTTTTGGCCTTTTTTTATAGGCTCTGCCATTTCTCCTCTGATCTCTTCCCAGAGTTATTGCTTTGTGCTGTATTGGGCTAATTTCAGTTCTAAGCACAATGTAGCTTCTAGATCACTCTAGTTAACCCATTGCAGGGTTAAATATTTGAAAATTCATTGCTTCCTTTAAATGTCAGAGGAAGATGGATCACTGTCCTGGTCCTGCTGGCCACACTGTTTCTGATACAGGCCAGGATGCCACTGACCTTCTTGGCCACTTGGGCAACTCCTGGCTTGTGATCAGCTGCTGTTGACCAGTGCCCCCAGGTTCTTTTCCTCTGGGCAGCTTTCCAGCCACTCTGTCCCAGCCTGTAGCCCTGCATTGTGAGCCAAGTGCAGGACCTGGCACTTCCCCTCGTAGAGCCTCACACCACTGGCCTCAGCTCATTGATCCAACCAGCCCAGATCTCTCTGCAGAGCCTCCCTGGCCTCCCATAGATCAACAGCCCTGCCCAGCTTAGTGTTGTTTGTGAATTACTGTGGGTCATAAAAGGAGATCAGGTCAAGCAGGACTTGCCTTCCCCAAACCCATGTTGGCTGAGCCTGATCCCTTGGTTGTCCTATACATGCTACATATAGAGCACTTCTAAAGCCTTTCTGATAAGTGCACCATTGATGGAGCTGTGTCTTAGAGACTTCGCTCTCTGTTGTGCAGAACAAAAAAGAGACTTAGTTTTGTACTTTTGTATTTTATGAGCCTTTATGATATGAGTAACAGGAATAGTTCAGTCATATATAAGGAAATTATAATCGTAGAGGTTGTACACTCAAGAGCTTACCCATATCTCGTTAGCCAGAATCAATGCTCAGACTCCTATCAGTAACCTGGATATACTACTATTTATTATGTGGTTTGGGTTTTTTAATGCCTTACTGCAGGACCAGTTAATCTCAGAATTGCCATAGAAACATGTGGCATTTGGAAGCTTCAGCATATAAGGGCATTACTTGATGTTTGCAGTAGAAAAAACATTGAGTGTTCGAATGTTTAGGAATAGGATTGATCTAATTTTGGCTTCAGAAAAGTCTGTGTGTTTAATCTAAATTTGCCACACTTTTTCAGCAGTCAGTGGGGAAATGTGTCTTCACAGGGCAATTTGCCTTCCGCATTTTAGATACTTATCTTTATCACAATATTTAACTGTGTGAGGTGAGTTTTCCTGGTAACATATAATGGGAGTTCTTCTCACCTATGGAGACACCACTGCCAGCATCACTCTTGGAATGCATTTCTCTTGATGTCAGCAACAGTTCTGAGAATGATGACAGAGCGAATACAAAAATTACCAAATTACCTGAATGTTTCCAAGTCAACCCACGATGTTTAATTGAATAGGCTTTATCTGAAATTAAATTGCAGGAAAAAAAGCGCAATATTATAAATATTGAAATTTTAATAAGGATCAGATATTTCAACAAATAGTACAAGAATATTTCTTGGAAACATGGTGTGTCAAAAGCATTCAAGTTTTAACATGTTAGCTTTATTGAAGCTATAGCAAAAAAAATGTTTTTTCTTATTGCTTCTAGCTGATCTGCAAGAAAACCCTCTTCAAGACTGATATTCAGAAATAGTCATATCTTTGTAGGGGAGTGAGAAACAAACCTCAGATTTAATGGAAAGTGACAACAGTTTGAAACTTACATAGCTGATTCTCTTTGATTAATTGACTAGTGCAGTTGAGAACTTCAGAGCCTCATGATAAAGCTTTTCAAGAAGCCTACATGCTTTTTGGTTTGTATTTAACTGAAAAAGCTCCTTTTATAGGAATTTTCAGTTAATATTGAAATGCTGAGCTGCACTGGTGAATAGCTGCATTTTTCTAATACAGCAGTTAGTCTAATAAAAATTCTCTCCATATTGTGATGACTGTAACAATCTTTCACAGAACCACACAGGAATACGTCCATCTAGAACACTCTTCTTAAAAATAATAATATCCTTTAAAACACTACTACTCTTAGCTATAATGCTGTATTCTCTCTAACCATTTTAATAATTTGAGGTTATATTTAATTTGAAAGAAGATTTATTTGATCAAAATTGTACATGAACACAAGGCAAATTATTTAAAACTTGTGGAGCTCCCTCCATCTGATGGATATTAGAAGCTTTAGTTAAGTCACATGAAAGCATGTCTTGCAAATGCTGCACCATGTTTGCCTTTCCTCCAGATGGTAATTAGACCTTTTCCTCTTGCATAGCAGTCACGAGCTGATTTGCTCTTTTTGTTTGTGCCTTTCAAATTTGCATTAGTTCACATAGTAGCTGGGATTAGAAATTTATTAAGGGATAAAGATAGCTTTGCATCTCAGTATTGCTCTCAGTCAATACTGGCACAAAAAATGTCTGAAGAAAAAAACCCACATGTATTGCTGCTTTTCTTTCTGCAAATCCTGATTTTCTTTCACTGTTTCCCAGGAGCCTTTTTTTTTTCCAGAATGGACTTTGTGTTCTCTTGTGATCCTGATCAGCTCTGGAATCTTGGGACCAAATAACTTGTTCTGTAATATAAAAATGAATGATTTTTAAATCTGGGGTTTTTTCATGGCTGCCTGGCCAGCCATCAGACCCAATCCTGGTTATGTGGTAAGCATAACCAGAAAGTTTACTGTGCCTTCTACATCTACTATTAAAAATATACCATTCTGAAAAGAAGGGAACATTTCCTGCACACACAATAAAGGAAAATGTGACCAAAAAATAACACTAAAGACTATTGATTTTTTAGTAATATCCCAAAAAGAGACATTGCAGTGGGATAATACTGGAGATATGTCTACCAGCAAAAAGGGGAAATAACATATAGAATGTGAGATACCATTTGTTAATGTAAAGCTAGACCTTATCATATTAAATGATTTCACTGAAAAAAAAGCAAAGTTTTTCATTGCATAATGTTATTTTTGTATTACAACCATGTTTGTAATAATTTATCTGTGCAATGTTCTTCTCTTTTTACCTAGAAAATGAGGCAACAAGATAGTTGACTGTGTTGTAAAGTAGAATTTGGTTTTCTGTAGGATCTCATCTTGGTGCAGCAGCAATGAGTGGAGCTGCAATAATATGTCAATTGTTAAGGCAAACAGCAGCTATTGTGTCTCCAACAATAATATGTGCAAACTTTGGGCACTAGCAGTTGCTTATGACAAAACAAGAGTATTGTGATGTGATGCACTTTTTGTCTCACGTGACCTGAAATGTTTATTTTTTTGACAGAAGGAATCTTTAATAGCTAATCCACAAAATTATGTTTTATAGTACACTGTGCAACATTAATGGATTAAGCCAAAAAAGCCCATTACATTACATGGACTGAATTGTAGCAGAACATAAAATTACCTACATGAAAAATAATTCCTGTGGCTTCTGACTGAGCATTAATGTGTATTTCTGGATGGGGTATACAGGAGTGACTGTCTTTCAGAGCATGAGGTAGGAAATGGCATTTATTCAAATTCAAATGCAATTAAGGAGACAATTTAATTAGTTTATAAAGGCTGTTGTTTTTTTTTATATACCAAGAAGTCAGAAATAGTAATGACTTTATCATGTTAGCTGTGACAGTGATTCATGGAAGAAGTTACAGCCACAGTCATCAGGGAGGTATTTTTTTTCAATAATCTAAATATCGTTCTGTCCATTTAGTGCCTTTTGATTGGATTTGGGGAAAGTTTCTAAAGATGGGCAAAAATCATTACTAACAAACAAGCCTAGCTGCCTTTTCTCTTTGGGAGGAGTTACTGAAGGTACTCGTGTTGCAGGACAGATATTCATGAACAGTTTGGGGTTCTGTGTCAGTCCTGTGCCAGCTCTCAGTGAGAAGATTTGGACAGACCTCAGACTGAGCATCAGTAAATTATTCATTATTTCAAAACACCCTCAGAATTACAAAAATTGCTTAACCAAAGGTTAATAAAGGACAATCTCTGGATTTTTAGCAGGTTCTAATAGTTTATCAGATGAAGGTAAAAGATTATGAGCCAGCTTTCCTTAGCTGAGAAGAACCTACTCTTCAGATTATTCACAGAATACAGTGTAAAGGACTGTGCAGTACAATTTGTCTTCAGCAACTGAGAAGTAGCTATACACCTTTGATATTTCTAAAACTTTTCTATTTAAAGCCCAGTTCAGAGCAGCCTGGGTAAGAAATCCCATGCTGGATTTCAGGTATAAAAGCCCTGGTCCTCAGAAAGAAGGCCCAGTTGCAAAATAAATTCAGAGAGTAGCAGGCTGGGAATTGTACCAGTTTTGATACAAAACACCTACCCTTTTGATACTTTCCCTAGATCATGGCTCAGAGGATCTGTGTGAGGAGCATTAGAAAAGCATAACAAAAGCTTTGTTCTTATGTTCAAAGTTCTTACTTTGTTCTTCAAACTTCTCCCAGTAAAACAGACAATACCACAATAATATATAGGCTTAATGCTTCCCCCATGCACCCCTTGCACTTTGCACAGATTTGACTTTTGGGATGCTTAAACATTTCTCTGCAAGCAGGGCCTTCAGACAGGAAGTGCTATGAGTCTCTATTTGAAGGTGGAAAAAAAAATTTCTGTAATAACATTAAAAAACCCAAACAACAAATGTAGCTGGACTGGAATCAAAGATCAGTGCCAAGCTAACTTTATTAATCGTTCAAAGAAGAGTAACAATTAGGTCTTGATTTTCCAAAAGCCCTCTAAATGGGAAATCTCAGCCTTTAGTTAGTCCACAAAGTTTTTGATGGTCGTAGTTGGATTTGAGATTTCAAAATTATTCTAATTTGAGTTACTTTGTATATATCAACAACAGGGCTATTTGACACCATGTTTCAAGCACAGTCTTGGAGTGTTGTGATATTATTAAAAGGTCCACTTCCACGGCAAAATAAAATGCAAATTGATTTCAGAACATTAAGCGGGTCTGTCATAATCTAAAGCTTTAGTATGTGCCAGGAATATTTTAAAAACTTCAAATCACAACTGTGTGCCTAGACCAAATCATAATTTAGTTATTTTGAAGTCTCAGGTTGTAATGAAGTGCTCTGTAGTGCTATGAATGTTCACATAAATTCTCTCTTATTCCAGAGGCTGTTCTAATTTAGACCAGATGCATAAACCAGGAGGGACGAAAATGGGCAGGAGTACTTGCCTCTAGAAATTGAGTCAAACTTGTGGAGTTCACAGGCACAGTAGCCTCAGAAAGCTATTAACCAATGCTTGTCACTTCTATGCAAATTTCAGAAATTTGAAAATGTTCATTCAGGAAGTGACACTAAATCTATGTTACACTGCTAAAACAGAGTAGGAAAGCTAACTGTGTTGCCTTAAGCCAGGGTAAATTAGGTTTCATTTTCTTTTCTCTGTTAGTTAATTCTTTTGCATTGTACCAGTAAATTACACAATCACAGAATGGATAAGGTTGGAAGGGTCCAACCTCCTGCTCAAGCAGGGCCCCTAGACCTCTTTGCTGGGGATTGTGTCCAGATGGTTCTGGAATGTCTCCAGTGAGGGACACTCCACAGCCTCCCTGGGCAGTCTGTACCAGTGTGTGTTCATCCACACAGTACACAAGTTCTTCCTCATGTTCAGGTGGAACTTCTGTGCATCAGTTTCTGCCCACTGCCTCTTGCCCGACACCACTGAGCAGAGGCTTGTCCACTGCCTTGATTCCCTCCCTTCAGATGCTTATAGGGATTGACAAGGTCCCCTTTTAGGTGTCTCTTCTCCAGGCTGACCAGGCCCAGGTCTCTCAGCCCTTCCTCATATGAGAGATGCTCCAGGCCCTTTAATCATCTGCTGGACCCACTCCAGAAGCTCTGTACCTCTCATAGAGAGGAGGCCAGAACTGAACACAGCACTCCAGATGTGGCCTCACCAGGGCTGTGTAGAGGGGCAGCATCACCTCTTGATTATAAATATCTGTCAAAAAATTTTTCTTTTGTGACAGCCTGTTTGGGATCCTCTTGCTATCAAAGCTTTTATGCCACTCTTTCTCCAAGGAAGAAACTTATTATTTATAAGAAGTAATTTATTTTTACTTTTGTTTTTAATTTGCACTAATAGCTGAGAACCTTCTCTCCCAGTGAAAGAATGTCTTTTCAGCAGCTCAGCTCACTCTGGCAGCACTGTGGGTGATTAAGAGCTTTCAGAGAGAGTTAATCACCTTCATAGGCTTCCTCCTGCCCTCACTTGAGACAGGTGAGGGAATTAGTTGAAGAAGGCACTTAAGTGTGATCATCCAATAGCTTTAAAATACACATAGGAGGGAAGCTTTCTGGATATCAGTAGTGAGTGCCTACTATCTTATTTCTGGTAAGCTTACAGGTGGCCATGAGAAATACATATACAGAGCTAGTTTACTGGTCTGCTGAGTGGTTTGCTGATTTCTTGATCCATGGGAAATTATCTTGTGGTTAATGCATGGGACAAGGATCAGAAAGAGCTACTTCTGCTGTTTATTTTGTTACACACTTCTCTGTTAGTTTTTCAGAATCATGCTTTTGGAAAATTGAGTGCCAAAGCCTTGTTACAAGGTTTGGCTTGCACTTAAAACAAGTTTCAGTGCCAAAAGGAGGCAATCTAGAACTGTAAGCTTTGTTCCCTTTCCTTCCTAGACATTGGAGGAGCCAGTTTGTCTGGTCTCCTGTAGCCACATGCATCTGTCCAGAAGGTGTTCCAGGCAGTGCTGTGGAAAGGTAAAATCAGAGGAAGAGAAACATGTTACAAGTAACGACCTGGAGACATTAACTCCCCTGGAAGATTGTTACACAGCAGCTATGTCAGTTTATTGAAAAAACAAGGCTTTTTGCTCTAACCTATATCATGCCTTATGGGCATTGTGGGCAGTGCCTTTCTGGGTTGTTGACAGGTTACCCACTGGCTAAAGGTTTCAGTGATGGGCCTCTTGTCCTGCACTTCACTTGCCAGAGTGAAGTGTTGTAATAGAAACTAATGTAATTAAAAGATGTATGATGTTTAAAATTTCAAGGAGTATCTTTAAGAAAAAGTCTGTAATTCTTTCTTTTGGTATATAGTTATGTGAACAGCTTAGGCAAATGTTAAACCCTTGTACAAGTAACATTTCAGGAAGTGCTAAACTTCTGGAAGTTTAGAGTAGTTCTAGATTTCTTAATTTTGTTTTGAAACTATGTTTTTAAATTTGAATTGTACTTAAATATAAGAGCTGCAAGACATGCAGCATGTAGCATCAAAACTGACAGGATTTAACATGACAGAAGCAGAAGGTGATTTATTATGAAGGACTTAAAGTGTTTGCCCCACCTTGAATTGTAAAAGAATAACCGGGAAGGAGGAGGATCCAAACTGGCATTACCTTACTATTTGATAGTTTTCCAACAGCTGTTTTCCAGGACCCTTTTTTTTTCGTCTTTCAGTAACATATTTGGGTCTTGGTGATGGTTTTCATCTTGTTACTGGTGTTGGAAAGTTTCTTTTAATTATGTGTTTTTAAAAAATCTTTGGGTGAGTTTCGTATTTAGAATCTTTGTTCTGTATAAACTATAACCAAAGGCTTTACTTCCCAGCTCTGTAAGATTTACTTGTTTAATAATACAATAGGTTCATTTGGCTTTAATTTAAAATGTTGTATTTTGCTGTAGGTAATTAAAAACATTTCCTGAAATATGATGGGTTTGACTGTACCATTCTTGAATTGCCTCTGCTGATCATGAAGAGTTGAATAATAGTCATTTGTCACATAGGGTGTTGACTCAGTCACAGATGATTTCAATTCAGATGACAGAGGGTGTTACAAAACCCAGCTGTTGACTCTGCTCCTCTTTCCACAATTTGCTTTGTCTGTGGCAGGAATGGCTGACCTGTGAAGCAGTTTTTGACAGCCACAGTTTGTGGCCTAATATATTCAAGTAAACCAGTGGTGACTTTAAGTTGTTTTAGTGCACTGAGTTGGCAACTCCAACAGTTTAGGAGCTGTTACAGTGTAAAAAATCAGTACTAGTATAGTAGTGGTAACCTTCGGAGAAGCATGAAGGCCTTCTAGGATGTTTAAGTTGCCTATATTAGTGCATAAATTCTCTGTTTCTCATTCACAGCCAGCTTGAGAAAGACTCTTTGCAGCAGTGTGCCAACACTTGCAGAGCAGTTGCAGACAACCGCTGGCAAAACACATTTTCTTGGCTCAAAGTGATTAATCTCAAACTAAGGCAATTTTCTCCAAGAGCTTTGGTTGTTAATCAAATTTGGAGAAAAGACAAGAAGAAACATTAAAACAGATACTCCTCTTTGAGCTTTCAGTTGTGCTGGGATTGGAAAAGGACTGTTTACCTTTTTTTTGGAAAAGGTACATGGTGGGCACAAGAATATGACCCAAGAAATTTATTGACTGGGGCTGATTCTATTGAATAAATCAATTGGGTGTTAAATAGGAAGCTACTAAAAGGAGGCTACCAGGTGGGCTGCTTAGGAGGGAAGAAAGAAAATGGGTTTGGGTGGTGGCATGGTTGGGAAGGGTTCCAATTTTCCTTGCTTTCTCTTCTAGGACAATACCTTGCTGAGCTCACAAGATAACTCTGGGAATTATGGTTGACTTCTCAGTAGAGTCAGGAAAACTAACATTGATAGCAGTAGGTGGAAGGGACAGACTTATTTTAATATGTTAGAATAATCTCAGATTGAAGCGTCTTTTTGTATTTAGATACCTACTATGTAAACTAGATTTTTGCCCTTCAGGTTTATTTTCCCAAGAACTTAATTCTATTTTTGGTTTTGATTATGCCTTTATAGCCTTTTTCTGGAGTTAAAAATAGAATACAGATCTCTTCTATCTAATAAACTTGTGGACTAGATGCTTCTCTTGCCTTTTTTCTCCTATATCAGGATTGAATTCCTTGCACTACAGCAACCCTAAAGTCATTACAGTGCACTTAAAACAAAATGCAGAAAGTGATGACCTTTTGCTAGGACTCTGTGTTGTTTATATTGCTAAGCCTGATCACCATCTCCCAGCAAAAGCCATTTAAATCCTTAAACATTTGTACATATAGTATCTCCTCATAATTGTCTATTGTTTACTGTCTGGTTCTCATTGATTATAATGTTGTGCATCTCCACAATGCCCCTATTTGCCCCTTGGATCTTTGTTGTACAGGGCAGCTCTTATCTTCCTTGCTGATAGCATATCACCAATGGTACCAGTTAAGAGCTGAAAACACTTCTAGCATAATGGAAAGTTCCACTTTTGCCAGGATGACTCATTAATTAACCCCGGGATGGAGAGGCTTCCTGTGCCAACTTAAGAAAAAGTTACGGGAAGATACTATTATATAGCAGAAGATAAATTGATAGGAAGAATTTAGCCAGCCTTGTAGGAATGATGTTTTCTAATACTCTCAATCTGCCTGAGACAAGCTTGGAAACTTGCTGAATAGATACTTTGGAAATAGTTTACATCTTGCTTTGCTATAGGAGCAGACAGACAACTGCTGAGAAGAATGGACTGGTACTGGCAGTGTGTGGAGGCAAGCAGTACATCCACGAGGCAATAAATATCTTTTCCTTCCAACTGACCACAAGCTTTTGGCTTCAAATAGGCCACTGTTCAAATGTAGCTACCAAGTGGCCCCTTGGGAGGGAAGGAAGATAATAGGCTTGGTTTTGGGTGGTGTCAGGGGTTGGGAGGGCTCTTGGGACTGTGAAGAGGCCAGGGAAGGCTTTGAGTGCTGTGCAGAATGGCCTCGTGTGCCTGTCAGACATTGCTGAAAGTGAGTGGGTGGCTGGAGTATGGTTTCACTGTCCCAGCCTGGTGTGGATGGAATGTCTGTAACTCAGGACTTCAGCAAATTTGTCCTATGGACTTCAAGGAATCTTGTGATGCCTTCATAGTGCTAGGGGCATGATTTAGTTTTTGTCAAGGAGTCTTTGCCACATCTGTAAAATAAAGCGTTGTGTGTCTGTAGCAGGCTTGAACCAAGCAGAGTGGTCTTTACATAAAGACATATGATGAGTGTAAATATCTCCAGTGAAGAGCTGTAACAAGGCCTGGGAGTGAGAAGGAAGCTCCAGAATCTGAGATTTAACTCCCAGTGCTTACTCAGATAGAAAGAACTTTTGCTGCAGAAATCTTCCCCCTTCAGGGAAGCAGTAAAATTTTTGGGGAAGATGTTTCATTTGAACTAGAAGTGTGGTTTGGACTTGATCTATTAACATTTGGGAATTTCAGCTTTGACAACTGCCTAGAAAATGCCGAAATACAGATATTTTTAATCTCCAGTGGAGGTGCTTCATTGATTTCCCCTCAGATGCACACATGTGCTGGGGTGAGTTCTGCTTTTTGCCCCAATGAGTGTCTGTTTACCCAAAATACAAATGGTTAGACAGACTTGTTACCTGATTGTCTCTTTTTGGCTGATTATCTCAGTCTGCTGTCTGTCTAGGAGGAAAAACAGGTGCTGAGCTGTGACAGGCTTTGTAACCATGAGGAGTAAATTGGGGGACATGAAGCAGAAAGGAATATAACTTTGTACTAGAGACTGCAAGCAAAAAGAGAGAGATGAGGAGATTAATTTTGTTAAGAAAATGAACATGCCAAGTAAAATACAGGTCCAAACCATTTGTTCTCTTGAGAAACTTTATGGTCTAAGTTTGACATAGACTGTAGCAAGTATCCAAAGAACTGCCATATGGAGGAATAGCAGCTTGTGTGAAGATCATACACTTAACAGCTTAATTTCTAAATTTCTATTGAGCAGTGTCTCAATTCAGCAGCAGAAAAAGGGAGACTTGAGTCTCTTCATGGGGAGACTTGAGTGAGGATAGAATGGTGTGGCATTTTTTAGTAGATCTTGCAGGTGCAAAAAGGAAAGGTTGGGAAGAGCTATCTGTAGTGGGGAGAGAGACATGAATCCAGATGTAAACAAAACTATTTCAGTTTGTTACTCAATGGTGAAATGACTGCTGCAACTGACTAAATCAAATATTTTCAGCATCTCACCAAAGAAATGAGCAGTCCAAGGAAGGGTAAATAACACTGTCCATTTTCTAAGTAAAATATAATAAAAGTTGGACAGGAATCTAATTGTCAACTGCAGTTCTGTACATGGTACAGAGTAGATGTCATGAAACACTGGCATGTTGTGCTACACCCTTTCTCTTCTCCCTTGCCTGAAATGAAATTTTAAGCATTAAAACAGAAACCACGCAGAACCCAGGCTCTGTAGTTTCTCAGTGAAGCAAGAGACTATAGTGATGTTCCTGGCATGTTGTCTCTACATCAGTAGCTGCCAAATCTCTGCCCCACTGCACACTATTCAAAATCATTGCACTTAGCACCTTTGACTTGAAGTGGCAAGGGGCTGACACCCCTTGGAGGGTGACATGGAAAGCCTTACAGGAACAAGTATCTATCCATGCAGGAGAAGCTGATAGAAAGTATTTTCAGCTTCCAGATCTTTTTGAGGATCTTCCTGTGTGGAGTGCTGGGGATTTTGACATCAGCACTGTGACAAGCAGAGAATTGGATCTGTAATGGCAGAAGATGGCAGGCATTAAACTGTGAAATCTGAAAGGGTAAAAGGGGAAAGTAACAATTTCAGTTAGTGGAGACTACATGTCAAAAATAAAGAAGGGATGGCTGCTTTTGTTTTCATTAAAGTCATCCTCCCTCAACTCCACAATAAAGCACAAGATGAACAGTAGGAAGAATATGTTAGGGGAGGGAAAGAGAATGATGAGGAAAATAATAATAATCTGTACAGAAAGTAAGCACTTAGGATCCCACTATCCTGCTTTTTTAAACAAATGTTGACTTTAGTTCTCTGTTTATGGATTCGGAGAGGAAAAATCCCTGAAATTCTATTTCATTTGAAGTTACTGGGGAAAATGCCATTGCTGGATTCTCAGTACTTCAAACAAATCATGAATATTGATACTTTGAATATTTCATGTGGTGACACATGAAATATTGATACTTAGATATAACATTATATTAGATAAACTCCAGTGTCTCATCCTCAGCTTTGCTGTGTCAACTCATGTTGGCAGTGTGTGAACTCATGAGCTGTTTTTTCATTTAGTTGGGGGATATGTGAAGAGCTCTTCACCTGGGTAGAAAACAATTACAAGTCCTTCTGTGTTCATAGGTTTTGAATGCAGTCTGAGTCCAAGAAGTATGAAGAAGAGACGCCTTCTCTGCACTGGGGGATAGATCCTGTATTTTCTGCATTTGCAAGACTCTATATTAAAGATATTACAGAAATGAGAGAATCTAAACAGGTGCCAGGTATGTATTTATATGTGCTGATTATGATACATATAATAATTTATTTTTGTTGTGCTTTTTATCAAGGGTTTGAAGAATACTTCACAAACATCAGTAAAGTAGTTTTCCATATGCTTAAGTTAAGTGACATTAGTATCTTTTGACACTTCAAAGAAGAACAGGTTGTATGTGAAATGTGTGTGAAAAATAAAGTATATTTGTTAAAATGGCTTTTCTTTCTCTCCATACCTTTTTCATTAAGGTAATGTTGTGTTTCCTCTGTGTTGCAGTGCTTGTTATATTCTGATGAAGTTAATTCTAGAAAATGCTGGTCCTTTCTGGCCATAGGTGTTGTATCTCTCCACTGTCTCTACAATTTTGCAACATTTTGACAGTTGATGACATTGCTGGATGTGTGATTTTGCTTTTTCCTATGGATATTAATACATTATAAAACAGATACAAGCTTTTAGGTTTTGTCTCCTCAATTTCTAGATATGATAGATAAATTATATTCTTCATCCATTGGAACAGCCTCATTGTAAATTCTTGCCTCCATGCTGGATGTTACCCCACACCTTTTGTTTCTGAGCCATTGCTGCAGTGTCTGCTTTGCAGGCTGTGTCCTGCTGGTCTGCAGCCAGGGTCACCCACTTGTGAGCATTGGCTGAAGCAACACGAGGGCTCTGACCTTGAATTGCTGTTTTCACTACGCAGACTTTAAATAGACTGCAGTGTGTCTTCTGCTGGGGAAGGGTTCATTACTCCCAACTGAAGCTTGACAAGGTGCAAGATTATCAGAGAGGAACCCAAAGAACTTAGAATTAATGAGGAAAAGCAATAAACCCAACTGAGTGTGTGTCTTTGGTTTGGTTTTGCTGTTTTGTTTGTGGTTTTTTTATTTTTGTCTGTCCACAGAGACAAAGTTCCCCTGTTTGGCTCTTTGAATATGCTTTGCCTTGTAGGTTTTGTTATTCTTCTTCAGTTTTTTTAACAGCAAGGATAGCAGCAGTGCTATTTTTGCAGAAATGAAGAACTGATGGTTTTTTTGGTCTTCTCACAACCATGTGTATGTACACAGGGATTTCACAAACCACAAATACCAATATATTTATATCTTTGTTATTTAATGTGGTGGGAGACTTTTGTCTTAAATTCATTGCAAGAATTAGGCTACAGACTGTTGGTGATGTTTGTCCTACAGTAAGTTTTATTTCGAAGCCTTGTAAAACTGTCTTCTAAACATCTTCTAGTAGTACTGGTGTAGGAAATGCATCTGATAAAAACTGTTCAGATATTTTAATTGCTTTCAAACAAAATACAAAACAATTCAATGCCAGCAGAATTGGATTGTAGTTTGGACTCGGACATTAGTATGTGCACATGTGAAAATGTTTTCAGAATAACTATAACCTTATAAACACCAACAAATGTTTCATGATAGCAGGAACAGTCCTAGAAAGTACAGTCCTGCTCTCTTTTTTTACCTCTAAATTACCTGAATTTCCCTTCTTACTTCTCTGCCTGTTGTTTTACTTAACTGATTTGGCTTCTACTTCAGGAACTTCTTCAGTTTTGTTATTACCTTTGGGTTTTTTTAAGATGATCCTAAGGAGGTGGTATCTGTCATGTCAAGATATCAGCCTTTACAGTTGGTACATTTGAGCTTTCTGCACTTCCTGTGCATCTGGCATTCTGCACATTTAACCTTGCTTGCAATCCTGTATCATTTTCTGAACTAAACTTCAAATAAAATGAAATTTCCTGGAACCAACATACTGAATTTTGTTCATTCTCCGGGTGCTGTGTATATACCAAACCAGACATTTTTCAGTGTATCTTATTTGTTGGCAACAAATGATAGCACAACAAAAACACTAAAATTAATACCTTTGGGAAAGGAAGAATGTAGGTGTTTGTTGTCAATGCTTCCTGCCTTTAATGGGCTTTTAAAGACCAGCTGAAGCTAAGTATATGATTGGCTATAAATCAGTCATTAAGTAAGGATAATTAAGGATGAATGAGTGCAAAACAAGAGGTTGTAACTAGGAGGAATGGAAAGAAACACAGACTGAATGTCAGGAAAAACATCCCTAGAATGACATCTCTTAGACCATGGCACAGCCTTCCCAGGAAAAAGGTGGAATGCCCTTCCCTGGGATTGTTTATATCCTGACTGTACAGATTGCCAGGAATTTACTGTACAAAATGGTCTTGTATTGGCCCTGAGGAAATGGACTGAATGACCTAATGAGTTTTTTCTTTCCATTTTTAAGCATTAGGATTTGATGCCACAGTGACTAATCCCTTAAAACAGCACAGAGGGAAGCAGTAAACCTGGCCAATTACTCTGCTGCTATAAATGGTGACAAGAAGGCTGGAAAACCTCCCAGATAAAAACAGCAATTGTATTGTCTTAGCAGCCTTGCAGTGAGAGTGGGTGTCAAACTCAGTTGTAACACATAATCACATCATGGAAATGAGCTTTTCTCAGAGTTATCATGCACCACTGCTTTGTGACAGCTTATCAACAAGCAAGGGAAGCTACAAATAGCATAAAAGGAGGTAATAATAATTAAAGCAATGGCAAACAGCACAGTAATTCTGGTACAGACATGACCAGCACTTGCCCTAAAGAGCTCTGTGTCTCTAGCCTCCTGTAGCACTGCTGTGGCTGTTGTGGCAATGGCATATTGCTCTGGGTGTTGTTTACTGGGATATTAGGAACCTCACTGAATGTGTTTGTCCATAGCTTCAATTTAATATTTATTGCTACCGATATGGACTTAATTTGAACAAATAAACTGGCAGGAGAAGTAATTTACACCTTGAATTGATCAAGTTTGACAACTTTTAATAGGTTAAATACAAATTCATTCTTCAAATTAGTTGAGGTAGTTTCTTGGAGAGTAAGGGTGGAGTTCTACGTGAATTTATGGGGATGGAGAGAACCAGTTTTATTTGGTCTCTGTCATCTGCCAAAACTCACCTTACTAACTGGGAAACGAATATAATAACATGTTGCTTGTTTGCATAATCAGGAGCTTGGAGTCTCTGCTCTACAGACTTACCCTGCAACTAGCCCAGACCTTTTAGAGAGATGTAAGATTCAGTGAATGACTACACACACTGGGAGCATCTCCACTGGGGGTTTCTATAGCAGTGTTTATCTGTGCCCTGGTAAGTGCAATGAGAGACAAGTGGACAGACCTGCTAAACATACTCTATGCCAGACCTGACCAGTGACTGCACCATTAGTATAGCCAGATCTGAGATGATAGCCATAGATGCGTCCTCAGAACACTACAGTGGATTTTTATGAGCAAAACTTCTGCTTATGAGCTGCTTGTCTGATCACCTCTGATTTCATCTGAAACTTTTGTGTTTTCTCTCTGTCTTGCGTGAAGAAAGTTAATTCCAGTCTCATTTAAGGCTGCTAGCTATGTAGGACGAGTTATTTTTGGATTTTGGATTTGCGTTTTTTTTTATACAGAACATTTTTGTGACTCCCTTGCTGCCATGCTTCTCTTTCCCTTTGTAAGAATAACACTTGCCACAGTGTATGGAGCCAAATGTTCCCTTCTGAGTCCCTCGAGTTATCTAGTTTTCAGAAGACAGTTATTGAACATCCCAGATGGCTTATTTCAGTAAAGCAGCAGTATTTGAAAACTGAAGAAAACACATGCACTGAAAACTAGCCAGCCCAGGGTATATTTGGAGCTTATTGCCCTATTTTCCTCCTGCTGGTGGACTGTGAAGCCTCAGTGTATTATGTTTACATTTGTGTTTGTTGACAACATTTGTCACTCTCTTGAAAAGGATTACAGAGTGAGGCAACCTCAGTGCTATCAGAGTCCACTGGGCTCTGATTTCTCACTGTTTCTTGGGCATGTTTCTAAGTGTTATTCAAGTTATCTTTATAGATGCACAAAAATAGCTTTAAAGGGATGTTTTTAGAACATGTGTTTTCAGAAACTGAAGTTCAGGATGCAGTCCACAATGACTGCAGTAGTGTACTCTGCAGTCTGAGAGGGCTGTTGCTCCCCCCTGCCCCCACAGCTCCTGTTCTTCTAGAAATGAAAGACAGAATTATGTTAGTTTTCCTTTCAGAGGCTCTGCCTTAATCAGGAACAGCTGCATTGTGAGAAGCTCAAACTGCTTCCTTTGTGTTCTATTATTTATTCTGAAGCCTTATGAAGATATTAAAAAAACCCTAAACCAAACAACAAAACAACAAAGCAAAGTGAAACAAAAACCCAAATAAAACAACAAAACAAACAACTCCCCCCCAATGCCTGCAGCAAACAAACTGTTTTTCAGATCCAAACGTGCAAGAAATCAAGAGGTTAATAAGGTTCTGACACTCTACAAAAGCAAGCTTTTGGTATCCTAGGTAGAGCAGAATCTTTCTCCTTTTGGTGTTCCTAGTCTTCAGTGATTGAGGGGATTTTTCCTGTGTAGGCACTGTATAATTTAAAGTATATTAAATATGTAAGAAAGTAAGTTTTTTTACTGACAAATGTGACAGTGTAGGGTAGGGTGTTGAAAGAAATAGTTACACTAATCAAGAATGTTTTGTGCCTAGGTATATTCTTCTATAATGGACATCCAGTAAGGCAGGTGGATGTTGTTGGGATAGTGGTTCACACGCAGGAGCGAGAGGCCTTTTATAATTATGGAGGTAAGGAAAATGTCTTTCTTCTTGTACTTACCAGCCTTCTATCTTAGTTGCTATTAGAACTAAAAAGTCTCCTTATTTGATCATTGCCTATTCTTAAAACAAATGTGCTCTTATCCTAATGTAATGTGTATCTGCAGCTGAGATTACCTGGCAAATGTAGGGAAGCTACTCTTTATCTCCACTTCAAAAATAGAGAATTAAATAGTTAACACAGAGTAATTGATTCATTTGGGGTCATGTAGCAAATCTTAATTCTGGTTGTTGCTTTGTCACTGGACTCTACCACTTTCCCCTCCTATATAAGCAGTTCCTTTGGTCAGATGCAAACGGATTTAACGGTGCCTACAAATGGGAAATCAGTTCTTCTATATTTGAACCTTAGAAATCCCTTCTGACTTTTTGTATGTCTTGTCATTTCTTGGACCCAACTTCTAATAGCAGTCAGGAGCTTGTTTATGTTTCGATGCACAAGAGTCTTAACAAAGTAGCTCAAGCATCATAATACCAGTCCTTGCCAACACCAGCTGGGAGTTGTCTCCTCCCCATTGCTTTTCCCAGTATTCAATTTTATTAATATGGAAACATCTGATTGTCATTTTGTTCAGCTGTCTTTTGCATCTGGAGAAAAAGCAGAGTGGAGCAGTGGTGATGTGGCAAGTTTCAAAAGGTAGAGGGAGGTCACCTCACAGTAGGAAGGGGGAGCCAAATGCACAGATCCTATTGAAGCCCTTATGCCCACTGTCTTCCTCTGCCGTGGGTTTTCACCTGGTGGAGGTAAGTCAAGGAGTGCCTCTCCTTCCCAATTCCCTTCCTTGTAAAACTGAGTCAGCTGCAGTTCCCTGACCCTCGGGAGTATTGTGAAGATACAGCTGACAACTTAACCAGGTCCCAGGTTCCCCAGCATCAAACTGCTGCAGTGGCGTTGACTGCAAATGCATTTATCACTTCATGAGAACAGAGGAAGACAGAATCAAAATGACCAAGACAAAACCAATTCTATGGGCAAGGGTTTTCCGTGCTGCTCTCAGCATCAGTTTAACAACTAAACCTGTTGAAAATGTTTGACTGGGTCAGAAAGTGGAGGAATAGAACTAAGAAGAAATTGCAGAGTAGTGGAATTAAGGCCTTAGATCAGCTGACCTTCGAGTGCAGCTCACAGTGAGCCTGGCTTCCTGTTGTCCTTTCAGGTCCAACTCCACTCTTTGTTCCAGCAGTTCCTGGTTTAAGTTTTCAGGCTACCTGCCAGGGTGCCCCTCCCCAGCCTGCCCTCCCTTTCAGGCAGGCTGACTCTGCCAGCACAAAATTGTAACTTCTTAGACAGTTTCCTGCTTGTAACTTCTTGCATCTCTCAGTTCAACAGTCTCTGGTGAGTCACAGGAGTTGCATCAGTTGGAGCACCACACACTGCTCAGGACTTGCTCACTTTCCATCTGCTTAAAAGTGACTTACAAAGCAATTCCCCCTTTGTACTTTCCCTCTGATGGGGAACTGAAATGTCTTTGTGTCGCTGCCATGATTTCTTCCCCCCCCCCCCCCCCCATTTCCTATCTGTCTGTTTCAGAGTACACACCATTCACTTTAAAGAATCTTAGGTCCTCTGCTGAAAACTGCAGCCAGAACTGGTGACAAAATCATCATCGTAAAAAGGAGTTAATTGACTCTTTCCTGGCTTAAAAAATAAAAACTACATGCTGTGTAAACTCTGATTTTGTCACTTCGATTTGATTGTTTATTGCTATTATTATAATAAGTTAGGACAAAACTATCTAATTAAAATGTACCTTTGATCAAGCTTATATTTTAGCTAATGCACCTTTCTGACCTCTTTTTTCCCTTTTCTTTTTAACAAAACCAAACATCACATGTGTTTTTATTTCTACTCCAAAACCGATTTGAAAGGCTGAAAGGCAGTTGCCTTAAAATCAAATTAAAAAAAAAAAAATCACCAGCATCTCAGTAGGTTCATGCAGACCTGACAAGAACCATACCCTTCAGTCATAAAGAAATAAAAAATAACACAATTGTCTCTTTTAACAGATAGCTTTGAGCTACCCTTCAACTAATTAAACAAGAATCAAAGAAACCAAAGCCAAACAAACAAAAACTAGGAAAAAAACCCCAACAAACAAACAAAAAGTAAACCCATGAAAAACCCAAATACACAAAAGTTTAAATCCAAAGAGTTGAGGAAGGGCGGCATAGGGAGCACAGGAAGTTTTCAAAAGTTTGTGGACCCCTTGAGTGCATTCAAAATAGATTAACATTCTCTTGTCTAGTTAGAATACAATTGCAAGAGTTCTCATTCATCTGCACTTCAGGAGTTACTTGTCTTTTTGCTCAAAGCTTTCATCTATGAATTGCAAAACTCCGTTTCAGAACCTTGCTCTGCTACCAGATTCCTTGTGTGGTCAAGTACAGGTCAGTCTCTCTAGGACTCTGTTTTCAGCTGTTATATTGAGGAGGAGGAGTCTGGCCTCCTAATCTTTCAGTCTTGTTTGGTTTGTTTCCAAGCCTTTCTTGGGAAGCCTGTCTGTCTCAGCTGATGTAAGCTGGAACATCTAGAAACTGGGAATGCAAGAGTGAAATGTCATCTGCCGTGCTTCTCGTTGCCATTGCTGGCTTGCATGGATGGTGTGGCATGGTTTATGAGCTTCTGACTCCTACTAAAATAGTTGCTGTCTGTCTGTACCAAGGAGAGGAAATCCTACCAGCAGATCATTATCTGTGCTCGAGTACAAAATTAAAGATGCTGAAATAGTTGCAGACAGAGCAGCTCAAAACAGAGACAGCAGAGAGGAGCATAGTTTTGTGATGGAATTTGGAAATGCCTGCATCTTATAAATGCTGTAGGTTTGCTAATAGGAATGTGCAGCTAAACTACTCTGAAACAGGAAGGCAAGACAATGATTTGAAATTAGACCCCCCAAACACGTGAGATGATGCAAAGGCATTTTGTTTTGATGCTATGGTTCCCAGAGGAAATGACTGCAGGTACCAATCAGCACCTTCCTGGTCAACATTGCTGTTTCTTTTTTAGTTGTGGATCTGGTTTAAGGAGCAGAAGAAAATTGCAGGTTTCCATTTATGAGGAGTGGAATCTCAGTCTTGGAGATGTTACATTGAAGAAGCAAAGTGCTTGGAGGCTGCATGATCCTTGACAGACATTTAGTGCCTTTCTGTTAAAGTGTTTGTTGCATGGGCCATCTATATACAGTCCCTTGATCTATAGGAAATTGATTCTTCTGACAGTTTTTAGTTGCCATTCAGTTTTGTCTTTTCCTGCTGTCATTGACAATGCAGTGCCTGGAGCAGAAATCATTAAACTTATTTTCATTGGTTGCTGGCAAAACAGGAAAAACAGCTCTGTGCTCAGGAGAAGGTGTTGAGCCTTTTCAGCAGCGGAAGTGGCATGCATGCCACCAGCACCTACACCTTAAGCTGGGAATTCCCAGCTTAGAGCAGAACCACAATCATGTGCTGTCCTCTGTCCTTCCTGCCTAGAGGAGCTGCCTTTCTGCTCACTGGACAGCATCTTATACAGGAAAGGCCAGCAGACTCTGAGCACGATACTGGCATGGAAACCAATGCAGCTGCAGGTAGCTGCACTCCTGGTTTGTTCACATGGTTGTATCCCCAAATGTTGAAGTGCTGTTTCCTCACTGTAACAGTAAGGCTTCTGTGGTTTGTGCAGGTTTCCTGTTTGAATTTGTATGACTTCAGCTGTCAACACTGACTCTTCTTCAGACCTTGTCAACAAGATTGAAACCCCTTAGTATCCAGTACATGTACTGAAGCCTCATCGTTTAAATTAGTGCTTCATCATTTAAATTAGTGTATGATCTTTCTTTGAGAATATACTTATCACTTTGCTGACTATGCACATAAGGACATCTGGTGCTGAGCTACTTGCATGTCTGAAATTGTGGAAATTATTTCAGATATGTAAGTAGGGTTTGGACACCCACTCTGCCTTTCAAACCGGTTGGAATGAGATATCCTTGGCAGTTATCTCACTACATGTTTATGTACCTTCACTTCTTGGAACATAATTACCTGCTTTCCTATTCTGTAATTCTTGCAACTTTTTTTGCAGTGGATGATAGTACTGGAGTTATAAATTGTGTCTGCTGGAAAAATCCCATGGTAGCAGAAACACCTTTATCAGGTAATTTATCAAATAAATAATTCCTCTTTTGACTGTATGTTTTTACTTATGTCTGTCTTACATATTTTAATAAGTGATCAAACTTGTAGAAGAGCAAATTCAACTATTCATTTTTTTTTTTAATTTTAAACCACCACATTATACAGCTGGGGTCATTCTGGGAATTTTCTATTAGTTTTTGTGTTGTCTTCAATGGTGATGCCAACAAAGCCATTACATTATGTCCTGTCCCTGCCTTTTCCTTGTTTGAGTAATATGATATTTCAGTTCTATGCTGTGACATTGTTCAGAGAATTTGCCTCTTAAAGTTCTTTCTGTGACTTCATCTAGTAGGGAACTAGGCTGGAAATGTGCCAAACTTCTGTTTCCAAAGTCAGACCATTGACCTGCCCTTCTGATAGTGGTTTCAGGATTTATCCTCAATTTGTTTGTATTCATAGTCTTCTGTTCATACAGACTCTGTGAGCAGTGAACTTGAAAGTAGCTTCAAACACAGTGGGAGGATGCCAGCAGTCTTTTACCATTTGGGCAAGTCCAAAATGTGCAGTAATTGTGCATTGGAAATGAGTGTATTATTGCACTCACTAACAGAACAACTCACTAGTGTCTGGCTGTCTCTTTGCTTTTTCTCCCACTGTTTCTTGTGGATCAAATACAGAATTCTTCCTACTTTCTCATCATCTTGGAAGCCCATGCAGTGGATTGACAACCCTAATATGGAGCTGATCAAATCCTACTGAAATAAATCTTACTAGTGTCATCTGCAGTGTTAGGGATATATATTAATAGAATGGAGAAAGGAAAGCTGCTTGATGTAAAAGTTAAAGACTCTGATGTCTGTGGAACAAGCCCATTTATACAGACAGATAAGTCATACTTATATTTAACAATGATATGACAGGTGGTACAATTGGTCCCAACTGGAATGTAGAAGTCAGCTCTGACATTGCAGAGGTGATGACCTGGCACAGCTCAAATCAGTTTTGAGGAACTTAAATGAGGAACTTAGAGGTATTAAAAGGAATTGAATGAAATACTGCCTGAAATAGAATGAGGGCCAAGAATGCTTTTCATCCTTGTATTCTTATTTTACACATACATCAGTAGTGCTTGGATGGACACAATGCTAATAATGGAAATTGATTCATTTGTACCTGCTAAAGAAAATTCTTAGGGGGCACAGGAAGCTTTCTTCCAGCCTTTTGTAATTTTGATCAGGAACACTTGGAGCATTAATCAGGTTTTAAGTTACGAAGGATTTACTGTCCTGCAAAATTGTGTTATGTAAACGTGAAATTCTGTCAAGTTGCATTCACCTCAGTTGCATTCACCTCAGTGTAGACATCAAATTGCATCACATGAATGCTTTGGCCCCACCTCAGATGACTCATTCTTCTTTTATATAAAAAGTTCAGCTGATTTTTCTTCTCCTCTCTCATCCATCTTAGCATGACAAAATCAGAAAATGACAAAAACCTTTTCAAATTTATGTTTCAATTTTGCAATCCATCTATGACATTTTCAGTGATAAATCAGTATCTCCTCCCTTTTATATTTTCCCAAGGTGAACTATTTAAATAAATATACTGTAAACTAACTTTTTCTTTCTTTCAGAAGCTTTCAGAAGTTTTACTACCCAGGACACCTGGTGACTGGGACCTTACCCTTTTTTTGTAATATGACTCCTTCAGTGCTTAGGTGGATGAATGCAAAAGGACAATTAATGCATTGACTTTATTGCCTGATTCCCTTTCCCTCACTTCTTGCAGGTCATCCAAGCACACCCAGCAGCCTCACTGTGTTTGAACAAATGAAAAAACTCCAAGAAACAGTGAGCCAGAAAACCAAGCTGGAGATTGGGGATGTTGTCAGGATCAGAGGTCACATCCGAACCTATAGGCAGCAAAGAGAAATTCAGGCTTCATGTTTTTGTGAGTGTTATGAATCTGTGACATATGTAACTAAGATGTCTGAATCTGTGAAAATATCTGAGCTGTATGTAATTAATTGAATATTTTCCAATTTATTTTCTGGCATCTCATTTTTCTAAGGATTTTCATCTGTATATCTTTATTTAAATTGTAGCAGCATAAGGCTGGAAGACACACTATGTAATGTGTGAGATTAGACTGCCTGTAAATGAGGCATTCCTGGAAAAACTGTAGAAGCTGATTAGCATGCATACAAGAATACTGTGCAGATACTGTGGCTGGGTGTCTGCAAGAGTGATTTGCTCTTCAGATTTCTCTGTATTGAAGTAGAGCAGCCAAAGCCTGTGGGAAGGGAGCTGGTGCCCTTCTGTGTCCCCCTTCACCAAGGGGGCTTTGGAGAAGCGACTGCTGTTTGTCACAGCCTGTACAATCCATTCCCTGGGCAGGCAGCAGCATATGGGCAGTGTCTCACTGAAGCCTGGCTTCTCCTAAGCTCCCTGGCTCTGCAGGATGAGGGAGAAGTGTTCCTCAGGCACAGATCTGCATGCAGGTGCTGCCTCTGTGTCTGACAGCTCTCTGGGCAGCAGGGCTCTGCAGCCCACTGCTTATGCTCTAGGAGCTTCCAGTTATATAACTTCTTCTCAGTTCCGTGTCTGTGCTGTTGTGTAAGAGTTGGTTTTCCCCAGTGAGGTCTTTCAGAGGTAATACTGAAATTATTTCTCTAGTGAAGAAAAGCCTGTCTTTTAAAAACCCTATGTGAGTCAGATAAAAAGTCTAGATTTTTCAGATCTAGCTAAAATTTGCAAGGTAGTTCAGGCCTCCTTTCCAGACAGAAGATTTATGAGTATATACAACCCATTCATGGGTTGGTAATAATACCAAAGAGAGCCATGCAATTCAAGTAGCCTCTAAATTGCTTTCACTTTGGCCCAAATAAAGCTCCTTACTATGCGTTAACTGCATTTAATGGATAAAGACTGCTGAAAGGTAAAATAGAGATCATAAATTCTGGTTAAATAAGCTGTCAGACAAAAGCATAATCTGTAATGCACTACAACAGGCCATTTTGCCTCCTTGTAAACTGTAAGAGAAGGATTGGCCTTTGTGGTTCTGTTTTTATAAAAACCACAGTGAACAAAATTTGCCAATTTAATACTGGCTGTAAAGCTCTGTTGTGCTGCCTCAGGTTTGCTTGCTTAAAAAGTTGCATGGCAGTTCTGGCCAAGTCTATGTGTTCTCATTGCCTCTCCAGATAAAGTGGATGATCCTGTGTGTGATGTCCAGATTTCAAGGATGCTGGAGCTCCCTTGTCTCTATAGAGAAGTTTATGATAAACCTTTCAAGGGCCCTGAGGAAATACAGAGGTAAATGCAGCATCCAGACTGCTCCTGGGGCAAAGTGTGGGATATTATGATTGTTTACTTGTTGTTGTAATAACTCTGGAAAAAAATAGAACAGGGCCTGACTCTGATTTAGACTGCATTCTAGAAAAACTCAGAAAGCAGTCTGCTTTTCTCCCAAATAATTGGTGATCCATACAGATGAGATACACGTCCATGATCTGAGGAATGAAATATAATGCTGAACTAAAGTGAATATTAGGAAAGAAGTAAAATACTATGTACAGGCCTCTTGCATTTAGGGGAAAAAATGGGGTTTTGAGCAAGATTTGGGTCTGAGGTTAGCAGAGAGGATGAAGTATCCTTGCCTGATGTTGTTTTTTGAGTTGTTTTGATGTGTAAGGTTGAGGAGCTATTCCACTGAAATGCTCTCTTACCCTTGTCATCGTCAAATCACAAATATATAATCTCAATAAACTGAGTCAAACACCCACTCATGTACTCAGTGTCAGGGTAGCTGGATGCTTACTGGGAGGTCTGGGGCATGTAGTGTGGTTTCAGAGACTGCAGATCTTAAAATCACAAAACTGTAACAGCAAATGATTGAAGAAGAGCAGTTTAACCTTTATGCATTTAAAAATGTTCTAATTAAGGATTTAAATATAAATTCTTTAAGGACAGTAAAACATCTTTTGACCTTTGAAACCAGTCCAGTGGACTTTATGTACTTTATGTAATTGTTCTAAAACCCATTTCTTGCCTTTTGACATCTTCTGTGTATCCTTGTAGTGGCCTGGAGGGTCAGCGTTTCTCAATCCATATGCTGCATGAGAAGGTGCAAGGCTTTCTATTAGAAAACAAAATTCAGACCTTTTACCAGCAGGAGCTGGAGACAGTTGATTCTCTGGTGTCTCTGGCTGGTGTGCATCTACCCAGCCCAAGCTGTGAGGAGGTGAGTGAATGCACCTGTTCCAAGTTTTTAGTGGGAGGAAATAAGATTGTGTACTTTTTTTAAGCATAAGCAGATAAGAGACTGGTGTCTTCAGAGGATTCAAAAACTACTAGTGCTTTAGCTTTATGCATGAATTATTTACAGAGCTTGAGGAAATCTTGTTGCTTTAGATGTATAAAACTGGGCTGAAAAAAGTCATGTAAGAACATTCAGTTATTAGGGGTAATCTTGTGTTGAGGCTGAGCAATCTTACAACCTGCAACAGTCACTACCTTATTTAGATTTGTAAATAGTAGCAGTGTCAGAAAAAGGGATCCCCTTAAGGTGCTTGAGTTTTTTGGGACAGATGTTTGAGATTCTGAATCTGATCAGGAGAAGAGAGCCCAAACTATTTGTCTTGTTTTTCATTTGAAGCTCAGTATATTAATAGAGATGGAGCTTTCAAGAGGAGGCTATGATGAGTGGATGAACACTGCTCCCTGCTACATGTTTCTCACATTGGAAGTCCCTAGTTGTGAAAGGCCATGATTGAAAGGATGAGAAGGTGGAATTAAACTGAAATCAGTTTACAGGCAGTTGCATGTAACCAAACTATTAAGAAACTTTCCAATGAGTTAGTAACCTCTTGACCAGTTGCAGAATGGAAAATAGAACCAAAACCATTTTGTAAAATGGCTTTATATTACTCTGTATTAGTTGGATAAATTATCAACCAGATTCTCAACTTGAATGAAGTGATAAATTTCTGAAAAAATAAGTTACATCTTTTACCATGAAAGCAATGGCAACTGAAACTTAAGCTGGAGTGTTGTGAATCACTTGTTTACTTTTTGGTTTTCTGCAGAGAAATAAATCCCTGGCAGTCA
The DNA here is from genome assembly GCA_013396875.1 of Vireo altiloquus. NCBI lineage: Eukaryota > Metazoa > Chordata > Aves > Passeriformes > Vireonidae > Vireo > Vireo altiloquus. The sequence goes on from VZRF01003198.1 coordinate 1,031,649, forward strand.
TTTTCACTGCCTGATTTTGATGTGCACTGTAATGTTAAGTGCTATGTTATGTTGACTTCTAATGTTTGTTTAATTCTTAAGAAACCCAAACAAAACAACACAAAAATCAGTCCCTTGCAGATGAGGTCAAATAGTAATGAAAAGTAGCTCTTTTCTTGTTGGCCTTGTTGAACTGCTGCTGATAGCTGTTCTTGATAGCTGGGTTGGGGCTTTTTTGTTTTTATTTAAGGCATTTTTTCTGGTCTGCTTTAAAGCAAACGTTGATATTACCACTAACAGGAGCTATTCTCATTTTAGACAGAAAGGTTTGATAGTAGATTATCCAACATGGCACCCAGTACTTTCTAAACTAGCTGGAACAGTATTAAAAGTTCCCAAACATTTTACATTAAAGGAAGTTGTGGACATTGTGTCCAATACTAGAAACTTAAAAATCTCAGCATTTATAGACAGACCAAGATAAATCATTTACAAAGCCATTTAAAATAGGAAGTGATGCAGAACAAACATAGAAAAACTGAAAAAAACACCAAGAAAACTTAATCCAATCAGAACACCAACCAACCAAAAAAAACCAACTCCAAAACCCCAAACTAAGAAAAACAATGTAGCATCAGTATTGTTAGCAGTCATGAAAAGCTATCGTAATAATTAATAATTGCTCCTGACCCTTGTAAGGATATGAGTATATGTCTCAGGAATTTGGGCACACAGATGCTTATTTAGAAATTGCAATTCTCCCTATTGTCCTTTACTATCAATTTCTTGCAAAGAAGGTTATCTGTTCTTGCATAAGGACCTGCAGTTGTCAAGTGGCATGAATGCCTTGAGAGGAATGCCTAGTAACGCTCTGGAAATGCATTTCCTTGTTCCTCTACTCCCTCTCTAGAAGGTGTCACTTTCCATAATTGGCAAAGGGTCAAGTACCCATTTCTACCCACAAAAGTAAGTGTAATAGATCTGATTCCTGTCCCTCTTCCTTTCTTTTCTCTTCAGTAGTCTTTTGTTTTGCACCGCCCTCAAACCAAGAGGATAAATGGTGCTGCTGATGTGGAACGATGTCACTTGGAGCCTATTTGGCAAGGCAGGAGGTACATGAGCCGACTCAGCTGGTTAGGCAGTGCCACAATATGCACACTTGTTCACTTCCTGCACTTTTCCTGGATGTAAAAGGATGAGTTATTTGGATGTATAGCTAATTTTTTTATCCTGACTCCAGTGTTCTAGAGCACAAGTTAACAAGTTTTACTTGTTAACAAGTTAAACTCTTTGTTTCCTTTGTCTTCCTTTCCCTGGTGTGGTGCACCCCCTTCATCTCTTTCTCAACTTTTGAAGTACTTGGGCAATGTTCATCATAGTCAGAGGGTGTCTCCCCTTGGAATGTTTTCTCCAGGGAGGTGATGAGCTGCTGTGGAGTCACTGCAGTGGAGTGGAGCAGAGGGTGAAGATGGAAGGAGGTAGCTGGGATAGTTTGAGGTAGGCAGCATCTCTGTGTTCCTTTTCAGCATTAGTGTGTAGCTGAGCCCTGTCCACATCCCATACATGTCCTACAATTTACTTGTTCCAGTCCTGATGCCTCCCTGGCAGTGCAAGCCTCTGCCTCTCCAGAATAAATTTCCCTCTAGCAGATGCACATGGCAGGACTGAAATAATTTCCTCTTCTCAGACATATACTAGGGAAAATCTAATTTTATAGTCTACTGATGATGAGGAAGAAAATTTAACTACTTTTAAAAATAGTTAAAAATTAACAAATCTTTTATGAGTTTCAAAGCCAGTGGAGCTTCAATTTGCATAACCAGAGCCCCATCTATCCCTAAGCTTTAGCCTTTTCTTTATCCATTAAAACAAATGACTTTTGAGGCTGGAGGGGTGGGCACCTGAAGGAAGGCTACAAGTAAAACAAGAAAAAGTAATTTTGTGCTTAGAGAACCTCCAGAGTGTACTTGCTGAACTTAGGCAATTATGTTTGGCAAATGGACAAGCCTTTGGTTCGCTTTTTAAAGAAAGCTACATGTGAACTGGATCCACCCCATTTCTCAACTGGATTAAATGCTTTAAACCAGCCAATCCTGAACCATTTTTCTGCCCTTCTGCCATGCATAAGCTATAGTGTTCTATTTTAGTGCTGTCAGTCCAGTTTGTGAATGTCACTGGCTTGAGCACGTAACTTGAGTTGTGCTTTCCGGAGTGTGCTCTTTGTACTTTCTTGATTTGAATATTATCTCAAGGTCAGCAATGAGAAGTAGTTGAAGCAGGGAGTTTCACAGTGTTGTTCACACTGTCTGTGTCTACCCTGTACATTGTGCTGTAGGTGTAACACAGTTCATTATAAGTTCTTGATGCAGTGTGCCTGTCTTTCTGCCTCTCAAGGAAGCTTTACTGATGCTTTAAATATGCATATTGCAAAGCTTATTATAGGACTTCAGGACTGACATGTCCAGGATCACTATTACTAAAATTGTCACCTGCCTAAACCCAGGATTAAACATTACATGAGAAACTGTGAAGGGTGATTCCATGAGTAGAATCACATGTGTGGTTACACCAGGAAAATTTAACACCATCACGGTGTGATTCATAATGAGTCAAAGGTTACATACTTCCAGTGTTTTGAACAGACTCACTAATTCCTGTACCACTTCATTCTTTGACCTATTATTGATTGTACAGAGAATTATTCTTACTTTAAACATCTGAGAATAACTGGTTGCACAGCACCAGCACACTAAGCTGTGTAAGGCCTATTAGATGGAATATATTGATTAAAATACCAGCTTAATTCTGGATACATAGATTCTTCTGTTGGCTTTGCTACAGAGCCCTTGGCTGGTCTTAGAAGTGAGGGTAGTGATAGTAAAATTATTATTTAATAGCTGCTTCTACCTCAGGATACATACACAGCGGCTATGTTTTGCAAAAGAGATGACTGATTCTTGAATGCTCCTGTGTTTGGATGTACAGCTTAATTTATTTGAAAAGGACCTGATTTGGAAGAGAGGGGGAAGACCCTGCTGTTACTGCTTCAGAGAAGCTGAAATGGTGCACCCTGAAAGTAAGGCATGCCCTAGGGGGCACTTTGCAAAAGGAGGTGTGAACAATGTGAGAGGTATTGGGGAGGAGTACTTGTGAATTCGCAGGATGAGATGCTGGAGTTGCTTTGGGTGGACCAAAAGAGTAGACTAAGCAATTTTAGACTGTGTTGACGAAGAAACTTAATTGCTGCTTTACCCAGAGGAACGGAGAGGAGGAAGCATATTCTAAAGCACACTAAGAAAAAACCCCAAAATTTTCCTGTCATTTTATGGTAATATTGAACACCAATAATGTGTAATATTATTATATTAATATATAATATGATATTATCAAAGTGGGCAGGAGCCCTAATTTTTTTTTCAGAAACAGTCCTTCTGCCATGGAGCCCTTTTCCATGGATTCTGCAGCACATATGAGAGGGTGCTGATATGTAGCAGCTGCTTACTTATAATAAGGCCTCACTGCTTTCACTCTGTCAATGCCTTGACTTGCATTCTTAGTGATTCTGTTTCAGTATCCATCCAGGCTGAGCTGTGTGTCAGTTCACACAGAGTCTGTTCTTAATTATCTCCCCTTTCTGACAGGATTTCAGTGGTAAGCCAAACTGAATAATTATTGTGCTTCTTTGGAAATATTTTTATCTTTTTTTCTCCCCAAATGTTTGCTTTCACATTAAAAATTGATCAGAGTCTTGAGTTGGTTGCTTTGCTAGCAATTTCTTACATTCTTGAGGATTTATTACTGCATTTGAGTGAGAGGCAAAGTCTCTTCATTTTACTCATGGCTATAAGAATGTGCTTTTTCTTGAGCAAATATTCGCTCTTCACTTAATCCTTCCTGCTGCATTTTATGTTTGTTTCTTCAGTTCATCAGAAGAGGCACAATGAAGAGAAATACCATAGTGGTGTTAATGCTGTGACTGGAATGGTGTGCAGATGTATGGCCGAGTTTGTAATTAGAAGTAGAGTCTGTTGTTATCCAGATTGATGGCTGTGGTGGACAGGAGGACAGACAAGGTTCAGGCACTGAATTCGTCAGTCTGAAGCAGAGAAAACTGAACTAAGAGCCATTGTTCTCTGTTAATTATCTTGAAGTATTAGGCAATTATTTTTTTACTGGTGATTTGAGAGGAAAAAGAGAGTTAGCTGTTGTGGGACAGAGAGAGAGAGATGTGATTATGGCCTGTTGAAATACTGAGGGTTAACTGGAGGAACAGGATGGAGAAACTTGTGATGCATGCTAACACCAATATCCCTTTTGGATCCCTGAACTGTTCCCAGTTAGGTACATCAGCTTCCAGGCTGTTGGAGTGTCACTTCAGAATTGCAAATGGGTTGAATGAATGTTTTGTGAAAAGATATTCCTCCTTTGCTCCTGTGGTGTCCATTTTGCATATTCATGTCAATGCTTTCTAGTGTATGGTGGTTGCCTTCTTGGGTCCTGAGGCTTCTGAGCTGCGCCTGGTGAGTGAAGTAGGCTATGGGAAGTCTGATACTTTGGTTCAGAACAGAGTGGGAGCATTTATGGTGATAGTTGAAGGAATGGCTTGGCAAATCTTGCTCTGGTTGCTCTGGTGTGGTTCTAGTTATCACATGTTGGTTTGTGGGAAGCTCTTTGGCTTCCTTCTCAAAGAAAACCACAGGGAGCACAGTGTGCTCCCAACAGATGAGAAAACAGCAATTGGGGCACTGAAGCAGTCTCTGTAGATAAATGGGAGGTTGAAGGACACAGTAGGACAGATGGAGATGGAGAAGAGTAAATCATAGTCTTGCTCTTATCTACCCATACTTTCCCCTCTCCATAACTAATTATTTTCTTCTACTTCCCTAGCTATTATTCCACTGTCTTAGCTCTGCTCTACTTCCAAAGAAACCATGCTTTTCCCTGTTTGTTTTTTTTCCCTCCCCTTCCTTCCTTCCAACTCTGTTAGATGTGTCCCAAACACAGAACTCTGTGTTCTAAATAACCTCAGTTATGCACTTCCAGGCACACTGTTCTCCTTTCACAAGAAATTGATTTCCCACCTAACTTCAAATCTGAATCCTTTGTTTCCTAATTTCATATACCAGTCTTAATTTCTTGCATGCTCTTTATCCTTTCATTTCATTAGGCTATGGAGAAGCTCCTGAGAGCATGGCCAGAATGTTTGGAAAAATTTGGAAACAAAGGGGGCAAGAAACAAATACTGGTTTTGTCAGTTTTCTCCTTTCCCTGAAATCAGGAGATGGGAATCCAGTCCTCAGCACTTGGATTCCTGCTGAATATCACCTTACAAAACACTGGTTTTCCTACCTTCCTACCCTTATTACCCGGAAAACTCCGGAAGTGAACAAAGCTTGATTAACAAAAAAGTCAAATGATCTGCAAGGATCACAAGTCTATTCCAAAAAAGGGTTCTTGGTACCTCATCAAATAGCTACTAATCATGAAGAAGGCAGTTTAGAGATTGTGGTTCCTTAAGAATGGCACAAGTTTCTGGTGTTTGGGTTTTGTTTAAAGCTCAGGGATACTGGTTATTTCATACATAACATTCATACAGTTATTTCATACATAGATATGACTTGTGAATTACTAAATGAAGAAAAATGTGTAACAAAATTCATGTTAAAGAGGACCTGAAGTCCTCTTCCTCTTGAAAGCATCTGGAGCTTCTGCTGGTTACTTTGGCTGAGCTGAGATTTCTTGCCATCTGCTTCATTTCTTTCTTCCCATCCAGGTGAAGTCAAAAAGTAAAAGGATTCACAATATTTTTAAGGAAGCAATAAAGATGCTACAAGAAAAAGGAGTGGTTTTCCAGAAACCTAGTAGCTCCAAGGACTTATACCATGTAAGGAACTGAGCTGGGTTGCAAAAAAGTTCAATGGTATGACTTTCATAAACAGTAAAAACAAAAAAAATATTGCAGAAATAGTAAAAATGTTTCAGAAAGAGAAGCTGGACATCCAGGTGCTCTCAGTTTACTCAAAAATCTTATCTGCAGCTTACTTCACTGTTGGTTTTACCTCTGTATCACCCACCAAGTTGTTCCAAGATCTGTCTGTATTCACTGGGTTGCCAAACTGCTCTGATCCAGCTGAGCTCACTGAAACTTGGGGCCTGGGACAGTTCTTCTTATCGAAGTGGGTTCAAGGTTGGTGTTCTACTGGGTCAGTCACCCTCCTTTGGGTCAAAATTAATTGTATCATGTTCTTCACCTAACTCATGGATGCTGCTAATAGTAGTAAAAATAGTGCCTGAAGATTTGACCTTTGTTGTTAGTCTTGGAGAGAGCATAAAATGCAGAGTGTAGTTATGACAGTGTTAGCTTAGAATACACCATGGCATTGGATTGTTTTTCTACACAAGGCCAGTTTCTTCTTTTTTCTTCAGGTGACTGACTATGATAAGGAGCTGTTTAAAGTGACCCTCGATGTGATTAAAGAAGACTGTCGAAAACCCAGGCGTAAGTAGCAGAGTGATCAAGCTCTGATGAGGTGGTGCTGATATACTGATGACAATATCTCCTCCTGCTGCTGGATTGGATGTGCTGCTTGCCCTTACCCTTGAGCTCGAGCTGTTGCTGTTGTAGCCAAACAGTATAGCTACAAGCACGAGTGCAGGAACAGCTTCCTGTGAGTGTGGAGAGAGAAAGAGCAGGTGTGCCCAGCAGGAAGCAAACCTCTCTGATCTGAAATAAGCAGCCATTATCTTGGATCTCTATCTTTTGAGAATAGTTGGATTTTGGGAGGAACCAAATGTAATGAAGTCAGGTCACCACCTAGCAGTTGTTGCATTGCACTCTGGAGAAGTAGCAAATCTTGCTGGTTCAGTTTCTACAGGGGAGTTGACACAAAGTGACCGTGCAGAAAGGTGAAATCCCCGCCTCCTTTAAGTCAACAATAAAACTTGCTTAAGTCAGTAGGATATTCCCTGAAGATTCTAAGCTCAGATAGAGCTCAGGTGGTTTTTCTTTGTAGTTAAGGATCTCAGTCGAACAAAGTCTACTTCTTTTCAGCTAATGTGCCTCAGGTGGCTTCTGAGTTATCCCTGTCCCTCAAACCTATTGTATCTTATTGCCATAGTGATAACTTGTTCTTGACTTGAATGTCTCCTAATTACACAAGTACAGAGTGTCTTTCAATTCATGGGATAGAATGTGTCAGCAGGGATCACTTGCTGCCAGAGCGCAGCTATTTGTGGGATAGAACATGCTTTAGTAGAGAATAAATGACTGACTGGAACATAAGGCGTAAAATCTTAAATTGCTCATATCCCTATACTATCATAACTACAGCAGCACTTGTAGGACCTGCTGTATGATGGTTATCCTGCAGTGAAAAAAGGCTGAGGCAATATCAAGTTTGAGTTTTAATTGTCTGTTTTAAGAAGTGGTACAATTGTAGACAAGGTCTTGGGAGAAGAGGTTACTGCTGGGCATACAGGTTCATATGGGCTTGTTTGCCCGAGGCTGTTTCAGTGCAACATATTACTGTATCACGTTGTTTTATTGCCTTTTATCCAATTAACAAATACAAACATAATCTCTAAGAGTCAAATAATTCCTTTGCTCATTTTATACATCAGCTAATTCTCCTGGTAGACTGCTTTTTTTATGTGACTGTGCCACTATCAAGGCCAGAACCTTTATACAGTTGACAGAGGCACTGAGTGACTGCCTCCTGTTTGTTCCCTTCTTGTGCATTGTCACATTGGTAAAATACTCCGTGATCCATGAGAAGTTGGGAAGTTCTTTAGGTCAGGAAAAGTCAACAGCAGAGAGTAGTTTGTAGATCAGTCATAGAAATTACTTTGAAGAGTCTCGAGTCCTCAAAGCCATGTTTAAAATTAGCTACTGTTTTACAAACCCTCTTGTTCTCCTTGAAGCTTTCCCCCTACTCGGCTTCCTGCTGTAAAGAGGACAGTTTCCAGGTCAGTGTCCCTTTGCTGTTTTCCAGAAGGACCATTTCAATGTCCTGGTCATTGGCAGTAGAAGCAAAGCCAAGAAGCTTCAATGGAAGCCATCAGGGCACGGCGGGTGTTTGTTGTCAGGGGATGATGCAAGAGCGCGGAGCTCGGCGCGGCTGCCGGCCCCCCTCTGCTGGCGGCAGCGCACGGCTCCCGGGGAGAAAACAAGGACATGAACATTCACCTCTAGGGCTTGTGCTTGTTTGTTGCAAGAAATTCCTACCCGTTTTCCTCCAAGGGTAATAGTAATCTTCCGTGACAAGAAGGATGATTTATGATAAATCAAACTCTTCTCTCCAATGAGTTACTTCTCTGCCAGTTTTCCAGGCAACGCCTTGCCCCTCTGCTGTAGTTGACACATTCCCAGGCCCAGCCCTGAAAGTTTCAGCTGTCTGAAACTATTGTACAAATTAAAAAAAAAACTTAAGTGTGCCTACTCAGAGCTGCATAAACCCTGATTTGTAATGTGCCCACATGAAAATCCTAGTCCTTGGCTCCACTTAAAATTGGTGATCTTAAATGCACTCATGAGAGACCACTGTGGGTCCATCTAGAAACTTAATATAGCCAGGCAGCACATTTTGACTCCAGACTGAACTGCAAAATGGATTTGGTTTCTGTTTTGTTTGTTTCTTTGTTTGTTTTATAAATTTGCTCTGTTTTTGGGTAGATCAGGCTAATTAATGGTAGAGAAGACAAAAGCCAGAACCACTTGAAGTGAAATTTGTCAGAATGTACCTATGTGAGACATCAGCAGTGGGCAAATGGTAGTTGTTCTGTAACTCTGTCCCCTCTGATGTTGGTTGTCAGGAAGGAGAGTTAATCACAGCTGTTTTCCCTCAGCTGCTGGACAAAAGCAAAAGAACCTAGGATGTCTGTGAAAGAGGGACAGGAGAGTTTTGGGGTAATTTACTCATTGTACACACCTGCAGCTGCCCCAAAGTGCCATTTTCCACCAGCATCTAGGGGAAAAGTACACATTGTACTGTTAGGTAACACTTGAGTCATTAATATAATTCATTGAGACTTAAGTTACTCTAGATCAGGGATGGGCAATTTGACCTTCTTATGACAAACTTATGACAAATGCAAAGTGCAGCTACCCATTTTGTTTGCACCAACAGTCACTATGACCAGGCAGAGGCATTGTTCTGTTCTCCGCAGTTACCTCTCCCAGGGTGGTGGACACATTTCTGGCTATCGGCCACAAAGGTCTTTTTATCATGCTGGGTACTTCTGAAGAAGTATTTCTGCCTGACTCACAGCCTAATCAGAATTAGGCTGAACTGTTTATTTACCACTATCTACCAGTGATTTTTCTCAGTAGGTTCTAAGGCAGCTCTGGGGCAAAGCAGATTCTAGAGTAGAGAATAACTAAAAAAACAAAAGGCAGCTACTTAAACAAAAGATAGGGCCCTCCCTGGCCCAAGACAATTTCTCAGTACCCTTATCAATCTTGCCTTTCATCACGTGAGCTGAGGAGAAGGAAAATAATTTGTGCTGATGTATCTGATGTGTGCCCATTTTCCATTGTTAGCCACTGAGGAGAAATGTGTGAACTTCGTGACTTGGGGGACTGGAAGCTTGCAGAACTGATGATTAGTGGGTTACAGGGTTTGTTGGAGGAAATGATGACTGGGACAGCTTCAAACAGTGCTCCACCTGGCACAGAAGAGCTGTGTGAAGCCATGAGGGACCTCTGGGCTTCCCCCTAGCAAAGGGGGTTATTTTAAACTTCTGTTCTCTTGTACATTGCAAGGATAATTCCACTTCAAAGGAGATAAAGTCTGATACTGATGTTCCGTGACTTTCTACTCCCGTAATTGTCTGAGTATTCTGAGGGGCAGGGATGGGATCGCACTGCGAGGTGAATGCAGTTGCAGTGCAGCAGTTTTTCCACAAGATGCCGGCATTGGGCCAGCGGTTACAGGCCCTGGCCGCGCACCTCCCTGCTGTGCCAGAGGGTTGAGGAGCTGGGTCTCAGAAAAATTACTTTTCGTTTGATTCCTTTTGAAGCTGCAAAAACTGGATGTCCTGCACAGGTGGACAGTGGAGGTACCCTTACATTAGTAGCTCTTCATCAAGGTGTACTGAATGAGCCTTGTATGTTGAGAGTTAGCAAGACTGAATTATCTTTCACCTTCATTACTACTGTTACAGCCCTGACACTTTCCCGAAAAGTCACAGGGAACAGTTGATAATTGGAGAACTGTAGGCACAGACAGGATCTCTTTCTTCTGAATACACACACGTCTGCTTTAGTATCTAGGGCTCTGGGATTTTCATGACTGATCTGTATTATGATAGTTCAAAAGAGACAGTTAGACTGAAGTCTTTCTTCCATGCCTGGCTGCATTTTCCTTTTTTCTGCAGATGCTGAAAAAGGCTGCCATTTCCTTCATGTCCTGAGTTGTGTTCGGCAGAGCTACAGCCCCTCTCTGGATGAAGTGGTGATGCACCGTGTCTTGGAACTACTGGAGAGTAACAGTGATGTAGTCAGCACTATGGAAGGATATTTTATGGTATTTTAAAGAGAAAAGATAAGAAGGAGAGGTTGAGAGACTGTGAGAAACTGTCATTAGCTGTTATGATCTACATAGCGGATAAAAAAGAGCCTTCTGATTCTCCAAATGCTGGTTTTGTCCAGCTTTGGAGAAGTTGTTCAAATACTTGTTGTAGTGAAAGTTGTATCAAACTGATTCTGGACATTCTAATCTAGCAGGGGAAGTGGAAAAGAAACTGGGCTCTTTCCTTGGAGTAGGATGAGACATTGGCCATCCTCACATCTGCATCCAGTGGGCCTAAAGAAAAGTCACTGCTCAAGATCACTGTTTACAGCAGTGGTCATCTCAGGAGATATTTTTCTGGCTTAAAGACTGATCTTGTGAGCTTTCCTATGGTAATAGCCGTGGATCTTTCTTTTTATGTGAACTTCATAACACCTAGACAAAGGACACACAAACAGAAGGATTTGCCTGTCCTTCCTGGAAATGCTGGTGCACCTTTGTCTGTAAATTTATATTCCTTAATCTGGAAAGCTTTCCCACTACTAAAGCAGTCCTCACCTTTCTATGTAAAATAATATTCAGGAATGGAGTCTTGCATCCCTTCCCCATCCTGCAGCCTTGCCCACTGGTTGTCAAGCATGTCTGCATTCCTCTCCATTCCCATCTGTGCTACTGATGCCTGTTGTGGTTTCTCTTCAGACCAGAATTCTCAAAATCAGCTACTGTTGTGCTGTTGTACTGTTATGCTGTTGCTTCCTACATCACAAATGATAAAACATAAATTAGATGCTTTGAAAAAGAAAATACAGAAGCCATTGAGACACACTGTAACCTCCTTCTGCCTGTTGCCTTTTGTGTCTTTTATTCTTTGTCGCTTTTGTGGTAAAATACTACCCATATCTGTGCTTGCAGAAGAAAAGAAGACATAGATGAAAAAACATTGGCCTAAAGAAGGTTACCATGCAAGATGTTTGATCTGGAATAATCACAACTCTGTTATGTGCAACAGTTAAAAAGTAAAGTTGTTCAATATTTATCCTTAGAGAGGGCTTGCTGCTGCAGAGGCTTGCCTGTTTAATTAATCTGTTTAATTTATGGTGTGGAGGTGAGACCTTTAACTTGAAAAGAGTACAAAAAATTGAATTTATCCTTCTTTCCTTTGCACCTTCCCTGTAACAGTTGAAACAGCAGACTCCCAGGAGGCAGCTGTAGTGGTAAAGCCCTATAAGGATTGACATAGCAGGGAAAAATAAACCATATGCATGAGGAAAGCCAGTGAGTAGCCCCATGTGTGCCAGCTCTCTGGTTTGTTATATTATCTGCCTCCCTCCAAGCCTTGGCTGCAGTGAGATATAGGCTAAGAGAAAGGCATGACAAAATATTTGGCATTTGCATTCAGAGGCCTGTGGAAAACTCTGGCCTCAAAGAGATGTTCATAGTAGAGAACTATGTATGAATCATTCATTTGCTGTTTACTCCTTACTTGCTGCAGGACTCAAGAGTTGGTTTCCTTATAGATTTCCCTACTCCTCACATTGCTGCTCTGCTCTGAGTCAGGTACCTTTTAATCAGATGTTAATATGGGTCCTGAACAGGTGCTGAAGGGATGTACCTTTGCAGAAGGAAATAGAAGAAGATTAAGGAAGAGTTGTAGACTGTTTGTTCCCTATTCCCTCCCCATGCCCTGAATATCTCTGTAAATCAGGGAAAGAAGACAGATTCTGAGTGAAGTGGTAATGAGAGTAATTGAAACTTTAATTTATGTTTCTGAGAAGATCTGGTTGGCCACTGGGGAGATTTGCTTTTTAAATTCCTTCTCTGATTATTGATCAGTTTGAAGTGATGCTTAAAAACAAGGGCTATCTATGGAAGAAGTAGCTTGGAATATTGATTCCTAAATTCAAATTCACTTCAGGAATTGCCCACAATCAAGCAGTACATATGGTTAAGTTGCCAAAGGAAAAAAGTACAAGATGTTTTCAGACCATGTGGAAGAGCATGGCATCTAATTTAAGAGACTGGCTAGGCCATTATTTTGAAACATTCTGTATTAGCAGAAACTCATATTGCTGGGAAAGGGTTAAAGGAACTGTGCTAGCTCAGTGGGAAAGGTGATCTCCTCTCCTAAGTTAGAAGAAAGACCCTGGTTCTCCTGAGGATGACAGCTGAGTGTGTGGGCTGGATGAGTTCTGGGAGGAAAAGAGAGTTTGGAGATCATGTTGCTCTTTAGGATATCTCTTTTAAATAAATTCATACCAAAACAGGATTACATCTTTGGGCTTTGCAGTTTGTGTAGTTACACTTGCAAATTCTGTTGCCTCCAACTCTTGAGGCTGCACTTCCTGTGTTTCAGATGTGTTTCTTTGTGTAAAGTTTGCCTAAAATCCCTGTCCACTGATTTTCTATGCTTGGAGGTAGAAAGGGCAGACACTTTTGTCTCCATCAGTCCTGCCCCTGTTGCAGTTCAAAAGCACTGAACAACTGCAAAGCCTCAGAGATGATGTGGAAGGAGCTTGTCTCAGGAAACACAGGTAAGTTATTCTGGAAAGAACTTGTCCTTAGAAGTTTTTAAGTTAATCCTTGCTGGGAGTGCTCAACTCTTGCAATGGAGGGTGTGTTCCCATGGTGTTTGTTCCCCAAGAAGAGGAAAAAGGGATTTTTCTCAGATGAGTTGTCTCAGGGAAGTAAGATGAATAAACACAAGGGAGCCTACAGTTTTTACAAGAGTGAGAGGTTAAGCTAAAGTTAATGGAGGAACCTAGATTTAAGCTACACAGATTCTGACTATCTGTACAGAATAGTTGTGTCTTAAGCTTGCATGCTTTATTTTTCCCACAGTAGCCACCCAGCCCAGGTTAACACTTGCTCTGGTTGAGAGCATTCCCTCCTGCACCCACGGGGAATACAACATGCACATGCACAGCAGTACCCCGAGGAGCTGTGGGAGCACAGAGCTCACTGTAGGCTGATTTACCCATTCACTCAGTATCTCTACAGTGTGCTTCTGTGACAGCAGTCTAGACATACCCATGTTGGTATAAGTCACCTTTATGTAAGTCTAACTACACACACTAGGGCTTTTACTGCAAATAAACTGTCTCTCTGTTTAAAGATCATATCCTTAACCAACAGAGTCATATCATGCACACTGTTAAAATTCTTAGACCACACCTACAAAATATTGTGCAGAGCATTCAGTGAAAGCATGCTTTCTTGTTTTGTTTAATTTGAAAACTCGTTAGGCAACACAATTATTACTGGTTTATTAAAGGACTTAGAAGGTGGCACTTTAATGTAAAACTGACAAGTGAGAATTCATGTTGTAGAACTGCTTCATGGCCAGTTCCAGTTGCCATAGCAACAGTTACGGCAGTAAAAGGTAGGTAAGGAAAATGGAATTTTTAAAAGCAGTTGGCATTTCTATGTTACCTTAAAAAGGTAAGTTTCCATAGAAATGCAGCACCTGAGAACAAAAATTACCTAAGAATCTCAATATTCTATTCTAGCAAAATGCACAGTGATTGCTTTTCTGGTGAGGAAACAAAGGAACAGCTTTACTTTCAGTCCCTGTCCTCTGCTTATGAGAGAGAAGAGATAAGGTTGCTTCATGCCTCAGTTTCCCCCTTTTGTAAATTGGGGATAATACAGCTCCCTGTGTAGGCATAAGCCTCACTTTTTTTGTAATCCTAGTCATTAAAAGTTCTATGAGAGCAATTAGAGAAGAACTCTGTGGCTGTGTAGAAGAGAGTGAATGGACAGATGCTGGAGTGGGACTTAGAAATAAGTTGCTCTTGTATTAGTACTAATAGCTTTATATTTTTCTGCCTCTCTTTCCGTGCATATTGCTTTGCTTGTCTTGTCATCTTGCTCTCCAAGGCCTGTGAGGCAAGGACAGTCTCCTTGGTTTTATTTGTATCATATTTTTCCTGGAATCCTCTTTCCTCTTATGACTTCTTAGATGACTTCATAAAAATAGAAGTCCAGATAATTGAGTTCTGAGTATTCTTGTTCCGAAATCTTTGGATTGTAAATCTGGACCCATTTTACAGAACCTACCTGGGAAATGAAGCTTTACTTTCAAAGTAATAAATGACAAAGTTAAATATTGGCTACATGACTAAAAGCCGTTACTGTTTTGGATCTGTGTATACTTGTGTATTCCAGTGATGAACACCATAAATAGGAGTTGCTAATTCATTGTTCAAAGTGAGAATTCATCAATGAGCAGCCAGTGAGGCATGAAGCCACATGGAGAATTATGAGACAAAGTACTGGAAATCTGTTTGTCAAAGAAATGGACTTTCGTTTACTTTGAGAGTAAGCTGATCCTGTGGGGAAAAGATGTGCCTAGCAAAGATTTGTATCTTTATACTTACCTCTAAATGAGAAGGGAGCAAGTTCAGATCCCATGGGCACCCTGAATTTTGAAACTTCCTGTCAGTGCAGCACTATGTTCTTTATTGCTGTCTTTCAGCACAGTCTCCGGTCCTCCTGCCCCAATCCTCCAGGCTAGAGCAAAAACAAAAGTTCAGCCACAAAGATAAAAGAATAGTTATAATAATTGGTTGCCATCCTCCAGGAGTCCCAGCATTACAGCAACATTTTTGTGGATCCTTGTGGGCAGCAGGGAAATGCTGAGCCAGGGATCTTGGGTTTCATTCCCAGCAATACACCCTGCCAGGCACACAGACTTTCCCCCTAATTTCTTTCATCTATTTCTGAGCTCCACTCTCCCCTCTGACTTGTTTCTCGGGCCCTTCATTGCATTCACAGCACAGATCCTGTCAAACCTCCTTCTTCTATTTTGTTCCCTTTATGTTTCCTAACTCATATATCCTTGTCAACATCTGGCAACAAACTTTCAGAATAATCCCTTGCCTAACTGACCTGGCACTATTCACAGCCTGTTCTGATTCCAGCAGGCTGTCCTTCGCTCCTTGTCTAGGCACCAGAAGAGGCAGCTTTCTTCCTGGTGTAGTTTGCAGCAGGAAACAGCTGCAATTTCAGGAAAACAATGCTCTTTCCACCCCACCCTCCCAAAGATTCAGTAGCACCTTAAATAATCTAGTGGTGGGTTTTTCATAGGTATCCAAGTACAAAATAAATACAACTGAAAAATAAGAGTCGTGTCTTGCCCAAACCTGAACAAGCAGAAGTCACGCCCCCAGAGAAGCTATCTGCCTCTCCCTGCCACTTTCATGTCCTTGCAGATCTCATTGCAGACATGATCTGTGAAGTTGATGTTGACTTCTAGCTTGTGTGTCTCCCAGTAAGTGTGTCTGCTTTTAACCTGTTTTTTCCTGAGAAAGTGTGATTCTATTCTGCTGTGATTATACTGTATGTCTGAGCATTTGTCAACCTCTGTCCCACCACCCCAAGTGACTTTGGCTAGTTAAGAGGTGTGAAGGACCCTGACCTGTTATGATCTGGCACATTTTTAGGAAATGGATGCACTGATGGAGAGGAAAGCCCAAATCAGTGCCTCCATCAAAGGGAAGGAAGAAAGTCATACAACAGGAGAGAAACCATAGAAGGGACAGTCCCAAGGAACCTGTTCCTGTAACTTCAGCTGCTACAAGAAGCACTTGTTCTGCAGGTTCTCTTTTAAGAAATGATTGGATAGTTTTTCCTGAAGTTTCCTCATAGGATTGCCCTAAGACAGTCATGATGGCAAACTGCAAGTCCATTAAAATCTGGTAAAGCTGCACTGGGGTACAAAGTTGAGCAACTGATTGTTAATGATGCCACCAGCCCATTCCCACTAATATCTTTTAAATGTGCAATGGAGGCTATATTAATCTAGTCACAGTAATTTACAAGTTTAAACCAGCCCAGATTAACAAGATTGCCTGAGAATAACATAACCAGGAGTTATGAAAGAAATAACCTAAAGGAATGATTTTCAGTAAGTGTTGAACTACTGAACACTGTAGTGCCAATTAACCTGGCACAACATGTCCTACAGCTCTTGTTTTAGCTTGCTTTTTTGTTATTCACTGGAAGAATGCACACTCCTTCCCTACCAGCTAGAACTGGAGCTCTCTGCCACCTTCACATCGCTCTACTGGGAACAAGGTAAGATAAATAGCAAATGTATGTAACTGCATAGCAACCAACATGATTAAATGCAGTACGTGCCAAGTCTGTTATTGGCCTGGAAAGTTCATGGTTCCTCCCAGGTGTGGAGACTTCAGCCAAATATTACAGTGATATTTGGAAATAGGAGGGAGGAATCTATTCCCTCAAATGTCTTCCCCAACAATGGAGTCCTGCAAGTCCTGCAGGCATAACTGATTCTAACATATGCTCTTCTTGGCAAGCTGTGAAGGTGGTACAGAAGTGAAGAAGGATTTTCTTTTTTTTGGGGTGTTTTGGGGCTAGGTTTTTCTCTTGTTGACAGTATTGGTCATTTTCATTGAGAGTGTAGGGGCTGTCCTTGTGTTCATGTAAAACTCTTATTTGCTATATTGTCCACAATAAAAACTCTGAGCTGTAACAAGCCAGCTGGTGTTCTGAACTACTGCCTACACTGCTGACTAATACTCTCTCACTGTCTTCTGTCCTCACCTTGTCTCTTTTTTCCCCAGTAAAAATCTCTTGAACCTAATTTCTGGTTCAAAAAAGTTATAGTCTCTGTCCTTCTGTGCGTACAGTGATCCAGGACAAACATAACAAGAACAAACTGATACTGAGGAGAGTTTTTCTTGGAACTCTGAATGTAGGAAAGGATGAGAAATACAGAGGAAACTGAAGGAGGAGGATTTAGCACAAAGAT
The DNA here is from genome assembly GCA_013396875.1 of Vireo altiloquus. Lineage (NCBI taxonomy): Eukaryota > Metazoa > Chordata > Aves > Passeriformes > Vireonidae > Vireo > Vireo altiloquus. The sequence goes on from VZRF01003198.1 coordinate 1,048,911, forward strand.
GTTTGAAATGAGTCCTACTGAAAAAGGCTAAAGAAATAATTGCCTAATGATGCTGTAGACATCTGTTTCAGAACAGGCAGCAGGTGTTGCATGTAATGAAAGCAAGGACTTGTACTGTTTTATTTTCTGTAATTAGAAAGCAAGGGAGGAAATGAGGTCAGGAAAAATGGAGTAAGAGAACATTTAGCATAAACAGCTGGGCAAATTTACATACAGCACAGCAGTATTTACACGCTCTTCCTCCACTTTCCTTACACTATTCTTGAACAGTTATTTTATCTTTCCTAAAAGACCAATGCCTTGGGTGCTCAAAGTTAGATGCTAAAGTAAAGTTGGCCACCAACACACTTTTGAGGACCAAAATGTTGAGGATAATATAATTGTCACACAGATGTTGTCATAAACTGATGAGAATGATCCTGAAGGTAAAGCTGTCCTCGTCTCACAGGTGGTTTGTGTGCCTCAGTCACCAGAAAAGTGGCTGAGAAAAAGAAATGGTTCTTTAGGTTTGCATTCCTGGTGCTGCATGGCCAGGGCTTAACACATGTCTGCATCCAAATAAATGCCTGGAATTATGTGGATGGTGTGTCCACTGCTGCAAGCTGAAAAGCACACCTGCATCAGGCCCTGCTAGAGAAACTGTAACTTCACTTTCCACGGGGCATTTTTTGTTTTGGGACGATCTCATTTCTTGCTATAAGCAATTAACATCCTACAGGGCATTTTATTATTCAAGCATCTCCACTACTGCCCTACAAAGACTAACCCCAGTCTAATGACTGCGGGAAAAGCCAAACTATTTGTGTCTGCCCATGGGATGGAGTTGCTGTTGAGGAGATCCAAAAGTGCTCTTCCTACGGAAGTCTCTCAGTTGGGAAAACCACTTTACTTTTGCAGGTAGGTAACAAAACAAAACAAAAAATCAATGCACTCCACTGCTGAGTGGTAGAGGTTGGATGTTACAGATTCTCCTTACAGTGCCAAGCCTGTGTGCTCGCCACCTATGTTCAAACTGCAGTTCCATGAGCAACTTTTCATAAGGTTTTATTTGTACATTTTTATAGTTCACAGTCTGTCAGTCAAATGTTTTCTGGTTTGGAGATTGGCAGATAAATTGTTCTACTTCCTCTAGGGACTGTGCAGCCAAATAAAATTATTGTTTGGTTTCAGAAAGGGATTGAATGAGTAAAAATAGTGAACAAGGAAATTCAAATTTTAAAAGAGGTTGATGGAAATTTTAAATCCCAGTGTCCATGTATATATACATAACATGGGAAGAAAATGTAAAGAAAGACTATTTCTTCCTAGACTGACTTAATTTTAACAAGCCCATGTTTTCAATAATGGAGATTACCTTGTTTTTTGCAGAGGGTAAGGCAGAAACCAGTCTCAAAATGTGCTATTTAGAGAACAGTGAGAGTGACTGAAGTCAGGGATAGCATCCAGGAAGAAACCTGAGGAATCCCAGTCCAAACCTGTGATCAGTTTGGTAAACTTCAGCTGTCCCAAATGTAAGCCTGACACCTATATCATAAATAAAGAAAAATGTGGCTTGGGCTTACTTTATTTTTTTAAGCACTTCAAGAGTTATCTACAAAGCCTCTGTAAAAATGGAAAAGTACAAGATGTACATGGATGAAAAGCAGTGTGCAATGTGCTGCTGCCACTCTAAACAGCATGAAGGGCAAATACCACAGTGGGAAATCCTTCATCCACAACTGCTAAGAGAGAACCGAAAAATAATGTTGGTCATGAAAGGGTTAAACTGTAAAATAACCACTTCAAGGAAAGGATAATCTATAATTTAAGTGCAGAGGGTGAAGCAGCTCTTTCATAATGTAAGTAAAAGCTGTTATGCCATTGGAAAAGCATGAACAGTGCCTGCAGAAGGAATGATTATTTTGGTTTTTCCATTATACTCGATTGCACAGAGGGGCTGACAAAGCAGCACTCTCTGGTGAGGAGGCTGGGAGGGGAAGGGGCACAAAGATACTGTGCTAGAGGAGGGGGGAGTGCTCTGCCAGCACTGCTGCTGGTTCCTTCAGCTGCCTTCTACCACATTAGCTGGGCCTGCTTATCTCCAGAGTGAATTTCATTTGAAGAGCAGTAATCTCCCAAAAAGATGAAATGCAATTGTCTTTAAAAAAAAAATAAGAAAAAAAGATCACATCGTGCTTTGTTTCAGGGTTTGAGATTTGAATGCCAGACAGGCTCTACCATTCCTGTCATTCCTATCAAAAGCCGTGTGTGTAGGAACGCTGAAGTGGAAGGACTGCATGGAAAGCAGCCTTTTTAAGAAGCTGAGGTTTTGTAAGTACAGAAGCTGAGATGGGAGTATAACAAAGGCTCTGTGTTGTGCTGTTGCACATCAGAGCCAATAAAACCCTAAGGGGCACATCTCTAGTACCATGTCTAGCAGATTATGCATGCAACTCCAGTTGCCAGTAATGAGTTGTGTGGCTAATCTGTCATGCACAGCACTGCACAGTTCCCCTTCCCCCAAGGGGCTGAGCTCATGGCATTTTACTTCCCCCCAGGGTGCTAAGCACCGTTAGAGCCTCTTCAGTTAGTGGGACAGGAAAACACTGTGTTCCACCTGGCTGCCCAGCCAGAAAACAGAAAGGAAAATCATCTTTAACAACAACTCCAGCCACCACAGACAGGGCTGTTAGACCCCAGCATGGTTAACATTCGGGGGCAGTTACCTATCTACAGTGACATGCCATGAATTAATAAGAGGCATTAGAAATGGCTCTAATGGAGCACAGAAAAGCCCATCCCTTGTTTTATTTTCTCACTGATTTAACAATCCAAGTGTTTTCAATTTACAACTCAAATGCTTATTTACAAAAAATTTGCCAGAATCCTCTTGAAATATGAAAACTCAAGTCATGCTCCAGCCCTGACAACATCACACACACACACATTCTGTCACGCATCAGCTTTTGCTGTAATTGGAGCAGAGTCCAGGCTGCTGGGCTGTAGCTGCACTAGGTCTGTGAGGCTAATGTGATTACCTGTTTGTTCAAAAAAAAAAAAAGAAGCAAAAAAAGAATCTTTGCTCAAATATCCACCTAGCAAAAGAGTAGGAAAAAAGCCTTTAAAAAGAGCTGCTTTATTTCAGCCTTCAGAAGCTGAATTTTCCAGGGTGTTCCTCAGGTGAATTTTATCAGAAGCAAGAGTCTTTGAAGGTGAGTTATTAAATCAGCAGTTAATACTTATATTAATATATGTGTTAAAATTTTTATAATAGTAGTGATATTCCCATGCAATGATAGGACTTCGGTAGTGGGGGCTTTAAGAAAAAAAAAAAGTAAATGCCAGGAGTTTTAGCACTAGAATCTCCAGAGTTAGTTATTTTTCTACAAATTCAGTGTCTTGGCCTCCTGTTCATGGCCCTGGCCAGGTACAGGCTGTTCTGTACGTGGGGTCGGCCAGGCACCCAGCCTGCTGTGCTCCTCACTCCATACTCCGGCTCGCTTTCATTCAGTCCCAGCAGCCAGAGCCCAGCTCTCCACACAAGGCTGGGAAGTGTCATCAGCTTCAATTTCCCAGCTGCTGCCTAAGACAGGAGCAGATTTTCCCAAGCCTGCAGCATAATAAGAGGTTTTGGATATTTTTCTGCCAGCTTTGCAATACTGGGAGATTGGACTCCCACTAGACTGGGTGTTCTACATGTTTTAAAAGAACTATCCATGCCCCGGCAACACACTTTTTTCCTACGTGCACGGACAGATGCAGCAAGCAAACAAGGAGAGCAGAAACCCATCAGATGATGGAGGAGGAGTGGGACAGAGGTACAAGGGCTGGCCAGGCTTCACAGGTGGGGAGGATGGTCTGGAGTGGAGGAGAATCAAATTGTGTTGAACAGAGGGAAGGTGAACAGTGGACCAGATGCCCTGAAAGAACAGAGTAGACACCAAAGGGGCACAAACCCCAAGGCACTGGTCTCAGGTTTGGTTGAAAATAGAAGCTCCTTCCTTACAAGAGCTGATGAGAAGAGTATCAGTAAAAAGATGCCAATTAATAAGAATGCCAGGAAGGATGGGGCAGGGTGTTTGGAGAATGATGTATTTTGTCTCTCCCTCACAATGACATGTTTTGAAAGCTGTTTTAAAACAAACCCTGAGTGTTTTCAACAGTGGAAGGGACCCTTTATTCTTTTCTTTGGACAGGGTGATAGGAGAAGGGGATGGAATGTGTGATGTATATTGATAATTCCCTCACAGGGAAGAGACATCGAAGACCCAAAAGACGGGTGATACCAGGAATATTTTTATCAATGGGTTATTTGAATATTTACATTTTGAAGAAAGAATCTTCTTTGTTTGCTCTGCACACCAGAGACTTCTAGGCCAGTCTAAACAGCAAAGGTTTCTAATGTAAATAATTGTTCTTCTGCCTTGTGTCATGTATGAGGACTAGAGGTGGGAAGTCCCTCAAAGAGAAGAGTGCCTTGAAGAAGATAAGACAAGCCTCAAAAGTGCCAATGGATGTGTGTACATGAGGTTTTCCCCTCTGTCACCCTCCTTGTCTTGTATACCTGTGCACTTCTTGGGGTGGGATGCTGGGATTTTAGCATTTTATGTCAAGTCATTTATTTTGGTAAACTGTGTGTATTAGCTGAGGAAGGAGGAGAAGACTGGCTCAGAGCATCTGTTCTTGTCATTATGCCAGCAGATACCTGGTTCCCACCTGGCAGTGCTTGATATCTTGTGCACTGACGGGGCTGCTCCTACCTTTTTTTTTTTTTTTNTTAAGCTGCTATGGTTTGAACACAGCCATTTTTTTGATACCAGCCTTCTGGCCCAAATTCCTAAGGCTTTCTGACTCTGGTGTCTGTCGCATGATTGTTGTTTCAGGGCCAGTATCATTGTAAAAGTTTTGATTCAGAAATTGTGCCTAGAGCACGTCAAAGGAAATCACATTGAGATGGAGTATTCTGACTGTAAATAAGGAGCTTATTTTACCAGGAGCTGGTCCTCTTTGCACTCCTGGGCTGGCAGATCTTGAGCCATCAGCAGCACTCCGGAATCTTACTGGAAAATCTGCACGGGCTGCTATTCAAGAGACTTCAGAGGAAGGAGAGATCTTAGTAACTTCAGTTAATTTGATGAATAGCTAATAAATGTCATGAAACAAGCTGAGGGCTGGAAGATCACACTCAAGTTCCCATTTCTAATGTAACTTTAAAATAACCACATGCAAAGTAATGATGCATTATCGAAAAGGAAAAAGAAACCCACCTGAAATTTCTGGGGCAAACTTTTCTCGGGGTGGGACTGAGGAAGATGATACCCATTTACCTGTGCATGTATATACAAAGAACCGAAAGAGGTTTATAGCTCCAAAAGCCCTCATAACAGAGAGTCTGAGCAACCTCCATCCAGCTGTGACCCCTGTGTGTCCCCGCGGGACAGGACAGTGTGGACCTTCCCAAGCGGTGGCCGGCCTTGAGCTCCCAGCTGGAGCCTGGTGGGAGCGGGCTCGGCCCTTCACTCTCGGGTTTCCGGCGTGACCTTGGCCGGTCCTCGGGGAGGGTATTTCGGACCCTTTCTGCAGTGATGGAGAGCCCTGGGGCATTCCGTGCTCCCCCTTTCCCCGGGCTCTCCTCGAGGCCGGGCCGCGGTGTCTCAGCAGAGAGCGGGGGCTCTGCCCGGGCCTGGGGGCGCTCCGGGAGGGAGCGGGCGCCGGGGGAAGCCGCCCGCCATCTCCGGCACACGGGGGCGGTGGCTCCCGTCCCGCCGGAGCCCACCGGGGCNGAGCGGAGCCGGGCTGGGCTGCAGGGAGCGGGGAGCCGCCGCCGCGGCAGGGGCGGAGCCGGCACCGGGGCATCCTCCCTCGCCTGTCTCCCTGCCGCCCGCCCGGCATCGCCGCGGCGGAGGGTGCCGCCAGCGCCGGCAGGGAGCGGCGGAGCCCCGCCGGGTTGCGCGAAGATGCTGTCCTACAGCGTGCTGGACGCCAACGTGGTGGACGTGGAGAAGCGGAGGAACCCCTCGAAGCACTATGTGAGTGCCGGCGGGGCCCGGCGAGGCGCGGGGGGGCCCACGTGTGCGGGGGGGCCGGGCTGGGCGCGGAGCGGTGCCGGAGCGGTGCCGGAGCTGTGCCCGGAGCGCTGCCCGGAGCGGTGCCGGAGCGGTGCCCGGAGCGGTGCCCGGAGCGGTGCTCGGAGCCGTCCCCCGCCTGGCTGTGGGCGAAGCGCCGGCCCCAGGTGAGGCGCTCGCGGGACTCCCCGCGGCGTCTTGCTGTGGAGGTGCGGCTCTTCTTCCTCACCCTCTTTCACCCCGTTCGGTTCTTGGCTCGTTTGAATGTTACCATTCTGAAGTTTCCTTCCCCTCGGAACGTGGATCTTCCCTTCTTCCTCGCAAATCCCGGCGCAGGATGGGGCAGGTCTCCCGAATCCCCAGGTTATCCCCGTCCTGACCAGGGTGCTCGGTGGGGAGCGGAGCAATGCTCGGCTTCTGGCGGGGTCGGGGAGCCAGCGGTGCTGAGCGCATCTTTGCTCGTTCTCACCCCTAAGTTACATTCAAACTCTTTTTGAGGGGGCAGCCAGTCTGCATCGTTACCAAGGCAGACCCAGCGTTTGGATCTCTTTTATCTCTCTTTCACCTTCTTCCTTTCACACCTTACTGCCAATAGCACAGCATTAGAGGAGAGTTTTTAACAATCTTCCCGGACTCCTGTGTTGCAGCCTGTCATGTGAAAGAGTCTTTGCAGCATAGTCAGTAGCTTTTCCCTCTCCACATTAATAGAGAAGTATCTTTTCTTCTATCTCTGGCTGTTTCCGTGTTTTAGTTGCACCAAATCCTTTAACTGTTTCTCAAGATACAACATGTATTTTAAAACACAGAAAGTTGGATTTTGTCTATAGAGAAGGTAAATCTTCCAGCTTTGGGAAGGAAAAGCCTGAGGGGGTATTGCATCTGGTGTGAAATTGCTCTGAGTATACTGTGTTTCCTGGCATTGTGTGTCTGCCAGATTTCTCCAGAGCTGATCAGCAGCTGAATGGATTGTTGAAACGATAAGGCCAAAGATTGGACTTAAACCTTTATAGTAGTATTGCATATCACTGAGCTTTTTCTGCTGAGGCTTAAACTATAATCCACTTTGAGGCTAGAGGGCACTCTGTTGCTGGGAGATGCAGACTTGTAAAGCTGAAGTTCTCGTCTACCATGGAATTAAGCATCGTGTGCCCAATTCATAGGAGTGGCAGTTTTAGGTCTTCTGTTCTCTCATGTTGCATCTGGACCTGTGCATTCAGACTATTATGCACTCACTACTTCCAGGTGGGAAAGGCTTCTCTAGTTTTTGCCAGCTGCTGCTGTGGACTGTGGCTGACATCGCTGCAGGGTGTTATCTCACATGAAAGGTGGTGGCAATTCAGCATCAGAGAAGTACATCTGCCAAGCACCAAAATATACAAAAGAACTGGTAACAATACCTTTGAAGAGGTTCCAATTTCTTACAATCTCTTGGAGTACCAAAAGAAATTGACACTGTTAATTTCTTGTTTGCTGGAAAATGACCAGAAAACGAGGATTTAAACCCTGTGTTTACAGGATTTGAAAAAAAATATTTCCTGTGTTTACCTGTAGAAACACATCTTTTTCCTTGATGATCATTGTCATTGCATTTTAATAAACAGGAACCTAGACTATTCCAAGAAGGTCTCTTTAATGCTTCTAGTAGCAAATTTGTTTCTTTCTCTTCACCCTTCTCACTGTACACCTTTACTAATATCGTCTTCTGTACGACAGTTCCACACCTCCATGTGTCTGCCGAAACCCCCCAAACTAAATGGTTTGTTTGGGTGACTAATGGTGTGTCTGCCTTTTGTCCCTCTTGGTTTCCATTTGTGACTGTACAGTTTTCAGCACAATTGGATCATCTGGCTTTGGCTGGAGTAGCGCACTGTGGGTGATGAACCCATGCTTTCAAAGAATTTAATTCCCTGGGTCTGACCCACTGATCACTGTTACTTTGGATCTGCTCTTTTTTTAACATGAAACAACTATTTCCTTCTAAGATTTATATAAGCATCACTTAGGATTTAGCTCTCTCCATTGCCTCTTGATAGTTTGGAGAGTGCAAAGCTTTATGCCCTTTGCCTTAGGTGGTTTTGAAATATCAAAAAGCTCTTCTGTCTCCAGCACCCATAAATGCCTTCATGCCAAGCCTTCAGGCCATGCAAACGTGCCTTGGCATCAGATTAATGATGTGTTTCTCTGGTGGATGGTGACCTAAGTATTGCAGGTGTTTTAACATGATTCTCTCTCCTTTTAATTGTGATCTTTCAGGACCATAGTGGAACCTGGAGAGATGAAGGCACACCTTAGGCATTGTGAGCACATGGAGAGGGCTAAATGTGAGTAGCACATAAGCCCCTGCACTGCTTGCTTAGTTGCCAGGAATCATTGCCTGGAGCAGGTGTCTTTCATGACACGAGCGCAGCTTTTGTGGCTTTGACTCAAGAAAGTTAAAGAAAGAAGACAGCTTTACATATCCTCTGCTATGATCCTGTGTGTGTGAAACTTCTGAAGAGTTTAATACCTCACTGGAAGTTGGATAGGGCTCTGCCTGTGGGAATTGATTAAAATCTTGGCTCCAGTGCTGCTTGATAGGAACTCAGCCAGCTCTCTTCTCTCTTCTGGGAAATCCTTAGTAGGGAAGGAGTCTGCAGTGCTTCCCTCTGCATCCCTGTCAGCGACAGGGTAGCACAACACCACCTGGCTGGCTGGGGGCCCTGGCTGGCAGCATGGATAAACAGGGGGTTGGATCAATAACCACATGCCTCTTTTATGGTATATCCTCAACACAACATCCTTACTGCTGCTCTTATAACTTTTGACTTTACAAATTAATTTCCTATTTCTCCATACTGATGATCTTTTAAAAATTGATTTGTACTTGATAATACTTTAAAAATGTTAAATCTCTTTGCTTTCCCCCTTCCCTTTTCTTTTAACAAGAACAATGTCAGGAAGGTCAAGTCTGGGTTTGTTGGAAAGACCCCTGATGCAACAGGGGTCACACATTGGCTGAGCAGTGCTGCATTGAAGCTGGGTGGATTAGGACAGTGCAGTTAATGGTTGAAGGTTCTAGTTAATCATTCTGAAGAGAAAAAGCTGGTAGCAAAATCCAAATCCCTTTTCTGGCCCCTGCTAAGCATTAAACAGTCTGAAACTCTCTTTTCTCAGTTGATGAGGTTTGATCTGTTTATGGGGTAGCTTCTCTGGCTTTTGGTCTGAAACTGTGATTGTCTGAACTAAGCATGAAATGATCCCAAACCTGAAGTGTGTTCTGTATTTAAAAGGATCCACTCTTGATGCTTACCTCCTTCAGCCATCCATCGTGGAGCTTAAAGAAGATACCTCCCCTCCCCTCTCACTGCTCCCAGGTTATCTTTAGGTTGATACCTTACCCTTTACCCAAATGTCTGGCTCCTTTGGCAGCCCTGCAGGGAGCCTCTGCTTACCAGATGTGCTTGATCTTGCTCCCGGGGAGATGAGATTGGGTTAGCACCTTCACCTGTTCACTGCTTTGCAGACCTGGGTGATGGCAAACATTCATTAGAAGCCAGATGAACAGGCTCCCCCACCCCCCTCTCTTACCACTTGCTTGTCTGCTGAGGACTGAGCAGTTACTGATGTGCATTATCTCACCAGACGTTTATATGCTTGAGGTCATTGCTGAGGTCTCTTAAGTGTGCCTGTGTTATCCCAAGGGCAGGGATGGATACATCAACAGAGATTTTCTCTTTCAGCACTGCTCTACTCCTGTTGCAGTTTGGCTTTGTGTGTTTTTCAGCTTTGTCCAGCATAGAAGTAAGAGAAAGCGCTCTTGGCTTACAAGTGGCTGCTCTGTCTCCTTCCAGTTAGACTGAGCTGCATTGCTGATTTCAGTCATCTGAGCTGCCTGTATACTGTCCCACTTCCTCCCCAGGGTAATTGTTTCCTAATGCCACCTCTGAATGCCTCAAGATCTCTTGTAGGAATCTCTCTGTTGCATGGATATGGTTGTTAACCTCCTCGGGGTACCAGCATTGCTGACTTTTAAGGGATTGAGTTCTGCTGTGTAGGGTTTCAGCAGTGCTCCCAGGAGAACGTGAGTGTGCTTGTCACAAATGACCTGTTGTCAAATGTCAGCATGCTTTGAAGAAAAATCTTGTACTGCCACAGTCAAGCTCTGCCCTTGGCTGCTCCTGCTTTTACTGCTCAGACTTGAGCAACTCCGATGTGATCAGGTATCTTCATGGCTTTATTCTCTTTGTTGCAAGCTGCTGGTTATACAGTGGCCAGCACGGATGGGGAGAGTCTGGACATGGCTTAGTGGTAAGGATCTTTGTTTCTGTGTTAGTATACGTGGGAGAAGGAATTGCTACCTTGGGAGAAGGAGCTGCATTCCTCCTGCTTGGCTCATCAAATGAGTTGTTCAGTGCAATTTGAGGCTGCTTCAATGCAGGCAGGGAGTCCAGCAGATCAAGGAGCACTCCCAGTTCTTTCTTCCAGCAGAGCTTTGGGCTGGTAACATTCAGCCAAGAGAGGGTGGTATCTAAATTCAACAGTTTGCAAAGCAAGTGGCTGTCTCCAGCCTTTGGAATAGATTATCTATCAATAAAGAGACAAGGTAGTTGTCCTGATCCGTGGTGGTCAAGGCAGGATGAAATAATCAGGAGGCTTTATGTCCCAGCAGGCTGCCTGCACTGGCTCCCCTGTGGTTGAGTGTGCTGGGAGGAGAGCCAAATGAAAGCTCAGGGAAATGCTTTTAGCAAGTCCATGAGCTGGGGGCAATATCTCCAAAAGCCTCCAAGCTCCATTTTAAAAGTGATGAAGATGCTGCTATTGACTTTCACTGGGACTTGGTTGCCAGGGAGATGATGTCCTAAGAGACAGCACAAATGCTTTTGGCTGCCGACAGCTGCAAGTGACCTCTGGCTTCACAAGAGCCCTGCCTGGGGTCAGTGTGTGGGTGCTGGAGCCCACTGGTGCAGTCCAGCTCGATGGGTTGTAGTCAGAATTACACCAGTCTCACTGCTTTGAGTTAAAAGGGAGAGGAACTGAGACACCAAATCATGGAGAGAGGTGGACAGACATCCTAAGGAAGCAATTGTCGGAATAGGAAAGGGAGCCCAGACTTCCTGCATCTCAGAGCCGCTTGTCTGTTCACCTCACCCACACCCCAGCCCTTAGAGAGCCAGGCCAGCTCCAAGGCAGTGCCTCCTCCCATCCCTGCAGGGTAGGACACATGCTGGTACCCTCACTGGGAACATGAGGCAAGAAGTTAAGTGGTTGACCTAAAGCCACCCATGGAGTGTGTGGCAGCATTTTGTTATTTTCTTTGGCTTTCAAAGCAGTCTTGCAATTATCTGATAAAAAGTACACAATCTGAAAAAATACTACTGCAGTATTCAATCATTGTCTTCCTCAAAACCCATTTCCCATTTTATATGGATTAAACAGGAAGAGGGTTTCAATGTGACCCTACCTGAGGCAGGAGGTGACGTACGAGCTCTCTAATTTAGTCTTTTGGGAGGAAGCAGCTGGACCTTCTAATGTGAAATGGTTTGCTTTTTTTTTGATCTTCCTTTTTCATGATGTATCCTCTTAATTTGTGCCTGCTCACGCAAAGAGAACTGGTCCCCAGAAACCACGGGGAAGAGCAGGATCATGAGAGGGGCTGGCAGCACCGTGTGGCGTGGGACATTGTGAGGCTGAGTGCTTCCATGTAGCCAGAGCAGACACCTTCTCGCCTGCAGCGTGCTGTGTAAATACTGCATGGAGAAGGCAGAGAGCAGCACAGTAGCATACTGTTTGAAATTGGTGGTGTCTGCTGTTTAATCAGGTAGTGTCAAAGCCAAATACGGTCAAGTTGATGGAAAAAAACCCTCCCAGTAACTTCACTGGGCTTTGAATCACACCTCTAGAGAGGCTTTATTGAAACTTTTACTGAGAAGTTTGTAATTACTATGTTTTTTAATATAGTGCATTTTCCTGTGTCTTTACTTTAAAACCAAAAATTCAGTCTCCAGGATCTGTTTGTTATTCTCTTCTGGGCAGGGACATCATCACATTTGGGGTGTGGGGGGTAAAGCAAAAGGAAACCAGGTGATTTTCTTCACCTCAAAGGATTTAAAAGAGGAATATCTTTCAGCTTAGTCGGAGCCTTTCAACTTTAGTGCTCTCACTCTTTGCTCCACCTTTGAGATAAATATAGAGTAATATTAATAATAATAATAATTAGCTCCTTCAAGGTCACATTTGTTAGATGTCAGTTATATGGCATTCTCATTGTATGTATTTATAAATACAGGATGAGGGTTGGAATGCATAAGAGCATTTATTACAAAGCAAGGAGGCTTTTGCACTAAAACACCTGCAGACAGACCTGAAAGATGGTGTCTGCACTGGGCTGTCAGGGACAGGCCATGACACACAGGGACAGGCAGGTGGGAGCAGTGAGACAATCTCAACCAGCTGAGCAGGTGATTGTCTTGGCATAGTGGTAACCCAAGCTACTGTCTGGTGAGCATTTAGGCCTTGTTGCAAAAAATGGGCATGAGAAAGGAAAATAACCTTAAATTGTCCTGGGGGGAAGGTTGAGCAGAGAAATATTCTATGCATTGTAGTACCTGTAAGTGCTTGAGTGTGGTGATGGTGTTAATTGGTGCTGTCATGCTTTTTGATTTCAACAAAGCTTCTTCTTATTCCAGTTTTTGGAAGAGGAGCTCAATGTGTAGGTAACCAACCAAGTCCTTGGACTGGGAACATTCTGCTTTTGTGGGCAGAATACACATCCCCAAATTTGTGTCTCCATCAGAATATCACATGTTGCACTAGTTTGCTGCAGTGTATTCTTAATTGGTCGTAGTAGACACTGACTGCTCTGGGTGTACCATGGCTTCACAATAAGGCTGTAATTCTGTATTATTATAATGCAACTTCTTTAGTTTGTGAGAGTTGACTCATTGGGTAGAATAAAATATTCATAGACTCTAAGTGCCCATAAATGTGTGTGTGGTCCTACACATGCTGTGTTTGAAACCTGACTGGCAATAATAATGTTTTGATATGTTGCTGGCACTGTTTCTCTGACCAATGGGGTGTGTTTTATTTTTCCTATAAACCACGCTGGCTAAACACAGGGATGCACTGGGCTCTGATGCTCTCAGTAGTCAGCAGCATGGTTTTATAGGCTTGATGCAAACTTGTTTAGAAGGAAAACACCCCTATCTCTGTTCACGGGGAGAAACATGCCAAATCTCTACTGACCATAGCTGTGTTTGAACAGGAGCTCCACACTGCCATTCTGTCTCCTTTACAGAAGTCTTCCAAGCTGCCCCCGAAATACTGTATGTGTGGTTCTCCACTGCCCAGGACATGCCTATAAATGCAAACTTTAACGCATGAAGTTCATAAATCACCCAGAAAGGTTTGAACAAACGTCCAGTACGATACACACAGGATATTGTGCAGTGTGGTAGGAGAGCCTTTAACCAGCGTGGCCTCGAGGCTCTCTGGATCTCGGTGAGCTCTGCTTCAAAGCCAACAGGATTTGCTCACCTTTTATAAAGTGTAAAGATGCAGATGTCACCTCAGGGCTGACTGCTGGCATCAGTTTTGATACCTCCAAGTTTGGATCATCCTCTTGTACCAGCAGGGCCACTCCTGGGAGCAGAGGCTGCAGGATGGCCAAGGTAGGGCTGTCATCCAGAAATGGCAGCGAGGCCATGGCTTCCCTGGCAGTGCTCAGCCAGCACCAGCGTGAATGGGGTGACATAAGAGCTACATTCCCCTCTGAGGAAACACATCCAGGATGCCAGCCATGCTTGTCAACTCTGAGCCTGTTCCCCATGGGCATTCTTCCCTCTCTTGGAGTCCCAGGGTCTATGGAAGTACTGGAGGTGAAGGATGGAGTATGGTCTTTCTGGGAGTAGCCCTTGGCAGCAGGCTACTGGCTGCTGCTGGCTGATCTCTCTCTGGTGTCTCTGTATTACCTGCCAGGAAAGCTCCCTGGCACAGGTGAAGTCTTCTTGCCAAGCGTTCTTGTACCCTGGGGGGCTTGATGCAACAGAGAACATCTCAATTACTGCTTTCCTAACTTGGTGAAGATGAGATTTCTAATTGCTCCCTCAGCATCCTGTGAGATTTTCCTGCTCTTTGACTAAGGTTCTCTATTATTCATACATTAGCTCATGCATGTATTTTTTGTACCAGAAGGTTATTCCCTTCTCCAGCAGGTGCAAGCCAGCCAGTAAACCCCTCTGACCCCAAGCAAAATACTTTGAAAATCAGGGTTTTTTCAATTCCCATGCCCTGCAAGTGCTTTTCTGCCCTGTCTCTGAGCTCAGTATATTTCCTTTGCTTGAAAATTTGATGCTCTGACACCTGCCTCATCTTGAGCAGCCTGAGCTGAGGGATGGTTTTTCCTGGGATGGATGCTAGAAGAGGCAGCTGAGCTCCTGGTCTTCAGCACAACCAGGGCAGCTGGCACAGCCTCTCATAGTGCCTAAATGAGAGGCCTGCAGTTTCCCAGAGCTATCACTACAGCAGCTTTCACTGGCATTAAAATAACTTAGAATTTAAAAACAAACAAACAAGGATATGTGAAGTATTTTTCTGGAAGAAAGCCACGGAGAGCAGATTAAGTGCATGTCCCTCCTCCCATCTCCCAGACATGTCACAGGAAGACAGTTCAGCATTTTCCTCAGTGGGGTTAAAACAGGCTCTGAAGCTGGCTTCCGGGATGGGACAGAGGAAAGCCAGCAATAGGAAGGAAGCTCTCTGTGTGTGTGTTTTATCAATATATGTGTATCAGGTGAAACTGTCTAGAATCCCTGAAGCAGCACTGATAGTAATACCACTTTTTCTTAATAAAAAGCTGCTTATTTTCTGTTCATAACAAGATACTGTTAGAGAAGAATACAAAGTGACTGGTTCTAGAGGAACATCCATGCTGGTTTTCCATGTACCAAAAGGTAGCAATCCTGTACCTTATGCATTTTACAAGCCCTGGATGTCCTTAACAAGTTCTTCCCCCCCCCTCACCCCCTCCCTGAATTCAGATGAGTTTTCCTCTACCCTTTCAGCAAAAAGTGTTTTATAAAGACAAGCCAGGATGTTTTACTCCAAAGGAATCTAGTGCAGTAGCCAGCCTCTGGAATACTCTACCTGAAGCATATGGAAGAGTCTTTTGGCTGTTATTGCCCAAGAAGAAATTTTCTGTTTAAACTTTTGCTGCTGTCTTTGTGATTGTAGCAGTCTGTGTCAAAACTCTGGACTGTTCTGGAGAAGCAGCTTCCCACCTGTTTCTGAGCTGGGCAGCTGTAGCTTGTATTTCATCCTTTAATACAGACATCCCAGTATAAATAGTTCCATTTAAACTAAAAATATTTTCAGTGAGTTTTCCATGGGTGAGAACCCTTGGAGATTGCAGGCATGGTCTGTGCAGGAGAGTCCATCTGTCTGTCCTTAAACCTCTCTCTGTCCTCTTGCTGTAAGGGCCAGTGGCCTTTTGGACAGCAATGGCAATTTGCTGGTGGCACTGGAGGGTGACTGTGTCTGGGTGTGTGAGAGGCAGTGCTGTCCTGGAGGGATCTCCTGTTTTGGAAGAACTCAGGCTCTGGCCCAAGGGAGCAGGGTCTGAGGGCTCACAGCTGGGGCTGGGAGCAAGGCACTGCTGCTCAGCCCCTTGGCTTCCCTGCTGCTGCTGGTGGCCACACTGCTTGGCTGTGATGGTGTTGGGTTTTCTACCACCCTTTCAGCTGCGAGTAAGATCACATCTGCATGCCCTGGTGGTGGTCAGAACGAGCATTGAGGTTGCTGTTTTACAGAATTCTTCTCCTTACATTGGGGGAGTGTGCAGGTGTTCTGTAGGGATTGGGCTTTTGGTGTGAGGTCTTTGTCTGTCTGTGCACACGTGTGCTTTGCTTTGTTTTGACTTCTACATTGGAGCAAGAGGAGGGCATGGTCAGAGAAATGAGGTGGAAAGCAGAGGTTTGCAATTGGTTCCATTAGAGCTGATGCCACAGTCCTGGCCAGACCTTAAGAATACTCCTTTATTCTTCCATTTTCCCCCCTTCTCCTGGCAAGCTCTAACACTGCCCACAGCATGGGGTTATTTCCCATTGTCTTAATTCTGGAGTTATAGGTGCTCTGCCAAAAGCCAGTAGGGCTGCACTGAAGAGCATCTTGCAGGGAACCATCAGATCCTTCCCCTGGGATTTGAGGGTCTGTGGAAGCACTGAGAGCATGGCACTGAGGTTTTTACTGCTCCTGAGGAGAGGTGACCCAACACTTTCCCTCTGTGTCAAGGGCTTTGTGGGGCTCTGCCCATCTTGTTATCCCTGCAGTGATTCTGAGCAGTCACGGACTGATTCATCTGATAACAGTGAGATTGTTCTTTACCAGGCACTGGCATTTATGGGGTTCCAGGTATCCTTTGTTGGGATCTTGTGTGGAGCTAAAACTTCTTGCTTGTTCTCTTCATGTGTTCAAGAGGCGTTGGCTGGGTTATGATAAAGACTTTGACTCAGATGGGGGTGAGGGTGCAACTGGCCATGTGATCTGCTTCACAGGTGACTTGAAAAGATCCTGAGGAGTCAAATGAAGAAATGATGTCCACTGTTTGTATTTGCAGAAAGAGAGAGACTTTAGTTAGTACTAGCAAACGACTGACAGTCCACACCTGATCAAATGTGTGTTTCATCTGCCAGCAGCCTGTCCTACCTCGCTCTTCATCAACCTTCTGCATCTGGTTAACATGAGCTGCAGCAGATCTGGGTCAGACTTCTATTGCCAGAAGGCCGATCTGTTCCCTACTGCAGGTTGTGACAGAAAGGGTTAAACAGAAGGTGGTGGTGGCTCCAGGCAGTAGTGCTGCAGTAAATGCTGAGATGACATGGGAACGCTCTTCAGCTGACGTCCTTGTGAGCCTCTCGGTGACATCAAACTCCTGGACCATTTCCAGTTGAGTTTGGCCTTGCCCCAGTGACAATAGATGTTAATCTGTTGGCTTGTCAAAAAAACGTGTTAGTGGTTTTTTTACAGATCCATTTCCAACCCTCAGATTTCCCTGCTAGTAAACACAGCATTATGTCATTGTTTTACCAGGAGCCAAGCACCAAAGCCAACTTTGCAGTGCTGTCATCAGCAAATGTCCATTCACTTTGGGGCTTTATCTGAGTTCCCAGGCTCTTTTTCCCGCTGTTGCCCATGTTCTGATCTCTGTGTCCATCAAAAACCTGTGATGCTTTATGGGAAACATGTAGGGTCTTGCAGTTGTGGCTAGCACTTTCCAATGTATTTGTGTCAGATGGGGCTCCTGTAGCTGTTTAGCAAAAATGCCTTGGTTTGTAAATCTTGATCTTCTGGTTACGTTAGCCAAGACAAACTCTTGGATCCTACATGTAAAACAAGGTGAAGGGTTTTGCAGCCCAGCCTTGCTTCTAGTTGATAAAATAATAACCAAGTCATAAAGGTCCTGCCCATGCTAGATCCTCTGTTTGTTTCAAAACACAGTAGCTGAGTTCCTAGTAAAAAGACTGGTTGTCAAATTGCTAACATTATAAATTAACTTCCATAGCTTTCAGAAACAACACTCGCCGCAGATCAAATAAAACCATTTATAATATTCTTGTAACTCTTGTTCCTTGTTTTGTTTCTAGACTTACTTCCAGCTGTTTCTGTGAAGGATATGAAAGAAAAGATTGGTAAGGTTACCTTCAGTGGTCAGGATCTAATCTGCTTTAAACAGACAAGCCTCCCATCCCTACCTCTGCTTGGTCTTTCTGGGGCTGGGAACACTCCAATTTTTCTCATACCAAACCTGTCTGAAATCATATCCTGCATCAGCTGAAGTAGTGTGGAAGCAGAGGAAAGAGGAGAGAGAGATGCTCATCTGAATGGAGAGCATGAATTTTTCTGATACAGGCATGGGTAGATGATGAATGGATTCAGGCTCTTGACAGTAGTGAGGAATTACAGCATTTTCTGATATGAGGTGGAATGAAATTAAATTTTATTTATATAATTAGGTTTTTAACCCTTGTTGACAAGTGATACTAAGACTGAAAGGACAAGTGCTTCAAACAAAGAATTGACAAATTTCTGGGGTAAAGACTGCTATTAAACACAGCAGTGAAGTCATGTGTTTGGGTCAGAAAGTCTGTTACCTGCCAGCTGCTTAAGACTAAGCACACTGAGTTCTCTGTGCCGCAGAGATCATTTACATTTTATACAATAACAATAATTCTATTATTATTATATAATATATATATAAATTGTTTTAATAATTCTATTAAAAACAGAATGCTGAGCTTACATACAGCTTCATTCTGCTCAGCCTGTGTCTTCTGATGCTTTCCCAGATGTCCCTCAGGTGTATGGCAGTAGCTCAGGCTGCTGAGCCTTGCAGTATGTTGTTCATAGCAGTGAGAGCTGTTGAGTCTCAACCAGATGAAATCAGGAAGCACAGTTCATGCTGTGAGGAAGCAACCCTCCCATCATCACTTCCAGCTCCCTCCTCTTCTCCGTACACTTCTTTTTGGATCCCATCACATGTTTATGGGCTAGTGTTGCACATCTGGGCCTTGGAAAATTGCTTTCTGTTTCCCAGCCTTGGGTCAAGTGGCAGTTTATTTTGTTAGAGATACCATGTCTGGTTTTACTATTAATATATATTCAGGCTTTGTACTTATCTAATGCCTTTCATCCAAGGCTCCCCCAACACTCTGTACATCAGCACCTCTTTGCAAGGTAGGCAGATCATACAGGGAGAGCATTGTGTTTGTAGTAGTATGTCTGTCTCCTGCAGAAGTGCCTTCTCAGAGCTGTCATGAGACTAGTGGATAATATGGGCTGATGGAAAAAAGTGTGTCTTTTATGGCTGAAAGTACTGAGTGGTCATGGAACTGCAGAACACAGACCTGGGACAGATCTAGGTCATTAATGCTGTACAGGCATACTGCATTCCCACATAAGAACATTCAGGGTGGTTGGGCGGCCTTGATTGGAAGCTTCAAATTTCTTCTGATGGTTAATGACTTCCAGTGCAGACCTTTTATTATTCACAGGCATCCTGTTCTCACACCAGTTTTGTCCTTTTGCATAAACAGGTTTCTTCACTGTGTTCTATTCGATCTCCTGTCTCGCTTCTCTCTACTACTTTGTACAGAATATTCATGTTCCTTCTTAGCCTTCATTCTGCTGAGCTACTCTGGCTTCCACCCTCAAAAGGCAGAGAACAAACAGCTTTTCCTGCCTCACACTTGTTGCTTGCAGACTGAATACAAGTGAGTGTTTAGCCCAGGCATTGACCACAGTTCAGTAGGGACGACCAAGTGTGAGGTGGGTTACTCTGCACTGCTGGGCACAGCCTTGCTCCTGTTGGCAGGGGCCAGATGCAGCTGCCAGGAGTAAATTTGACCTTGGTGGGGTGGTTTTCCAGATGTAGCCAGGTGTGATTTGGAGTAGATGGGCTCCTGGGCCTGTCCTGTCCCTGAGCTGTGTGTGCTGTGTCAGCATGAGGGAGGATGGCTGTGCCTTGGGGCTCTTTCACAGTTTCATTTTCTTCCCTTCAGGGAGTTTCAGAGCTAGTCCCAAAGCCTTGCGAGTGACACTCCACTGATTATGTTCTCACGTTAGCTTTAATGAAGGTAATTTTAAGCAGATGGTGTCTATTTAATGTTGTGATAGCATAGATAAACTAGTTTTCAGCAGGCCTTGGGAATAGAATGGGAGAGAAGGGCATGGTTTTAGAGGGCAGCAGCTTGCCTGATGACACTCCTGGCAGGGTGGCTGGAGCATTTGGGTGAAGCTCCTTCTCACTTGGACAACCTCTGCACGTCGTGCTTGGGCGAGAGGAGAGGTGGCCTGTGGTTTCTGTCTGAGCTTCAACAACCGTAAATAATTCCAGATTGATGCTGTGGAAGCGTGCTGGTTTCGTGAAGGGAGGACAGAGGGGGAGCCAAACATAACAAGAGCTTCTCAGTGCTTGGGGAAGGGAGCCAGGGTCACATTTGGAGGCTGTAGTATTGGCAGATGCAGAAATGATGTGCCACATCTGACGTGTATCGGTGGAGATAGCTGGGGCAATTATCAGCAAGCTTCTTTGTAGGCTGGTTTGTGGTGCTGATGATCCAAAACTGATGCTGGGATGTTTCAGACAAACACACTCTCTTTTCAGCTTCCATATCTGCTATTTTTTGATATTTTTGGCATTTGTCTTTGGGGTAAGGAAAAGGCCATAGTAACCCCTGGGATTTCAATCCTCATGAGTCTTGGTTGTGGGCTTATAGATCTACTGCCATTAAAATTAGTGTCACTTGGAGTTGTCCCCTTTACAAAGCTGGGTGCTGACTCTAGTCCAAAGTACTGAATTCCTTGTCCTAAGCTGTCCTTGACCCTGGCTCTTTGGCCAGCTATCCTCTTGGCTGGTGTCTCTCCATCCCCCTGAGCTGGGGAACATTCCCAGGACCTGACACGAAGATTTCTCAGTGTCCTCTCTGACACGCTCGGTGCCTGTTTTTTTAACAAATCAGTCCTACAAGATGTGTCAGTGAACTAAGGAGGTTTTAGGATAGCTGCAGCCTATTTCATCAAAGCAGCCTGAGACTCATTTGCCCTACAGATGTTGAACTCTGTCTTAGAGGCTATTTTCTTTGGGAGACCCAAGAGGAGAAAATGGTCCCTTATGTTTTAAGGCAGTTTTCACACTGAGCTTTGTGGTCTGTTTCAGAAGCACTGGTAGAAGTAACACAGGCTTTCTTGGACTTAAATTCCCTGTTCAGTGGATGAAAAATGTGCAGAGACCACTTGTTAAAATGATAATTGGTATCTTTACACTTCTCCAAAAACTTCAGTGAAGCTACAGAAGCACTTTGGAGCCTGTGCTTACTGGGACAGTGTCACCACCAGTGTGGGGAATTATGAGGGAAACTCTTGCAAGTCTTGCATGTAATTTGCTAAAGGCAAAACCAGAAGATTACAAACCATCTTCCTGCATTGAGGGGGACATTTGAGCTGGGATAGTGATGATTGTTTGGTGGCAGGTGCTTTGAAAAGCTTCTGTCTAAAGGGTTCATGTGTAGAGAGACTAAAAATGGTTGGTGGGAAGGAACAAGGGCTGGTGAGAGTGCAGTGATGCTTTGTGCTTCCAGCTAACTGCTTCTCCAAGACTCATGCAACACTCATACACCCATGCTGAAACCCATGCAGTCCTGCATGGAAACGGTGGATCTTAGTGGGTGTGTCTGTTTCCTGCAGGGTGGGAGACCTGGCACAACTTGTCTGTTGTCACTGAGCAGATCTTAGGAAAGAGCAGCCCCAAGAGAGTGGATTTGGGATTTGTCTGGGGTTTTGTAAGCCTGTCTGAGACTGTTTTCTCAGGAGATGGTGAGTGCCTGTGTGTTGGAAACTGCACTGTTTCTGGAGGTTTTTGAGCTGCCCATGCCAACATCCCTTCAGCTGGTCCTGGCCAGTGTCAGGTGTGACTCCCGTTTTCCACTGCTGCACTGACTGCCTGAATGGAAGAACAAGGGACAAGAACAAGGATTCTCCTTAGTAGAGTTTTACCTGAACACATCAGGGAGCTCCTCATTTTAGCTGCTGGCCTGAGGAACTAGGGTCAGCACTCCCCCCTGACCAGTCAGGAGGCAAAAAAGCATCTCCTGGGCAGCTGCATGGTTGGGACCCTTGAGTGTAGAATGAGGCACGTTGTGTCAGGTGCAATTGCAAGCACCTGGGTCAAACAGCAGATGCCTGGCTCCCTCTCCAGCCTCCCCAGAGATGTTGTGTCTGTGAAGGCACAGAAACAAATTGTAAAGTAGGAAGGTGGGACAGTGTTAATGATAACGTGCCAGAGACATTGGGCCCCTTTCCTGAGGTCACATTGCCTCACTGGCAGATGGAGATTAGCAGGAGGAGTTGGGCTGGGGGGATTGCCAACAGCTGTCACTCATCTTAGATAAAGAGAGGCTAACACTCAGCAGTGCTCCTCTGGCTATAAAATACTAGACTTTTTGTTACCCTAATACTTAAAGATTATACAAAGGGGATTAAAATTAAGAACATTTATTGCAAAACTCCTTCCTCTGAAGTTTTCACTCTGATGTGATTTTCCTAAAATTGGTTAGTTCTCTTTCACTGGGAGTGTACAGCTGAGGAAGAAAACCAGTTGACTGCCACCAGGGAACTTCCACATCTGAATTCCTGCTTGTGTCTGTGGAGGTTTGCTGGGCACAGAAACTGAGGTTCCTCATGCTTGAGCAGTGAACTATAATAATGATTTTGACTCCACACTCTCAAAACTGATCTTGCAAAGAGATGCTGTTGCCAAAATCTCAGGGGCAGGACTTGGTCTCCCTTTGATCTCAGTTTAAATCTCATGGGCCATTTACTGCAACTTAATAAGTAACAGTGCATGAGTAGTGGGGTGCTCACCCTGCCTTGAACTCAGTCTCCTCAAATACATGGAGGAGCAAACTTGCTTTCTTTGTAGATAAACTGAGTCCAATGGTCTTGCAGTGCAGGTCAAGGTTTATGCAAAGATGCCAAGAATTAACTAGTGTGTGTAGTAAGGTAAATCATAGCACTTTGGTAGTGTGTGTGATCAATGTTGTGTGGTTTAGTGAGCCAACTGAAGTGGCTTCAGGGATTGGGAGCTTTTGGTTGCATCTCTTCAGTGTGGTTTGATGTTTGCTCAATATTAAATGATTCATCTGGTGAATTAAGGGTGAATCAAAGGCCTCTTTTGCAACTCCCACTGCTTCACTGTTTTTTGTGGTGGGGAAATCTTTTCATGTCTGCCCTGGTTTAATAGATCTTTGTAAAGAAACATGCTAATGATGATTCTGGCCATGGAGTGCTAAGGATTTGCCAGCAAGAGAGTCTGCTATCACAATGTGAGATACCTCCCTCTCTCAAATTACATCTTCTAATTGATTTATTTTGAGCATTTTTGTATTTCTACAATCTGTGTTTTTATTATCCTGTGTTAGTTGCTGTTGTCTTAGACTGTAAGAGTTTTCCTTCATGCTGGTAGGAGGAGAAACAGGATATAAAAACTATTATCATTACTATTGCTGAAAATAGGCCAAATTTCCAACACACTAAGTGTCTTTCAGTCTTATTTAGAGATACAGTAATATTCCTTAGGATGCCCTAAAACTCCTCTAGTAAAATATATCGTTAACCCACTAGAAATGTAATTTCCTAATAAATATGAATTTTTAAATCACAATTCAGCTGCATGCTTAGCATTCCCTAGGGAGCCCAAACCCCTGATGACAGAAATTACTTGGGCCCTGTGCTGGGGGAGAGTTGTACGTGTAGGGGCAAGAAACTGAAGTTGCTGCATCAGCTGTTGCTGACATTTTTGCAGAATGCAGTGGCTCAGTTTCTCCTGGGCTCACAGCTGGCCTTGCAGCCGTGAGGGCTTCTTTGGCACATCCCAGCTCCTGGGTGGCTCAGCTGTCAGGGGACAGCACTGAGACAGAGAGTAGCCCCTTACTTGGCACTGTGAATACAGGGGGCTGTCCCAGCAACAAAATTCAGTCTATTTTTACTTTTGGAAACTGGCTGGATAGAATTCTGCTCTGCGCAGTGCTAAATTAGAGAATGAAACTCTGGCTGAGGGGTGTGTGTGTCTCTCCTGCTCCCAGCAAGGAGGTGGATCGAGGGCCATGACCTTGTTTGCCCACCATTCCTCTAAGGGCAGGATGAGTGTGGGTTGCACCCGGGCAGTACCTTCCCCTGCCTCCCACTGGCCTGGCTGGCATTAATGCTGATCCCTGCCTTTCTCCACTCTTTGGACCTCACTGGAGAAAGGCCAAGTAGAGCATGGAAGGCCTCTTGTCACTTGGGCAGGAGTCTGGGCTGGCTGTTGGGCTGCCCTCAGACTGGGTTTGTCTCTGCAGCACCCTCACATGGGATAGAAAGGTTCTTTTGAATATAGAAGTGAGCAACTTTTGGAAGCTGCTCTGCAGTGAGGCAAATGCAAGGACAAAGAAGAAGGTATCATATGTCGGTAGAAATGGGTCCAGAATTCTGCTAGAGAGGGGGCTGGAGACAGCTGCAGTCTTAGCCATCCCTAAGCACATTGTCCAGAGCTTGCTGGCTGCTGACAGAGCTCAGGTGGGTGGTGAAGGAGTGAAGGAGAGGACCTTGGTGTAAGCCACAAAGCCATGCCAGCCTTGCCCCTCTGCAGGGCAGTAACACACCCAGCAAAAGCCACTTGCACTGCGCCACTAAAGCAATGGTAGTGAAGGGCCTCTGTTGAAGTTTTGTGGGCCTTGTAAGCTGTTTCCTTTGTTCCACTCCTCCCTGACTTGATTCAGACATTCTGTAACCTGGGGAGCATTGCTGGATCCTGACTCCAGCCAAAGTGCTGCTGATGCACTTTAACCCCTTGATTTTGTTGTTCTAGTTCAACCTCAAACTTGCATTTCTTGAGAGTGGAGGTGTCTGGGAAGGTGTTTGTGTCCCTGTCCTTTCCCATGTGCTGGTGGTATGAGTGACTTGAGGTTGTTACTCCATGTCTGGGGGCATGATGTACATCCCCTTTTCTAACACCCCATGCAGCTCCCACCACAGGACCAGATGGGCTTGGGTCTCAGAGCCAGTCAGGCTCCTGCTGTGTAGGGTGACAGTGGTGCTGAGCCAGGGGCAGCCCTGATCCTCTTCCCTGCATCCTCTTTGTCTTGGTGCTTCTCTGAGACTGGTTAGCCAATTCAGGGAGCCAAAAGAGTCCAAAATTATTTCCTTTTTTGGAAGAGGAGCTCTGATGTCGGTTGGTGGAAGCTGTGGTCAGGGATACTATCTTGTGCTGGGATGAAGTGTTGTCATCTCTTCCAGCTACTCCCAACCACAGGTCACATCCTCCCACAGATCCTCCCTCCTCCCAAACCAGAGGGGAGTAACTAGAGCCCATTTCCTGTAGGGTTTTCATCTTCTGTACTTCCAAGGGGCAGCACACCTGGTCCTTCTGGCAGATGTGTGGTGGTGGTAACCACAGGAGGGGAAGGGCAGCACTGGGCCATGGTGAGCAGTGACCAGCTGCCTCCCACATCTGCCCAGCTGCAGCTCGAAGCACATCTGACCCCCTCAGCTGGGCAGTGATTGTGCCTCTGGCTTGCCAGGCTCTGTGACACACACGATGTTCAAAGTGCCTCTGCATATAGGAAGTAGTTTAATCATAGCTTTGCTCACTGTTTCAGCAAACTCGGCCAGTCTGCATTGTTAAGTGTAAATGTCACACACGAAAATATAAAAACATCTGGTTTCAAGTGAAAAGAGTGAGGAAATGGGTGTTGTGCTTAAAGTCAAGTCTGCATCCTGAAGTCACTCCTCCGCAGCTAGGTTTTGTTTAGGTAGATTCAGTGTAACCTGTAATATCAAGACTCAGATTGTACATGGAGAATTAGAGAAAAGGCTGAGTTTTTGCCATAACCCTGAACTTTCTGCCCAGGTCATAAACATTTTGGAGACATTTTTCCTGTCTCTGAACATCTTTTTAGCAAGTCCTCCTGCATGCTTCTCTACCTCTTGCTCTGGTGTGCAGCCTGATGGGGATATCCTTATTGACTTCAGATTCGGATTTACAGTTAGGCCAATTTGAATCACAGCCCACATTGAATGGGGCCCATTTATTAAGGAAAAACCTTCTAACTGCAGGCAGCTGTAGAGAGCTGCTGTCCCAGCACTCATGGCCAGCTGCCTCTCGAGGAATTCGGTGCCATGTACGTGTAGCTGGGTCATTCTCCAGCTTTTCCTGTTACTGGAGCGCCGTGTGAAGGAACGTGCAAATATATTTTCTATAGATCACTGCAACTCTCGCAAAACTCCATCCTGTTCTTGGCAGCTTTCAAAACTGTGTGCTTGCTCCAGATTTTTGGCTGTCTCTGGTGTCTGTGGGAAGTGGGGAGAGTTTCTGATTGTGTATTCTGTGCAACAGTGGATATGCTGTCACACTGTGCAAAGGATTAATGGCATTTTCTTATGGTCTAGAAATTTTAACTTTGAAAACTAAAATGAGAAACAAGTAAACTTCATTTTCGTTCCTTTAGGACAAGAAAGTTTTGGGTGCTTGTGTCTTTCTTATTAGAAACCATTTGATATCACTTAAAAGGATGCTGGACACGTACACTGATTATGTATTTGTCATTTAGATAGAAGCCTTGCACTGCCCTGCAGGCCTTTTAAACTCAGCATTAGTTTGAAAACACAATATATGAAGCCCTATCAGTGCAGCCTATCAGGATAACTAAATATTATGCATGGAGCAAAATATTTCCCTTTCATTATGAAAATAAGTGTTCTCTGCAGTGTTATGCTTCAAGCGTGTTGTTCAAAAGATGTGATCAAGACATCAAAGAGAGGAAAATGATTAAGATAGCAGGAACTGAACCAGCTGCCTTTCTTTTGGTAATTAACAGACCATCTCATGCATTGCCCTGCTGAAATTGCAAACTTTCCTTTTTTCCCCTGAGAGCTGTGTTCTGAAGTGGGAATCATTTTACTGCTTTTAAAATGAGCTGTTTAATTTTACTGTCAGAATAAGACTTAGCAAGAAGCAAGGGTTAGCTTCAGCACTGTGCTATAACCTGGCTCTTTAGTCATCAGGGCAATTCCAAGGGTCAGTACTGCTTTCTCCTCTGTTCTAGGTGGGAGGATGGGACAAGTTGATCGGTGCCCTCGATCCATCTGCCATGGCCGAGGTGTGCACACAGGTTTGTCCCACTGGATGGTCTGAGTCTCTGTGAGAGATGCCTGATGCCAAGAGTATGATTGCAGATCTCACCTGGCAGTCTCCACACCCTCCCTGGTTAGGAGAGCTGAGCCATCAGAGATGCTGACTTGCCCTGAGGTGGTTCTCAGTGTAGCTGCAGTGCAAAGGTGTCTGCCTGGGAGCCTCTTCTTTAGAGCTTGGCTTCTTCTGCATTGCACCTGCTACAAACTCCATGGCTGTGGTCCAAGAGGCAAGAAGAGAAAGTAAGTGCAAGTCCTGCATAGACAGTAATTCAGTGCATCCCTCAAATCTGGAGGTCTCTGCCTCAGTGTATTCGTGGGGTGACCTTAAGCACCTTTTTGGGCTCTCACATCTCACTTTGTGAATGCTAAGCGTTAAAAATCATCATAGTAAACATGAGAAAAAACAATCTGCTTTCAATTTTTTTTAACTTTTTTTTTCTCCCTACTTTTTTTCTTATAAAGAAAGTGGGTCTGTGCCATCACAGGGCTTTGTGCAAGTGTGCTGGAGCTTTGTGCAGGTGTTGTGTAGCTGGGACAGTACGGAGCTTGGGGTATTTACTTAATTTCTCATCCTGGATGTTGAGGTTTGCATTGCAGTATCTGCCTTGCCCCTTCAAGGCCAGCTTGGATCTGTCTGTCTGTCTCTGAGTGTCAGGGCTGTCTGTCCCCATGCCATGTCATTAAGGTATTACAGTCCTCTTTTCTTCAGCGTACACAAACTGGTGCTTGGAACCAGAACTCTGTGCTCAAAGCCTGCAGTTGGGCTGGCAACCCGAAATATTTTGGATTTTCCAGAGTTTGGTCTGCTATGGACACATGAAACTGGCTTAAAACCAATGTCTTTGGTTTGCTAATGTCCCCCTTTAAGATAGGAGCAGCATTGTCTCCTCCAGGCAGCAAGGAGAACAACCAGAGGTTGGGGTTGCATGGAAGTGCACATCTGCTTTGAAATTTCAGCCCCTTGAAGTGAGGGATATTTGAACTGCAGCTTCAGTGAGGGCAGTTTCTCAGGGGAAAAAGCTGTGGTGAAACTTCTCTCACAGAGACTCAAGTATCAGGAGACATGGCTTCTGTCCTCACCCTTGCTGCAGACTGCTCTTGGCAAATCAATCATCGTGTGAGTTTTTTCTCCCCCCTTTTATTTCCTATCTTTTTAAAATCAGAGTTTCAGAATTACCTTAATGAAGGCCATGGTGGCCACTGGTGTTTTTTAGCTTGATGCAATCTATTGTCTTTTCCTTGTTTTTTCCCATTTCAGTTTTGGGGGATATAGGGGTGTTTTTCCATCTCTGTCAGTGTTTTCAGCTTAGCAAATGGCAGGTGCCTCCATAGGGTGGTACAAGTGATGTGTGCAGTCACAAGGAGAAACAGCACTTGCAAGTTTAGTTCTGTTCCCTGCCCAGCTGTCCTTGACTGGAGATGTGACAGCAGTGACACTGGGGCTCTGGAGTCATGTGTTACAGCAGCCTTGGGGTTTGCTAGAGATGAAGTATATTTAAAATATATTCTGGGGTAAGGCTATACCTCCTTTTTGGAGTGTGGTCAGACCTGTGCTCTTCCTGCTGATACCAGGTTCAGATAAGGGAGAAGGTCAAAAATGCTTGATGGTTTTTTTTTTTTCTTAATTGCTTCATCAGACAAGTTGTAGCTGTAAACAAGGAAATTATTGCATACGCTGTTTGTAGCAGGTTGTTGATTTATTCCTGGAAAAAAGTTCATTTTTGCATTTTCTTCCCCCAGATTGCTCTCTGCTTTTATGCAAAGGCGTGATACAACCCCATCATCTGTCACAGAGACACATTGCATCAGAAGAGGCATATTATTGTATAATGTTCTTTGAGTCTGGCCCCAGCCAAGCCTCACAGGTCAGACAGTGTCAGGAAGGAGGGAAGACAACACCGTTAGCTCTTTAAAAATCTGATGAAGGGGGCAGATAGATCAAAAGAAAAATTCGAGTGGGAGCTGAGACTGCTTGGGGGAGCTAGAAATTCTTCTTTAATCAAAATTACAGCTTGCCTGGGGCAGTCTAGAAGTGATGTTTGGTGCCATCTTGCTGTGTTTTTGGGGCTAAGTTGCAGCCCCAAATCCACCCAGCCTCGATGATGGAGAGAGGTGTGTGGGAGTAGAGCATGCTCAGCACTTTGCAGGATGAGAGCTTTTTGTCAGCTAGTGTGAAATAAAATTAGAGCTTAGGGACAGAAGTGATGGGTGGTAAACAGCTCGGACAAGGGAGACCAGACTTTTCTCATTTCTTCCCTCAATGCTTTCCTCCAGCTGTAATTTTGTCATTGTGTGCAAATTGGTCACAGTGACGTGTACTTATCAAAAACCTCCATTGTGCATATGTAGTCCTCAAATTGTCCTTAATTCCTGTTGTAAGAGAGCTTCTGTCTGCAATTGAAGCAACTGGCTAGAAAAGTGCATTTTAAACTTTCCTTTTAGTGAAATAACACAAACATGAGAACTGTCTTTGCAGTTAATGCTCAATAAAAAAGGATGTTTTTCCTGCTGAAAGAGAGGTGGAAAAAGACCTTTATTTGAATTTTCATCCTCTGGAATAAAATGCTGTGTCTTGTGCAGAAACTAAAAGCGCTGCTGAAAAATGCTGAATGCCATAAATGAGTAATTTTATTTATTTAAAAAGCTTTTTTGAAAGGAAATCACTCCCAGTTTTGTCCTAGAAAAGAAGAAATTATGTGTAACATAAAAGCGAGCTTAACCAATGGACAAAATAACCAAGCCATCCAGTGTTTAAAGCAAACAACCTGAGCTTTAAGCTTCTCTCTGATCTATTACATTAAAATTCACGCTTGGAAATTATTAGACAGGGAAGCCTCCTGTCTCCTTGGATAAAAGAGAAATTTAGCTGGAAGTTAAGGTGTCTGTTGGATGCCCTGGCTCCGAGGCCGTGCAGCAGGAGGCTGCAATGAGGGGATGTGGCACCATGTCCTGCTGGATCCAGGCAGCAGGGGACAAGCCACCACCCCCATGCCCCATCCCTCCCCCAGCTCACACACCTGTCACTGCTGCCTCCTGCCTTACCAGGAGGGTGAGGGAGGCACAGAGTACTGATACCCACAGGGCAAGGTGTCTCTGATGGGTTTGAGTTCCAGGTATTTCAGCTCCGAGCTGCTGCAAACCCTTTGTTCTCTGGGCTGCAGCAGTGCCAGCAAGAAGCACCCCAGGTGTAGAACCATCTTGTAACTCAGGAGTGACCATGCTGGCTTTTGGGACACCAGCCACAGTCTAAGCAGGGCTCCCGAGTGGGTCCTTCAGTCTCAGCTGCTGGCAGTCACAGAGACAATTTCCATGGGCTGAGATCTCCTGCTCTGCAATGAATTCCCTTTCTCAACAAACAGTTTCTGATGTAGCATGAAAGGACCCCTTGGTCTTTCAGACTCGCTGATGCAGCTTCTTCTGTTAAGTCCCTCAGCACAAGTTGGCTGATTCCTTATTCTGAATAAATTAAAAATATCTAGTCCACCTTGTAAGAACTTGAGGTCTACCCAGAAGGGAATTCTGTTCTTCTCCTGATGCTTGCAGGCTTCACCTTTGAGCATGTCCTACCATTAGTGCCTAATGCAGGGATATTTGGAAATATTCCACTGCTGTGGGGGGCAGTCCTGACAGGGGCAGTGTCTGCATTAGAGGACTGAAATAGTGACAAGGAAAGGGGCTGGGCAGTGTGCTAGGCTGGGTGATGTACGTGACTGGAGACAGCTGCAGGCTCTGCTGGTGCTTGTTGGTGGGGATGGTTTAGAGATTTTGCACAAAGCCCTCCCCACCTGAACAGGCTGAAGGAGAGGAATTTGCCACAGAGATTTCAGGCATGACTGTTGTCTCTGTTGGAAAACAGACTTGTTTTAAATGCCTGTGATCAGAGAATCCTGTTCAGACCTGGTATCATGCTATTCACTTCAGCTGGTTGCTAATCCCGGCACTGAGTTTGACCCTTAAACTTTTTGTTTTTATCATGTGCTTTGATACAGTCATAAAAATACTGACTGGCTGGCAGAGCTCCAGGGCTTGGCTTTATATTTGAGCAACTGCGAAACGAATGTGCTTAACATGGTTTTATGCTTCAGGATATTGTCCTTTCCCCCTGCCCACCCCCCAAAGATTATTTTAAAGCTCACATTCCTTGTTCTGGGGACAACCATGTTGCCGTCTACACGTTGTGCAGGGCAAGTTCATCCTGGGATTGGCTTTGCTCTGGGCCTCAAACCTGGGTCTATGGAAACACAGGACTTCAGTGGAAATGCTGGCTCAGGCACCATGGGAGAGGAGATGGGGCTGGAGGTGGGCTGGGGCCTGGGAGGTCCTCCTTCTCCGTGATGCTGAAACCTGTGCTCTCTCCCGACCAGACGTGCCTGGTGGTTGAATTTTCTGAAGCATTTGGTACTGGGCTATCCCTTCCCTGCTGGGCTGGGGGCTGTGTGTGTCTGTGTGCCTGCACACGGAGTGAGACGAGAAGTGTTCCAAGAGAAAATCCCTGTGTGTGACTGAGCTGCTGTGCCCCATGCCAGCGAGTCATCAGGCTTTTTATATCCCATAGGAATATCCCATAGGGTTTGAGTGTGCCACAGAGACTCCAGAGAGTTTATTCTGCCGCTGGGAGGGGCAGCTTTGGTTGCATGGGGTGCACTGCACTGCTGCATTTCAGCAATGTGCCCCCTGTGTTAATTATGAATGCAAATATAAACGTGCCCTTGATTCTTGATTCACAAAGCTGTTCCCTCTTAATTTCTGTGAAAAACCGCCTTCCAACTCCTGAATTTTAATCTCTGCTCTACAGTGCCCCTAGAATAAATTTTGTCTGGGTTTAACTAGACCTTCCCTTACCATGCTGCTTCCCTATGGGCTGCAGAGCAGTTCAGTCTCCAGATTCTGCATCCAGATTAGATGTTCAGTTGCTGATCAAGAAATGGTAGGAATATACTTTTTGTTTGCTTTGTACAGGGGAAATACAGCTACTGCTGTATTCCTACCAAAGGGCAATTCCTTCATTGCAGAGGGACGTTGCACCCTGTAGGAGCAAACTTACCTGTGCTGACATGGATAGACAGGACTAGTCCTTGAAGGCAAGTACCCAAGAGAGCATCTTGGCATTTCCTAGGCCAAGGTAGGACATAAAGTTGAGTCAGATGTTACTGACCTTGGGAATACATCATTCCCTAGAGCAGGCAGCTCCCTAGCATGCTCCCAGTAGACTTCTGCTTGTTCTGCTGTCCAGGATGAGGATCTGAGTTGGAGACCTCAGTCCTGGTCCTTCTCAGACAGTGCATAAATAGCTGCTGGGCAGGGACTGAACCCTCTTGGATTCTGTCTGTGGTGTCTGTTTTGTTCCAAGTGCTGCTAATAATTAGTCAAATAAAATGATTACTAAGAAGAAGAATTTGGTTTATTGGAAGAATGTTCCAGGAGAGTTTTATAGCTCTGGAATGGTATCTTGCCAATCAAATAAGTATCACAGGGTGAAGAGAAACACAGTAGCCAGCTTGGCAGTCAGTAGACCAGCCCCGTCTGTAGCCCAAGGCTTGAAATAAACTTGGTATGAAAATGCATTATTTTATAGCTACGTTCCTCATTTTTCCTGGAAAAAAACCTTGCCTCCAAAAGGTTTTTTCTTCTGTCTTGTGTCTAGCACTGTCAAGTTTACCTGTCCCAGCTGTGTGTGCAGGTGCTGGTATTCTCAAGCTTGTGAATTCCCTCCGCATTTCACCTCCTTGCTTCATGGGTCTGTAAGACCAAAGCATAAGATTTTCTTGAAGAGTTCTTCTTCTTTTGTTAGAAAAGCATCTCGCATTCTCCTCACCTCCAGATTTGAGCCAGTGACAAGGCTGAGTTGGTTCTTCGGTCTGAGCTTCCAAACAAGGCTCCATTTCAGTCGTGTAGCTTCAATTCCATTTTCCTCTGGAAAGACTGTGGTTCTTTTTAAGGCCACGTTCTCATGATTGGGAAACAACTCTTTAATGTTTCGCAGTTCAGACTGGGCCTCTCACAAGCTCCATCCTCGCATCAATACCACTGGCATCAGTGGCCCTTGG
Source organism: Vireo altiloquus (assembly GCA_013396875.1). Taxonomy (NCBI): domain Eukaryota; kingdom Metazoa; phylum Chordata; class Aves; order Passeriformes; family Vireonidae; genus Vireo; species Vireo altiloquus. The sequence goes on from VZRF01003198.1 coordinate 1,081,702, forward strand.
CCCTGTGCTCATTTGAGGGTAGGAGCTAAAGCCTTTATGCTGTTTGTCTTGGTCTGTCCTACCTGGTTTTTTTGTGAGGAGTTTGGTCGGGTTGCTGGAGCTATGATAGAAATCCAAGCCCATTTCCACGGTTCCTTTCCATGGTGAAAAGATGCTTTCTTGGCAGCTGAAAAAAATCACAAGAACATGAAGTTGGAAGAGAATTTCAGCTCATGTCAACCTTAAAACAGGAGAGGCTGCACAAATATTTTCCACTGTTACCATGTTTGTTGCCTGCTAGGACAGAACAGTTGCTGGGAGCACGAGAGCTGCATCCCTCACGATGTGCAACTGAAATCAGTGTTTGCTTCACCAGAGCAGTCCCGAAATTGCTTTTCTAAAGGGGTTACAAAGGTACTTACAAGAGCCTGGACGTGGAGAAAGCTTTGCTTGAGTTAGTTTTAGGAACAGATCTACAGACTGTTTCTATAGATAGGTATGTCCAGACTGAGACACTTGTTTCTGGAGGGTTTTTCTATGTGAGATAAGAGAGATGCTTTACCTTCTTAAAGGGGGTTGTAGATTCATTGCAATCTGTTGCTGTCAGCTGCAGATTTTTATGTGGCAGTGACAGGAATGGTATTTCCATCCCCTTCCCAGCTACAGGCTGATTATAGCAGCTGTGTTTCTCCATGGGAGAAGGGAATGGGAGTCCAACCAACTTGCTGGAAAAACGTTAGGAGCCATGCATTAACTGACTGCATCCCTTCCACTCCCTGGGTAGGGAAAACCGTCCTTTGGAAAATGTGGCTGTTGGTTTTTCTGGGATGAGGGAAAACCCAAGGTTTGCATGCCAGATGTCCTTTCAAGGGAAAAAAAAGAATAAAGTGACATGGCTGGGATATTATTTGGATTGTTTTTTAATGTCACACCTCGATGGAGTCTGAGGTTGTTAACTTGGGGATTGACTCTCAATATTGTGGCCAGATGCAGGGGTTGGCTGAGCTCCCTCACTTCGGAGCTCACTTTTGAATCATGCTTCAATAATTTACCCTGCCAAGGAGATTTGTAGTTTGGTGGTGTTTTGGAGTTAGTTTTTGAGCTAAGGAGGGCTCCCATGTCAGTGAGAAGGTAGCTGGATCTCCAGTCAGCCTCTCAGGTGTTTCCAAGTGTGCTGGTGGACCTGTTTGAGTGGCCAGATCTGCAGATGGGAATTGGTACCCCTTTCCCAGAGATGGGATTTCTCTGAACTCCTGAAAAAAAAATTCAGCCTGTTTTGCCTGTGCTGTTCCTTAAATCTGTAGGACTACAATGGGGCTCATCAGCTAGAAGTGTGACATTTTTCTGTTTTCTGTGATTTCTCTCTGTGATAGTGATTTGCTGACTTGGGGAGCTGACATGCTTGCTGACTGTGGCTCTTTGTAGTTTCAATCTAAGAGGCAGTGCAGCTGACAGACCAAAGCCATGTGGCAGCCTCTCCACAGAGTCCTGGCTGCTGAGTGACTGCAGTAATGGCTTGGCTTTCTTGCCCCCATGGAGGGGCTGCTTCAGATCTCTCCCTGGGCTGCACTACTGGCAGTATGGCATCCACAACTAGTGTGGTTTAACAAGGGTTGGAAATGTGTGCAGGCTGCTGCAGCTGTGGCAAGAAGTGAGCCAATATGGAGAGGATTCAGTCATCTCCAGCTGAAAGTTGGCAGGTTGTAAGTGATGTGTGAAATGAGGGTATTGGAGCAATTCCAATTGTGTGTGCTGGAGTTGAGGAGATGTTGGGCTGGAGGGTTTCTGCTCATCTCTGCAAGGCTGGAAGAGCATTGTTGGTCAGGGTTGTGGACTAACTGCATGGACTGTTTTTGAGAAAGCCCAGAATTACAGTAGAAGGACCATATTCAGCAAGTTAGGATTTTCACAGAGCGCTCAAATCAACAGTTGTAGAAGGCCAGGCACTATAATTTATCACTTCTTTGGACAAAGTGACAGAGAGGAAGGCCTTGACGGTCACAGGCTGAAAATCAGTAACAAAGTTACATGTAGTCTTAAATCCCATTGAAATCCCTTGAATTAAGGCTATTTCCTGAAGTGTGCCATCTCTTTCAGTGCCCTGGCAAGCTGAGTCTCCAAGGGATCACTGTTGTGACCTCCACAGATTGTAGGGCAGAGACTGAACACTTTCTAGGAAGATTCCTCTCTTGGGGAGATGACATTTATCCAAAGCAAATTGCTCATCTCAGTGTTCAGAAAAGAGATTTTGGTGACCGTGAAGAACAGGAAAAATCTCACCATCAAGTGAGGTGTGTCTCCTTATTTACAAGCCATGAGGAACTTTTTGGCTGTCTTTGTGCTGCTGGCAGAGAAGCCTCACAGGCAGCTAGGGGAGCAGAAATGGTATTCTCTGGAGCACAGTGTGGGACACAGCCCTTCAGCCCAAGCTGCACTCTTGTCTATGCCATCCAGGACAGTCCTGGGCTTGCTGAGACACTCCTGGAGAATGCTGATGGGGCTGTGGTTTTGCCCTGTGGTGAGCCATGTCTCAGGGCTGATGGTTATCCTCTGCTAAAACTACCAGTCTGTTCTCCAACTGGCCTCCTTCACGTAGCCTCAGGAACAAGCTGGGTGGTTAACAGAGAGGAGAGACTGTGGGAGCCTCGTGGTGTCTCTCTGGCACCCAAACCTTTGGCTTTCTCATCTGGTAGAGCTCCTACCATCATTTCGTCTGACTTTGTCCCTTCCCTCAGATGAGGGCAGCCACAGTGACTGTGTCAGACAGGATTTGGGATGCCTTGTGGAAGATTTATGTCCTGCTTTTTACTTCCAGTGGAATTTGGTTAACCTGTGAGCACATTTCTGCCCCAAACTTTGTTTGGTTTTTTTTTTTTTTTTTTGTAACCATAGGCTCTATCCTACTGCCCCCTGGAGTGATGAATCTGCCTGTTGCTGCACCTAGGGGATGTCCAGGATGTCCATTCCTTCTACCTGAGGGTGAATCCTGGAGCCAGTGGCCCAGTGGAATTGCTGAGGGCAGGCCCTCACATTCAGTATCTACATCTGCTGGTGTGTGGGCAAGGATTTATTGTTACCTGTGAACGTGCAGGTGGAGAGCCAGCTCCCATCAGCAGCCTGCAAACAGAGCTGGGCCCATGGAGAACGGGGGCCTCGAGCCGAGACCTTCCTTTGCCTCTCTTGGCAGCCCACCTGTCCCTGCCACAGAGGGTGCCTGGAAGCAGATGGAAAGGGAGGCACTCTGCTAGAGCACAGGATGCTTTCCCTGTCAGCAGAGCCCACCGACAGCACTCATTTGTGAATCCAGTGATTTTACATCCATCTTTGTGTTGTTCCAAGGCAACAAGTGGTTTATATTTGGAGTATTGATTTAATATTACTGAAGCCTTAAGAAAAGGCACAGTGGGCCAAGTCCTGCTAGTTTTGCTTGCATTTCACAGGGCTGAGGAGGGTGAGATTTGATCCTCTTTGGATGTACCTCTACTGGAGGGGTGGTTGTGGGGGAGAGAGAAGAGACAGGGGAATTACAACATTGGAAATAAAAGATCCTGCCTCTGCCCAGAGCCGTTTTGCAATAAGACACTACAGGGTGTGAGTTAAGATGCTGTAATTCACACCTCGTGTGTTTTGTGGCATTCAGCCGACTGCTTCATGCCCTGCACACGGAGGGGAGTGATTTGGGCTCAACTTGCCCCCTGGCTGGCTCAGCCCTTGAGCAGAGATCGCTGCATGGAGATGGCTGCAGGGCTTGTCTCTCCCTGCACTTTGCATATCTGCCTCACAGTAAATTACAGTGGTGCCTCCAGCTCCTTCCTGTTTAGCGCTTCATAAATTAGAATTTAGAATCACTCTGGGGACCCAGGTTACAAACTTTGAATCTTTTGAATGAGGATTGGAGTCAAATCTTCATTTTTTCAAAAGAGTCAGGCACGTGCAAGTGTTACATCACTGTCAGTGCTGCTGTGCCAGAGCTCGTGTGCCCTGCAAAGATTTGGACCTCTTCATGTGGGTGAGCTGACCCAGCCAAGTTGCTTTGTTGACCACTACGGGCTGATAGTGCTGCAGCACAGAGGAGACACAGGTCAGTGGCAATTTGGGCATCTCTGCACCTTGGAGGCCTTTTCTTACTGCACATCCACCTTAACCTCAGCCTTGTAGACATTAGATGTCTGGCTGGATTCGTCTCTTCCTGCAGGCAGAGGAAGAGGCACCTTTGGAGAGGGATGTGTACCCTTGCCACCTACCTAGAGAAGGATCCAAGATGAGTAGCTTTGGTCAGTTTGAGATCCCATCATAGGGTCACATAAAACTAGGACAACTTCTCCAAATTCTGCCTAGCAAATTCCTGCTGTCTCCAGATGCTGATGTGTTGAGTGCAGCTGTATTAGTTCTGGAAAGCCTGCTGTTACAGACAGTGATCTTTCTGGGCTTTGGGTGGACACTTAAGCAAATTTAATAGAGTTTCTGTCTGTGCAACAGATATTGATAATTCCCTTTAAGTGGCTAAGAGTGGGAGAACATTCAGGCTTGGGGAGTGAAAGGAAGAGGTATGTTTATTGTTCTAAGGCACTGTAAGCCCTGAATTTGACAGAAATGTAAACTTATACAGTCATTTTGCAGACTCATATTTTATTAGTGATTTTGATAGAACATATAATATGGGCATGGCCCTGAAAAGCTTATTTCTAATGGGACACATGCTGACTTGCAGCCACATATCCTCCTTCCAAAAAGGAGTAACTCCCAAGGTATGTGAGGCTTGTGCCTGAGCTGTGAAACAAGAAGGAATTAGTATGGCCACTGCCACTGCCACCCCTGGCAACTCTGACAGAAGCTTCATCGCCAAACGGCAGTGCAGATCTCCAGAGAAGATGTGGACTTTGTTATGGGGAGAAGCTGTATGAGTGAGAAAGCCCAACTTAGAGTGATTGAAAGTCCCTAGGAGTGTTCTTCACCCCTACACCGAAAGAGTCCAGGCTTACAGCAGGTGCTGGCTTGTGCCAGCATATGAGCCAGGTGTGGGGCTGGATTTGATGATCAGGTCCTTTGACAGCATGGTTACAACTGCTGATAATCACCACCTCCCCTAATTTCGCATTTTTTTAGGGGCCCATCTGCTTTGTACCCCATATACAAGCTGCAGAGAAGCAGCTTGGATTGGTGGGCAGTGCAGGTCAGTAGGAAAACTTTCTCCTCTGGCTACAGTACAGCCTGGAGATTCATCTCCCAATTCCTCAGCTGGGGATGAAGTATGACAATGTGACTGTCCTGTCCAGCAGCCATCCCTGTGCCCTGCAGTTAAACAGCTTTTCCTACCACTGGATCCTTATATTTGCAGGGTTTAAAGGGGGTGACATTTTGAGCAGAAATACCCCAAGCACAGTGTTGCTCCGGGCTGAAAGAACCATCTGTCTATCTCTGTGCGTCCCGGCAGGGCAGAGCGATGCTCACTCCTCCCGGTGTGCCACCGAGGGTGGCTGAGTGTCCCTGTGCCTGTGTGTGGCCCAGGTTGCAAATGCAGAGTTGGAGAGGGATGAGTTTATGCTGCCTGTGATGGTTCTGTGCAGCTGGGGTGGGAGAGGGTGTTCCTGCAAGTGGGAAGGCAGGAAGCCAAGCGTGGGAAAAGGAGGGAAAAGGAGGATGACTGTGAGAAGAGCATGAGGGAAGGAAAGGGCAGAGACAATAGTTCAGCTTAGCATAGAGGCAGTGATTGAGGGTGTGAGGATTTGGCACAGTATCTTCCTGAAAACCCTGAAGGTCCACAGGAAGAAGGTAATTTTGTATTTATTGAGTGCTGTGCCCTGCTGAGAGGGAATCTATTCTGAACAGGACTCTTGCATCAGTTTTTCCTGGTTTGGCCAGAAGGTCGGGGGTGAGGGTTGGAATAAGGAGGATGCTCCATGTTTGCCTCTTAGGCATTTTGCAGTGCAATTCAGACATTGTTTGCAAGACTAAGACACAAAATCATTTTCTTCTTTCACTCTTCTCCCCACAAGAAACATGGATTTCTCTAAAGAGTGAAGTCAAAGGTCACTACAGTGAAAGACATTTTTCCAGTGACTTCAGCATTGCGTCTTTCTGGAGTTGTGGAAACTTGTTCCCTTTTTTCCAGGAATTGGTTTTACATTGTCTGGATTGTTCTATAGAGAACAAGTACATTCATTATTCTATATTTTTATAGACATATAGGTATCTATTGATATAGTCATGCAGTATAATTAAAGATCTATGTGCATTGCATGTTTGCTGAATGATGCTTATGTTTTGAGGATAACTCCTTTTTTCCATTCTCTTCTATCATTTTGCATCCAAAATGAAAATACAGTTTCCCTGCCTGTGGCAAGGGGGTGGCACCCAGATGATCTTCAAGGTCCCTTCCAATCCACACCATTCTATGATCTGTCAGCTTGTTATGCTGGCAGTTCTGGAATGCTTTGCTGGTTGATGTTGATTTCACCTCAAGTTTTATCCCTTAGTTATGCATGGAAAATGTAGTTGCACAAAGGGGATAGAAACTAGAAGTTTGTTTCAGAGTGGGTTTTTTCACACTTAAAGTACTGTGCCTCTCAGATCTGGCTTTGTGAATCTGAGGGTCTCTTGTTTTACATGAACTTTTTATTTCCCTCTACTCAAAATGAGAAGGAAAAAAATCCCACTATTCTATGGCAAAATCCCAGGAGATTTCCATTATTTGGACTAAGACTGTCCCAGAGGTTTGTCATTGTTCTGGAAGGGCCCGGAGGAGTTTTGCTCGTTTTCCCAGGCCCTTGCTTTGCTTTTCCAGCATTGCGTCTGGGGGTCATACGCAAGGTTACAAATCAAAGCCGGAAGATTTGCATGCTAATATAAACTACAGGCAAGTGTTGCTGCAGAGCAGGAATCCTGAATGTTGGAAGCCAAAAGTGAGGCTGGGTTGTAGCAACAACGCCTCTTTGCGACCGTCAGGCAGCCTGGGCAGTGAGCACTTGCCATTTGTGTGAGTGAGTGTTCATAGCTGCAGCAAAACCTCTCTGGGGCTGAAATGGGCTGGGCAGTGCCATGGTGTGCTGTGCCTGCCCATGGCCACGAGCTGTGTGTGCTCCAGCACCACACATGAGCTCCACAGCTGGGGAAATGCATCAGTCCAAGCCTGCTGGTACAGTGTGAGAAGGGCCCTTGTTCTCAGAGCAGAAAGGTGCTCCAAGAGATCTCCCACAGGCACAAATAACTTGGTGCAGAGGTGGGTGAGACTTGGTGTTAAGTGGAAAACAGCAATTTCCGGGTCATATTTTGTCTCTCTCTGTGTCGTGTCAATCTTGATGCACTTAGCAGTAGCAAGCAGGCTTTTGTTAGTTCTCATTTGACCAAGCTATTCCTGTATCCCTGGCCCCAGGGCACTCCATGACAAAGATCCCTTTGCCTGAAATATGAGTAGAGCTCTCTACTTGTCCTATTTTGAACATCCCTCAAGTCAATTCTTCTAGTGCCAGAATCAATTCAGCTGCTTCTCTCATAAGCCTCTTTGATTTGGCAGCATCCTTCTGATACTTTAGCAATCTTGCTTTCATGTGAGGTTTGATCCAGCACCGTGAAGGGAATTAAACTCTTCCTGTTGGCTTCTGTGGGTCTAATGAGGCTGTAATGGCAGTCAAAACCAGATGCAGGTTGTACCATTTGGACCAGGATTAGATTTAATATACAAACATTGCCCTCATCTGAATGATCATCATCACTGATGATGACACTGATGACAGCAGAGTGATCTCTTACAGCTGAAGATTGCAAGATGTGCTATAAACTGAGGAGTGATTTTAAAGACGCTCATATCTGCCTCAATACTTTCCCGTTAAAACTCATTTCATTTGAAGCAGGCTGAAGCCAGTTTTGAGTCAATTTTAAAGAATTGTTCCTGTGTAGAAAAGAAGGACAGGGGAATTAAGTGATTTCATATTGGAAAATAATTTTTTGAAAGTGCTGTTTCTCCTTGGTGTCTTTCCTTTTCCTTGCAACTGGCATGATGATGTAGGAGCTGAGAAGTGATGGCTTTGAGGGACCTCCACCTCACTTCCCCATCCAGCTCTGGCACTGAGGATTTCTACATTAAATAGTACTCTTTGGCAGTGATATGTTTCATTTCAGAACAACTTCAATTGCATATCAATTTCTAAAACCAGTTTAGTAAAATTGATGTAACTCCTGTATTTAAAAATGGTCAGTGAAACTTGGAGGATTTAAAATTCAAAAGTTTATTTTTTCTGTTGATCATTTCTTTCTCCAGTTCTCTTTTTTTGAATGGAGATTCTCTTCTTCCACCAGGACATGCTCATATTTTACTAATCTTCTGCTGAGGAGAAGGACACAAGCATCAGGTTAAGATAGTTTAAAAGTCCGATGGCATCCAGATTTAAGAGGCAGTAAGCTGAAAAGTCTTTACCTCCAAGTACAGCTGTAGTATTTTTGTTTGCTTGCCGTAGACAGGCTGTTTTGGACCCAGGTAGGGTATTTGAGAAGGCCACAAGGGAGGCAGGTTTCACAGAAAGCCTGTATGTTCTTGTTTCCATTTTACATTTGTCACTCTACAGTTCTAATGCTCTGTAGGCTTAGATGTTGTGTTTTTTAATAATCTGTCAACTCTTAAATGGCAGAAGCTGAGTCTTGTGGTTATTCTACTTCACAAATAGTTCCATCACACATGGAAAGTAAATGCAGGTGGATTGTGACAGAGTGAAAACAGAAATATGAGTCCACATTGTGCTCTGCACAGATGCTTGTTCTCCCTCATGCATGCATGTAAATGTAATGGGTGGATGTTGTCCACCTCCTTTGTCTCCTCCCCTTGCAAGGAAGCTGTGATCTGCTTCCAGAAGCTGGGAAGTGGTAGTGGAGAAGTGACGAGTCTTTACTAGTCCTGTTTCTTATTCTCTTTCCATAAGCTGTAGCTGTTGGATATGCTGGAGTTAAGATAGCCTTGACAGGTCTTTGACATGACCCAGGATATCAGTTTAAAACAAATAAAACCCTGCTAATGCAGCACAGATACTGCGTGTCTGCAAGAATCAGACACATCATATTCTGCTCACACACCTCCCAGAATGAACTTAAATGAAGTAATCAAACATGCCTGGCAAGAGGCTCGGAGGTGGTTTGTAACCAAGCTGCAGGGCTCCCAGCTGTTCCAGTTCTGCAGCTCTCTGGTCAAGTTACTGCCACAAACCATGGGTGCAGATTCCACTTTTTACCTTTCTGTGCTTCTCGTGGTCATTTGCATGGCCATGCAAAGAAATACAGCAGGGAGTTTTTTCTGTTTTGGCTTATTGCTCTGATTGTGTGGGACAACTTAACATCTTAGCAGGAAGATGCTGGGAAGGCCTGAAGAAAATGTTCAGAAGCTCAAGTTGGTAAATGCCAAAAACCTGAGGGCTGAAGTTGAGACCAAATCAGAATTTGAACTGTGGGCTTTAAAACCTCATCAGTGCATGAGAAAAATTTGGGAGGCTAAGTTTTGTCTTACTCTGCCTGTGTAAACACGACGAGCTGGATTCGTCATTCAGACACAACCCTGTTCTGTGTCTGGTCTGTCCCCCTGAAGCTAGGAAACCAGCAAAATCATCCAGCCAGGTGCCTCCATACTCAAATGAGTTCCTCTTCCTGTGTTCCAGGGATGTCTGCTGGCTGGCTTGAGGCAGTTGTTTGCTATTCTCATTTAAGTACTGGGATTTGGCAAAGAGAAACAGATTTCACCCCGGTTACTGCTCCACCAGGAGGAAGATCTGTGCCTATATAGGTTTTAGTAGTGGTGGGGTTTTCTAAAATAGAATGGACCCAGTTTGAGTCTTGAGAGAACGGCTAGATTTGGAGCTAGAATTGAGTTTAATTTTTGTGTATTCAGAACAGATTTGGTGTGGCATGGCTGAGAAGAGAAGCAGCATTAATCCAGTATTAATCCTTTTACAGTGTAGTTTAGAGATGGAACAAGATCCACAAAAGAAATCAGTGAAGAAAGGAAAATTCTCATATCCCCCTTCCCTGTATTTTTTCTCTCCCCTCACTTGTATGTTTATTTTGACTGTAAATTAGCTTGCAAATTATGATGGAAACTGGAATTGCTATGTTCTGCTTTAGTTGCCTGTGTAGTGGCTGCTCACACATGAGAACTGGCAAATGCTTCAGTTTGCTCCTTCCCAGCATACTGTAACCCTGCTTTGCTTCCAAAACTTAGGTATGTGCAACATTTGTCCATGAGACCCCTGGGTCATTTTGGCTTTTTCTCAGTTACTTTTCCCTATTGGTAATGGAGACACGAGCTGGGTGGAGGGGTGTCAGTGAAAGCACATCTGGTGCATGAGAAAGCCAGACACCCCACACCTGCGTGCAGCCCACATCACCCCCTCCTTGGAACTGCTCTGAGGAATCCTGCCCTGGCAGCAACCACCCTGCAAGGACCTTTCCTGTTTGGGGCTCCCGGGTCTCATGTTTCTTCCAAGTCTCATCTCTGTTTCTCAGCTCAGTCTTCAAAATCCTGGAGAGAGAACAGCTCTGGAGTAGGTTTGAAAATAGCTCTTCCTTGGCCCTGCCCCGGCTGAGCTGTGGTACCTCAGAGACCATCGTGCTGAAAGGTGACCTCATTGCATGGCACCAGTGATGGGCTTACCACTGGCTTAGGGCTGAGGGTCTGACTTCATCTCTGTGGGAATCTCCCAGGTCTCACAGTGCTTTTTAGGGCCTTTTGAATGCTGGTGAGCTGGGCAAGAAGCCTGTGCTGTGCTCACTGAATCCAGAGTCAGATGTGATCTGAGCCAAGTGAAGGCACAGGTGATGTGTGTGGGAGAAGGGCTTACATTCTCAGTGCTTATTCCCAGAGCATTCCACTCTTCTTGTTGCCATGCTGGCTCTTGTATAGGGCAGGAATTGAGGACAATGGGGCCCCTCATCCTGGGGAAACCCCAGATACTGGTGCCAGTGTCTTACGGGGTGGAAGAAGATACCTAAAATCAACCAAACCACATCAGGAAGCCGAACAGCTTTGCTGCTTTGGTCTTGTGTATACCAAAATTGCTGTCTCTAGGCTGTTATCACTTCAAATCTGGATCTGGGCCAGCACCAATTTGTGCTCATCAGCACATCTTTGACGTTAAAATGGTTATGCAAACAGTGAGTTGGTGCAGTGGCTGTACTCTGGTGATTTAGAACACAGATGTATGTTGACTTTGCTGCAGTTGGAGCTGTTTTAATGCAAACTCCACCAGGTGAAGGAAGCAGCTGAAATTGCCACAAGCCCTGCAGGAGCTGGGTTGACTTTGCATGGAAGTGGACCAAGGAGCATTCACATGCTGAGCTGTGCTGGTGGAAAGCTTCCAGCTCAGAGGTGGTGCTAGCATCTGAATACAGGGGAGAAGGTGTGTCTTTTCCAACTCAATCCTGATTCATAGGAGGACAAACATCCAATATTTTAATAGGAGTCTTTGAAGAAGCTGACATTTTCCAGGATAAAAGGGACTATCGTGATGGTATCTGCATACAATTGTCTTTTGCATTGACAGAACTCTCTTAATAGCTGGTATTTACTGTAATTACTTATTAAAGGTTAACAACACCCTCTCTTATGTGTGCAGGGATATTTCTGGTTTCTGCTCTTCAATCTTCCCTTTGCCTATAGCTCTTGTATTTGTGTATGTTCTTCGTCTCATCAGATGACTGGTTTCAGACATTTGTCTTCCACCCCAGCTCATCTGGCTGTAGACAACAAAACATTAGCCTCTAAAAAAAACAATTGAAAAATTGGTCGCATGAGAATAACTTGAATTTGTTACCTCTGGGGTTTGTGCTGGCTAGAACTGGATATTTTCCATTGAAAACAAGACAGTCAACGATAAGGTCATGCCCAGTGACGTTAGAGTGGATGTGATTTGTAGTAGGAAGTCATCTCTCCTCATTGCTTATGTAGGGAGTAAAGGGAGAGCCATGACTTCAGTTTACAATAAATTTTCTGCTCTGTGGTGGGTAAAGCAGAAGTTTCCCAGAGCTGGAATTAAACAATAATTAGTAGCTGATAAAATCCCCCTGGCACCCTGCACCTTCTTTCATAAGCCATGAATATTAAGAGCTACTTATCAGGCTCAGTTCCTGATTAATATTCTACAGTCTTTAAAGGCCTATTTCTTGTTTCTCTGAAGAAGGACTTTTTTTAAAACATAACAATAGACCAAAAAAAAGGCTGGACTTGGGAGATTAAAACTTGAACACTCTTAGTGGCTGGAGCACTCAGTGATTGTGCAGCGAGTTGTTTGTCATTTGTACTTCAATTTTCGTTCATTGTTAAAGACCTTTTGTTAAGGATTTTTAAGGTGAAACATTTGAATAGCATCTGTGTTTTGACTCCTTTATGGTAATAAAGATGGCAGATACATAAAGCAGGTCTCTTTGCCTTTAGTAATTAAGTACTGTAGTAATTTGGAATCTTGATTGCAGTTTAGTTGTGTGTAGGAAAACACTATACTCGCATGAAAGAGCTTGCTATAAGACATGTAAGGTACTTTGATTTTATCTTCTTTTATCAAGACAGAATGTGCCAAGGAGGAGCCAGGATACTCTCATGGGCAGCACCAGCTGCATGTTGGAGTGGTGGCTTGTGTGGCTCAGTTTTGGGGAGTTGTTGGATGCCACAGAAAGCCTTCCCTTGGCTCTGCAGGCGGCTGCGAGGGCGATGCTGGCTCTGCCAGGTGTTCGAGCGTGGGATGACCCTCCCTATTTATCAAAATTTCTGCTGCCTCCTTGTCCTGTGTCATTTGCACGAGTGGGATCCCCCTGGATATCTTTTCTCCTTCTCTCTTGGGATACTGTTGATTGCTTTCACAGCAACCCATTTTAAGGTCTGAGAAAAAAAATGGTGAGGTAAGCTGATGTAATGTTTGCTGCTCGTGAAAAGGTTATGGATCTGACCAAGGCAGCAGAAGAGAATAACTTCCAAACTCAGATCTCTAAAGGAGAGAAATGTGATATCTAAGGCTTTTGAAACCTCTAGACCTTGCTTTTATAGTCTGGAATTTTACAAATCGTTTTCAACCAAACAGTTATATCCCATTATTTTAAATGGTGGCTTTTGAGTGGCAATTTGATTTGGGCAAACAAGCGAAAAAAAGATCAATAGCTGTTTTAGGTTTTGCACCTGTCTCCCACCAAGCAGATTTTGAGCCCACTGGTTTCTCACTTCACATAGCACCCGTTATGATTAAAGGCTTTTCCTGCTTCTGCTGTAATCTTTCCATGAAATAGAAGTCTGTGTATCTGCATGCTGCCCCATCCATCACTTGCTGAGCTTGAGGAGACCTTAGGCTCAAAAAGATTTAATTGCTGTCCTAAATGTGCAGCAAAATCCTGGATTGACTGAAGTCAGTGGCAGCTTCATTCCCACAGAGCCTGAATTTCAGATCTGAGGATGTATGTGCACCATGCAGTGGGGTGCTGCTTCCACACCTGTTCCCTGCACCAAATAAATCCAACCTCTTGCCCAGAATATCCCTGTGCACCCAGCTCTGCCTCTTCTTGTGTCACGGAGGGGTTGTGCCACTTACTGCACCACCAAACTGGAATCTTGAAGCAGGATTAACTCCTGCCTGGATTAGATTTTGATCAAGCAGACTTGTAGGCTGTTAAAAATTTCAGGAACTCATGTTTTTTATAGGTTCTGGAGAAAAGTATGGAGGAGCCTGAAGTGCCATGAAATTCAAAGTTCCTGGATGTCTGTGGCATATGTGTTTTGTTTTTAGTTTCTGGAGAAAAGATGTATAATGAAAGAAAAATTATAATCTTTATTTGCATGTGCAATATGTTTCTCCTCCTGTCTCATCCCCTTTGTGAGAACTCAGGGCCAGAATTACAGTATCTGAAGTTGCTTTTGGATCCTATTCAGCTCCCATCTGTCATGATCTGTTTTTAATCAAATGGGTTTTCCATCTGAAAGTAGCTGTTGGATAGAGAATGAGTAGAAATATTTGTGTGTGAATTAGCTCAGAGTGAAGCTACAAACTTTTTTTTTTTCCCACAACAAACACATGGAAAAATATTCTTCAGTGCACTGTGGCCAGCCTGAAAATTGGCAACAGCAACTTCCTTCCCAGGCTCTGACTCCTCTGCCTTGACTGCTGTGGGTAAGATCTTTAAAGGGGAATTGAAATATTCATGTTGCACGGTCTTATCTCCCCTCCATGAAGCAGGGCAGTGCTGGTGTCACCCCTGTGCATATGGGCATTGCAGGAGGGAGCTCAGGTGCTTTGGTTTTTCCAGGAGAATTATGAGATGCAGCAGAGGAGTAACCTGGGTTTACTCTTACCCCTGGGCAGTCTTCCCTTTGCCAGCCTTGATGGTCTCTGGCTGGGTGGGAAGAGCAGATACGTTTGATAAATCATGAGAAAGGCCCCAGGTCTTCCTAACAGCCTGTGCTCAGCATCTCCAGTTCTTGAGTGTCATGAAACTGGGCTGCAGGAGATGGGAAGCAGACTGCCTTGGGGACTGAATGTGGTTGTAACAAGCAGAGAGGAAAGTATGGCTGCAGGATCTCTGTGGTTTCTGGGAGGACACCTCTCCTACTGGGAAAAAAGAAGAAAAAATTCCATCGGTGGTCCTTGGAAAAGTGTTGTTAAGCCCAATATTCAGCAACTCTCCAGGGATTTTCATGCAATAATTTTTATTGGTAAAAATACAGAAGCAATTGTGTGAGCAGCTTGGAAGATGGTCTGGTGTCTTGAGGGAGATGGAGAAGAGGGTGATGTTATCCATCCCCCATTGCCGGAGACAGAGAGCTTCACTTCTGCATCCATGGCAAAAGGGAGAGCTCCTGCTGCAGTGTTGTGGCTGAGGGAGGAGGAATGCTTTCCTGTTTCCTCTGCCAGATTGTTATCTCACTCCATATGTGAAACCTGGAAATGTCTTTAAAGGCCCAGGAGCTGTCCTAGCTGTGATTTTCATTATATTGATGTTGCATGATAACCCTTGATAGCTCCATCCTGTGTTTGCTGTGCATCTGTCATCGAGGCAACAGGACCAGCATTGGCCTGAAGGCGAGTGTATGAGAGAGCAGAACCTAGTGCATTTTTAACTTTTAAAAAAAGTGTTTTGGTGGTAGCAGGGTCAAAAGGAAACATTTTTGTGTTTTGTGTGTGTATATATATATATAAATGTATACATGCAAGTTCATGTATGTGTGTGCATGTGCGTGTGAATCATTTCTTTATCAAAGCTTCTGGCACAACGGTGTTTCTATAAGGTGATTGTTTTAGGGCTGGATTAGGGTTGGACAAGGGAAATCCTGGGCTTATTCTGAACTTCTGTTGCTATTTCCATCAATGTAAGGAAACAATGTCGCTCTCACTGTCCGGATTTACATCACCTTCCAGTGGGTGCCAAAGGTGTCGAGTGGTCCTGTGTGACTCAGCAAGAGCTGTGAGCTGTGACAGGGTTCAGTTTCTGTCACACATATATGGGTGTGAGTGAGCACCTCTGTTGCATGGCTGTGATTCCACACCACCTGCGGAGCTGCGTTTCCTTTGAATTTCCTGTTGAACCAGAGCCACTCCATGTTTGGGAAGGGTGACAGCCACATCTCCATATACAAATACACCCTGGAGTGTGGGGCTGGAGATCAGCACCCCATGATGAGCTGTTGCTTCAGGGGTGGAATAGCTCTCCTGGCCATGCCTGCAGCTGGCCCTGGGACCATCCAAAGAGGGTAGAAGGCAGAGAGTGCTACCACAGACCACAGAAAATGTGGCGTCACTCAATTGGAGCTTTTTATCCCAGGCAGACCAAAGTTGGTGGGAGCTGCTGATGGGGAAATGTGGGAGAACACTGAGTATTCTCCTGAGATTTCTGCTGAAGGCTGCAGCAGGCTTCAATTTAGGCTAGTCCTGCACCCAGGGCTATATTCCTCACTGTAAGCAGGAACAACGAGTGAGATCTGAAATTAACCCAGGTTGACTATTCAGCCTTTGGATGTATCCTGTGCTTCCCAGGCTGATTTTTGTTTTCTTTTCACTGAACAGGTCTATATCATCAACGTAACATGGTCTGACCTGACTTCCCAGATCATCTACCGGAGATACAGCAAGTTCTTTGACCTGCAGGTAAGTCTGTCCTGTCTAACATAAAATATTATTTCTACTCATGCTTCTAGACATGTTTCCAGCTGGGTTAATAGTGCCTTTAAATAAGGCTTTGTGCTTGTTTGGTCTGTTACATGTCATGATCTTGAAACTTTTCAGACTCTGCCCTTGTAGGGTATAAGATAAGTGGGTGGTATGCTCACAGAGAGTAACTTGCACTGTAAAGACATTTAAAGCTGACATTTTCATGAATGGTTCCTATTGAAGAGGGGATCTAATTTTAAATACTTCAGATGCACTTAAAACAGAGAGAACACTACATATTGGGCCCCCAGAAACTACTTGCCCAAGTAACTGAAAACAACAGAGCTTTTGCACACTCCCACAGCAGTTCAGTAATGGAGATTGCAGTGGAAACCTTCCAGGCTCTCCTCCTAACCATCTACCTAGCTAAGCAGTGTCCTGGCTCCTGCTGTTTTATACAGCGCCTTTGCTCTATTCTGTGCCTCTATATTTAGATTTCATCAAAATCTTTCTTGCTGGATAGCTGCTGACCAAAGTCTGAAACTTCTGGTAGTGCTCCCTGGCACCTGCAGAGGTAGGGGGAGCTTTGGGGCTGGTGTTCTGTTTGGCAAGAATCCAGATTCACTGATATTTTTGTATCATTGTAGCTTTGTAGGCAGCAAAACTGCAATTTCCTGGGGTAAAAATAAAAGCTGTGGTTTGAGAGACTCTTGAACTTTGGGGAAAATATTGATTTTTGGGCTGGAGCTTGTGTTTGGAGCTGGGTTGAGGTTACAGTATCAAGTGAGTCCTCACGGTCATGGTTGAGGATGTAGCTGACTGTGTCCTGAAAAGTAACACTGAGCCTTTTCGTGTGATAAATTAGGAAAAAATGGGTTCTTGTTTGAAGTATCTTAAAGAACTCTAGTTTCATATTTGCTCCCCTTTATGTTTCATATCTGGTACTTGGAAACTTGGAGTCTCTAGGCTGTTCTGTAAGCTGTATCAGTTATTGTGACCTCCTAGTCTTTTGGGTGAAATGTGACCATTTCTAGAGCCAGCCCTAATGTCTGTTTGCTGTGTGGCCAGAAGACAAGAGAGGGATGTTCTCAAGCTTCCTCTTGTGCCCATCTCTACTTGTTACTGGGCTCAAGTGCCAGGCCTGCCAGTCCCACTGCTGTAAGGGTATGGCAGCAGCTTCTCTGTGTCTGCTGTACCTGCTAAAGATGCGCAGCTCTGTAGTCGCAAACATTTATCATCATCATGCGAATTGTGGCCCAAACGCTTTCTTTCTTTCTTTTTCTCTCTTCTTTTTCTTTTCACCCCAGTTCTGTTTTCGTGTATATGTTGTTCTGAGTCTCCCAGCCTTTCCTGGTAGGTTTGAAAAGTTCCCATCAAGTGTGGAGTTATCAATGGGGTTAGTGTGTTGGACAGGAAATGATGTCTCAATCAGGGAGTGAGTCCTGAAAGGTCCCATTGATAAGTGCAAAGGGGCCTAGCCAGTGGAAAACTCCCGCTTGCATGATGCTTCTCCCCCCACGAGAAAATACGACAAGAAAGTAACAAAATTCCCTTCTTTAACCCTTTTCTCTCCCAGAGATCTCTGTCAGGGCCAACCCTGCATGGGCAGTGACAGCCCTCTCCAACAGCCTCTTTAGCTCTTGCAACGTGAGGTGCAGAGTTACAGAAACTGAGATCTTCACTTGAGATTTCCACAGTCCTGCCATGTTTCTGTACTATGTCACTGTGTCCAGATGTGCCTCAGTTTCTCAGCTGTGAGATGGGGACAAGGCCCTGTGTGCTCAGGCTGCCATAATGTGCTTTTAGACTCCCAGAGGTGATAGGTGACTATTTTTTCCCCTTCCTATTACTCTTTCTAGGTTTTTAATTATGCCTGAGCATCTGTTAGGTGAGGCAAAGAAAACTGCTTTGGGTCTTGAATAGAAATTTGTGTTTCCAGCTTTACTGAGGTTTGCAAAGAGAACTGGAAAAGCAAATGAACACTTAGGGGCACTTTGGGTAACCCTTGCATTTTGGGAAATGTGTGGCTTGATGTGCAGAGATTCTTGCTCAAAGAGAAATTTGCTGCACATCTTGGGATGATTTGCACTTTCCAGATTTTTGCTGGAAGCTTGAACTTCTAACCTAGCACTGATTGAACGTGGGGTTTGCAATCTGATACCATCCATGCATGGTAAGGTGGTCCTAGCATAATCAATCTACTTTGATAATGTCCCTGCTTGTCCTCATGTGACCATTCCAGGAGAAAGCCAAGCAAATGCTTAGGGAGTAATGCTCAGCCAGCTCACAGGCACCACTCATGTCCAAAACAGCTGGAGCCCACAGGTCTCTGCCAACTCCACTTGCCTGGCTGTGTCAACGACAGAGCTGTACTTCAGGGCTTCCGAAGCCTGCACGTGTCTCGTTTGCTCTTGACTGGAAGTGGAGGAACAAGGGCTGATTTGTAATGACTTAATCAGGGCTGCAGGGCCTGGCGTTGACAGTGAGACTGGATATGACCCATGGGGAAACCCAGGGGGCTGCCCAGGAGCAAGGAGGGAGGAATACAGATAATTAATTTCACTACTCCATTTTCATGTTTCTTTATAAAAGAGCCCACCCTTCCCCAAACGGCTGTCTCTGTGGGAAGTGGCTCAGTGGTTTTGAGAGCTGTCACATTAGTAGAAACTGCATTTTTAAAAATACTTCTTTGCAAATTCTATTAGGCACTGCGGGCATTAAGAGGCTGCTCTGTCCCAAGGATTCAAATCCCAGGAGAGTTTGGCTGTGCTATTTCAGCCATGCATATGCTTGAATTGGGAATCAGGTTGTTTTTAAGTTGAGTAATACGGTAGTAAGGCTGGTCAAACCATAGGATTTGTTTGCCCCACAAAGGTGTGAGAAGTACAGCAAACAGAACCCAAAGCAGCAAGCCAAGTGTCAGCCCTGTGCCGCTTCACTGAGGGCTGGATATCTGTAAACACAGATTTTAAATTAAATTAGGGCATTTCTGCATCATTTAATTGTGCAACCAAGTCACATCTGCTCCTGAGCATGGGTCAAATGATGGCAGCAGAACACATGTGGGTGCCAGTGTTTCAGTAAATAGGATTGAAAAGATTGAATTAACTCTGCATAGATGAAAGCATTATTATAAATTGCTTGTCAAATCCAATTATCTATTGTCTTTCACCCTGGGGAGACATTTGCACCTGAGCACCATGTGGGGTCAAAGCTACCTCCTAATGTAATATTTTGAATGTTGCTTTCTTGCACTTGCCTGCAGTGCAGCACAGAGGAGCATGAGGAGAGTGATGTGGGCATCACCTGTCAGTAGTGCTGACCCTTGTGACAGGCTGGTGGCTCACTGAGGCACATTCTCTGGATGCTGTTTGAGGTCTCCCATCATCATTGATGGATTTTCTGGCAGTGGTTGCAGAATCCTGTCCTGAGGTGATAGTTCAATTATGCTCCAGTTGTCCCCAAAGGAGCTGAGAAAGGACAGTTTTATTAGGATAGCAGGGATAACTTCTGGCATTTCCACTGTGCAATGAAAGACATATACAGATGCAAGGCCTGTGTTTTTCTTGCTGGAAAGTGCTTTTGGAGGCTGTTAGCATGATAGGATTTGTAGTTGAGTGCATGCATAATTGCCCAAAGCATAAGGTGGAGAAGTGTGGAGATGCAGCCAGCTCTCACCCTTGTGGTGGCCATGCTGGGCTGGAAAGCAACCACAAAGTTTGCAGCTGCCAAGAATGAAGAATGGATCTTTCTCCTCTCCCCATATGACCCTTGCAGTTGCTCAGTACCACCTTGGACTTGTTACAGCTATTATGACCCCAGCTGGGTGCTGGTCCCACTGCTAAGAAATCCCCTCCCCAGCAAAGTGAGCAGGGAAAATGGGACCAAGGATCCGTGCGTGGTCTCTCAGCTTCAATCACCAATGGTCATCTCTGTGACTCCAAGTGTCCTGGTCTGATTCCATGCCAGTGTTACTCAGTGCCTGCAGTCAGAGCATGAACAGGACCAGCACCTCAGCAGAGGGACCAAACCCTCTGTTCTGTGAGGGTAGCTGACTCTCTGTGTGTGGAGCTTGGGAGGATCCTTCCTCACAACAGGTGAAATGCAGCTTTCTCCAAGGCAAAACACAGCAGCTGGGTTTAGCAGCATGCCACCATCCCACGTTGTGTGTTTGGCTGCACGAGAGGCGAGCAGCATCCTGGCTGGAGCCACGGCAGGAATGTTGGGTAGGCAGATCTCACTCTCTCTACACAATGACACACACAGGCGGTTTGGCTGCAAGGAGATGTCTGAAATGTCACAATTTTGAAAAGGCAAATAAACAAGGCTCTGTTCAAGTACTACTGGCTTTGTGTATCAGCAAAATATTATCTGCCCAACGTAGTTTGCTGATCTAAGCAGGTTTTCTTCAAAGTGGCACAGAAAGAGGAACTCACTAGCAGCCAATTAGAACATTAAAAAGTAAAGACTATCAAGAATTTTTATTAGGAAGAGGAAAGACATGTAAGGAGTTTTCATCCTGATGATAAAACATCAAGAGCTTTTCATTTGTTATTGGTAGGGTCATCCTGATTGTTTATAGTGCTATAATGGAATAACTGAACATTGAAGAGGACATTAAACAAAAATGGTAGTATGAAAACTAGTAGTTGCAGTCTGTATCTCTGCTTTTCTTACTCAGACTGGAGTTCACGTGAATGTTGCTGTTATCAATCATTCTCCTGTTACACTATACTGTAACAACATCCCTTTCTTCATTCCCCAAGCTGTCTCAAATAGTGTAATGTCCACTCTCACTCCCTCTAAATGTTCACTCTCACTCTCACTAAATACTCTCAGTATTTAGTTGTAACTGTGACATGTGCCTGAGCACCCTGGATTTCACTGGGTCACTATGATTTGAAACAGGACCTGGTGGCTTTGGCATACAGGTTTTCTGGAGCAGAGCAAAGAGGGAATTCTGTAATTCTGATGGAATTTCTTATATTCCCTCCAATAGTTAGTTTGGGTTAATTGCTCAAGTGGAGACCCATAGCCCTAATTCTGGTGGTCCAGTGCAGTTGAACTCATTACTGAGTGTTTTTGTAGGGCCTCTGATATTTCATGTTGTTCATGCTTTTAGCTCTGCAGGAAGAGTGAATGGACAAGTTCAGTCATGCACTAAGTTTATCAGTGGTGAAGAGCCTACGTAGGAATGCAATGGGGCAAGTGCTCTCCTGTGTTTGCCAACCCTCAGCCACCAGGCCTCTTCAGCAGGATGAGCAGAGTCACCCACTGGTCTTCCCAGCCTTCAGAGCAGCAGGGTCACTCTGCAATGGGTGACCCTCTCTTCTGTAGGTGCCACCCTGTGCAGAGCTGCTGGCTGGCACTGTGGGGAGGGAAGGGAGGGAAGGGAAGGAGGGCTGCTGCTGTGGCTCTGCGCGAGATGCAGCTTGCCCCTCTCGCGGCGTGGGAGGTTTGTGTTGAAAGGATTCCCAGCCTCTGACAAGCTCAGGGAGTGTTTCTGTTGGCCTACGTGTGCATCTGAGGGTGCGTAAGGAAATGGGCAGGAAAGCTGGAGGAGAGGCTGGGGTTGAATCGGGCAGGGGAGAAACAGAATGGAGAGGTTGCTGCATCCGGCTGTGGTGCAAGTGCACAGTGAAATTGCTGTTTCTTCTGCTGGGCTCTGCATGTGCCTCCCTCTGCTCTGGTCTGTACTGACCTTGGCCAGGATGGCCTGGGTTGCAAGGATTAAGTTTCCTCTGTTCCCGTTCCCTTGGTGTGGCATACTGGGCCTCATCATCCTGGCCCTGCTGTAAATGTTGAGAGCTGCTGTGAAATCCTTCTCCAGACCAGGAGCCTGGCACCATATCGGACCCATGAGGTTCGGACTCATGAGGTTCAGACCCAGTGCTTGGCTTCATGGACATCCCTGATAATCTTGGAACTGTGGGATGGAGTTACTGCAACAGCTGTAGGGTTTCATTTATAAACAGCTTCCTTAAGAGCATTATTGAAACTGAAACAAGACCGGGAAAATTTAGAGGAAATCTGAACGTGAGTCTGTCAACACTGCTGTTCCCAAAGGTCAGTGCTGGCTCCTTGGGGAGAAATGGCACATCCTTTCTTCTGAGTAAACACGGGCCAGTTGTTTATCCCAGACAATGAGCGGAGAGGCTGGCAGTGCAAGGTTTACAGGTGATGCAGAAAACCAGATTTCCAGGAGGAGCCCTGCTGTCTGTGAGGGCTGACTGTGCTGTGTTTTGGCAGCTGTGCTGGAGCTCCTGGTGCAGCCACATTTGCAAGACTTGGCTTTCAGTAGTAGAGACCCCTAAATGCCTGCTTTCTGAGAAACAGCCCAGCAGCAAGCTTGTAACAGGCCTTCCTAGGGGAATTGAGATGCTCCTGGGAAAAAATTAATAGTTGACATGATTATTGAGCTGAGAATGGTTGTCTTCACTGATTTAAAAGCTATCTAAATACCATTTGTCCTTCTAGCCCTCAGTGCCTTAGGATACCAGCTGGCTAGGGGCAGTATCTTTGTGTTCAGTGAAGAAATGGAATTGTTTATAATTCTTATTTCCATCATTATTTAAATGTTTGCTTGGCAAAACAATCTGTTCAGCTTCCAGTATTTGTTTTTAAAGAGACTTTACATGTCAGACAAAGATGAGGGCCATGATGAGGAAATGGCAAAGTGCCTGCCAAGCTACAACAGACGTGCATTGAATATGACCATGGCAAAGAACTCGTGGTTGAGAAGGTGACCCAGCCTATGGGAACCCTCCCTTTTTTACTTTTTCTCTTGGATTCCACTGGAGAATAAAGCTAACACTTGAATATTGCCCTTATGCTGCAGCGTGGGAATCCCCTGCAGGGTGGCTGTTGCAGGACAATATTTGCTGCTCCAATCCACCTCTCTGACCAGGACATAGGTGACCTTTGAAAGTGAGGTGGTGGCTTAGCCAACTCCTCAGGGTGTGACAGCAGCAAGGCAAGATCAGAGGNGGGCCATGATGAGGAAATGGCAAAGTGCCTGCCAAGCTACAACAGACATGCGTTGAATATGACCATGGCAAAGAACTCGTGGTTGAGAAGGTAACCCAGCCTATGGGAACCCTCCCCTTTGTACTTTTTCTCTTGGATTCCGCTGGAGAATAAAGCTAACACTTGAATATTGCCCTTATGCTGCAGCGTGGGAATCCCCTGCAGAGTGGCTGTTACAGGACAGTATTTGCTGCTCAGCACCAATCCACCTCTCTGGCCAGGACATAGGTGACCTTAGAAAGTGAGGTGGTGGCTTAGCCAACTCCTCAGGGTGTGACAGCAGCAAGGCAAGATCAGAGGTGATATTTGTGCCACTCTGTCTCGCTGGTCTGGGCTCTGTATGTAGTTAGGCAAATGAGTTTTGTTTGTTTGGG